>SNRZ01000016.1:817500-1248342 GCA_008729115.1 Dirofilaria repens | reverse complement strand
CAATCAAGAATGAACATCAATGTAATATAAAAAATATTCCAGAATTTTGTTTTTATATTGAAATAATTTTTATTTTGAAAATTTTTTCATTCGCTCTAGAATAATTAACGAATTATCTGATAATTTTGTGGCAATTTATTCTGCGAAATTAATTAAAAATAAATAAGTAAATAAATTTATTCTGTCCGACTTCAATAGTGCATTTTGTTTTGAAATTTAGTATGCGCTAAAATGTAAAGAGCCGTAACAGGTAATCATTTTTTCTCAGTTATTTTTTAAAAAAATATGCAAAATCGTTTTATCAAATTTGTCTTATGAGTAATTATCATAACGTATTGATATTTTTGCTGTTTGTTATGTAGGATAGGATATCATCCTTTTTCTTCATTATAAACTATCCGATTGCATTGTGTAAAAAAGTTTTTCTTTTGTTTATTTTTTCTTTTTATGAATAAATGTATTCTTTAAAATGAATTAAATTATGTCACATGGCATATTTTCAATCTCATCTTGAGTTTCACATATCAAATAATAGAACTCGATATACAATAAAGTAAATACTGATTTCTTTACAGCGTCCGATCGTGAACTGATATTGGCTTCGATTACATATTAGAAAGTATAGGCTAGTTTGATGGCTAGTTTAATATTTAACTAGTACCGCCATCTTTATCTCCAACAAATTACTATCAAACACTAAATTAGTACTAAAAAATTGAAAGAAGCGGAGCACATTTTCTTTCATGTTCTTCGTTCATTCGATCGTTCATCATCATCTGACAGATTGCTTTTTGAACTTTTCTTGAACTATTTGAGCCAATTAGTGTTTGTTATTCTGAGAAATTGATGGCATTTTTATGAAATTCAAAGAATAAAAAATTATTATTGACAATATTCCCATTTCTATAGTGGTTACTACTTCAGAAATATCAGAAAAACCAAAGTGATTTTATAAAATAATTCTTGTGTCTAAATATGTACCTGGGTTGTAGAAAGTTGTTTTATTTGAATCGTTTATCCAATTCATATGTAAATTCTTTCAAACTAAAAAAGAAAAAAAAAACAGATTTTTTTGTCCGAAACACTTGGTAAATCTGATATATATATATATATATATATATATGATTTATTATTCATTTTCTGTTAATTCAGTAGCTTTACCGAATTCATTTTCCAATTTTCTAGCCAATTCTTCTTTTCCCATGTATGGTTGATCAGATATAGATAGATCGTTTCTTTTCTCTGAGCCAATACTTCTAATTCCGCATTAATTTTCCCGACCTCAAATCCACTCACTACATCCGATCAAAAATATCAAATCTACAAGAGACCACTGATGCTTATTTCGATCCTTTTTGCTTTTATGTTATTATTTTTATAACAATAATTTTGCGGCCAGAGCTGGATTGCCAATCAACAGCCATTCACTAGTAACAATAAATTCTGTTTTGGCAACTTCTAATTGCAGAACATTGAAAAACTTCTTCCATAATTTAATATCTCTTGTACAAAAATTTGAGCTTATAGAACTTCGATTTTGTGATTCCGCAATTTCTTATCAATAATAATATCATAATTCATTAATTATATTTCGATGAAAATTACAATTCGATTTGGTGTAATTAAATATTTTAATAATAAAACACTGTTGAGCCGACGATATAATGTGGTAATGAATATCTTCGTTCCATTAAATATTAGATTAGAGATGAATCAACATAAGGAAGTGCTCAAGCAATGAAAAATAATGAACTCTAAAGTCTTATTGAGTGCACTGTTTAAACAATAGTTGAATTATGAAATTTACTTCTTCAAATAGGGAGAAAAAGTCATAAAGACAAGTATGAGATTTGTGGTAGATTGATATCTAACCATCATCCATAGGAACTACTTGTTAGTCTAAAATTCTACATTTTATATCTATAATTTTATATGAATGAAAAGACATTGTCGAATTATTTAATCAGGAACTATAGATAATGATAATCTCAGGAATGATTTCTTATGTATCGTTCATCTAATATTGTTGCATTTTATTACAGTTGTTCGTATATATGTTCGAGTATATGCAACTTTAATCATTGTGAAGTTTTGTTCACTATTTTCTTCATAATTCTATTTCTGTGAGATATTGAACAGAATAGTAGATATATCCATTTGCAATTTTGCATTGTTATACCTTAACCTGACACACACACACACACACACACACACACACACACACACACACACACACATTGCTAGATTCAGAACAAGTATGCGTAATTGAGTTTAACTTACATTCATTACACTTTTTCCTTTTATAGCAAATGTTTGTTGTTTGTTGAGCTATTAGTTCTGATCAAAGATTTATTACAATTCTTAAGCAAATTATAAGAAGTAAGGATTATACGCCACTTTTATCAGTTTAGTACGTTTACTAAAGATTATTGAAGTCTTATTAAGTGCAATGTTGAAACAGTGTGTTGAATTATGAAATTTTCTTCTTCAAACAGAAAGGAAAAAGTTACTAGTTGATTTCTATTTAAGTATTACTTCTCTAAAAGTAGGAACGAATGAGTTCCCACATCCACACTTAGAAAAGTAATAGCTAAATAGGAAATTAATGGTAGCTTTTTCCTTGGACCATTAATTAATATCATCCTATAGTCCGAATGGGGAATTATGAAAATCAATCAAACTTTTTCAGCAATTGCCCACCAATTTGCATGTTCGTAACCCAAATGTATGATCTGTAATGATGGTATCATTGCTACCAGTGATTTAAGTTCATCCTGCAATTATCTTAATTTATATATTCAAGTAAACTCTTGAAAATGTGATATGATATTCGAGAAAAATCATTTATTTCTATTCGATATTAATAAGAAAAGAAAACGGAAGTGAATAAATATAATCTCATCGTTTATAACTTTTTTGATTATTCTAAAAAAAATTCTTTTGTTTTCATTGTTTGAAATTTTGTAAACTAACTTCCTTAAAAAGATGATAAAATCGATAAGAATTATATTGTTGCGTAACACATAGCACTTCCATCAATGCCATTTCAATTGTATGTTCTGTAAGTTCCATAGCAAACTTTTCTATTGCATTATATCGCATAAGACGTCGCAGATTGCTTGATATCGATGTACATAAATTCTGTTTTTTTGCGCATTCGTTGAGAAGAGACGATGAAAAATGTTGTGTTGGTACGTAAAAGGATGGGATTATTTTGCAGATGCGATGAAACAACGATATGTGCTCAGTTTGTCTTGCATTCTTTGCCAAAAAGTTTACAGCTATAGAGTCCTTAAAAGACAAATAGAATTCGAATTTTGTAGAAAACTTATAAGTGGTAATCTTTAATTTCATTAAAGCAATTGAAAGTAATATCGTCTGTCATTGCATGAAAGAAGTTTCATTATTTGATTTAATACTTTCCAGAAGAATTGCAATACATATGATATTGATAGTTTACAATGTTTAGAAAATCTCATGTAATCTTAGATCAAAGAATTCAAATTGTCAATTAAATATCATACAATTCTCATGATAAAATAGACAACGGAATCCAAACCACATTATGCACTAGGTTAGTAAAACGTCAATTTTAGTTTATCAGATCTTACCCGCATTAGACGCTGTTCTCTGGTAGTATTCATATGGAATTTCATCGCTGGAATATATTTGGAAATTTTTCGGTAAAATAAACAAAGCAAAAAAATATGATTTGCTAATTCTCGATAAATTTCAATTTTGTCTTTTAATAACGATATGATTATGAAGTTCAGAAATGGAGTAAGCTTCAGAAAATGTAATTTTTATACTGCCCAAAACATTAACGGATAACAGAATAATGGTTTAGAAGGTCAAGGTTCAACGACTTTCTGAAAGTTCTGTTTAGTCATTGAAAAGTATAACATTGTTATTAGGAGTTATTAAGCTAGAGAGAGATGACAAAATTTGTTAACTATATCGATTTTTATTCTCAGAGGGTTATTTGTCATACATAAAGAGAACAGATGAATCTTGGAGAATAGTTCGATGGATAAAATAGCAAGGAAGAAAGGAATTATTTTATTGTTATTGGAAAATGAGGAAATTGAATACATTTATTGCGAGCATTGGAAGAAGTACTATCAAAATGATGCAATTGGCAAGGCACCAGTACGTCCTGTGATGGAAATTTCCCGTTGGGTTGTTCGAACGCCCAAACATATATCAGTACTTGGCCCCTAAAAATATGAAAAGCAAAATATATCTATCTATCAACGGTTTAGGAATTTACATATCTACTAGTTATCTATCTGATGACGATAACCCAAGGAAAAGGAACGACCAAATGCACGATATGCGCATCCAACTGACCTTATTGAAATACATTAACTTTTATATTTCATCGTATGACAGAAATGCCACCTGCTAAATAATATGCAGCACAATGAGAAATATTCTCGGAAGTTTGAAATAAGACGAGAGATAATGCCATATATCGAGATTAATTACAAGGAATGAAATGAACGGAATGAAATGATTTAACGAGTAGCTTTTTCAGCATTTATTGAAAAGCTTACATGCGTCCATATCCGTGTGCAATCATAACATCACGAGATATGTCGCGCTGAATAAGAAAGCAATCTTGCTAATTCAAAGATATTCAACTTACCGAGGTCGCAAGCATCGTACAACTTCAGTTAATGCTCGTTTTCTCCTACCAAGCGTTGTAAAATGATGTAAAACGGATACAAATAAGGCGGCATCAATACTATTTGATCTATATAATTTGAAAGATATTAGCGCGAAAATATTAAAATTTTAAAGCTTGAATGCGACAATTCAAAAATTGTGTTCATTCATAATTCACAGAACCCTCTTCTCCCGTATCCTCTTTCCACGCTTTCTTTTAGGCCAAAACTTGTGCCTTTTACCTATACGGTAAATTTAGAGCATCAGCTAACTGTAAATCAACCATTGGCGGTAATCGTAGTTGTGTAAGCATTTCTAAACATGTATCGCAATCCATAAAGAAGCAGTCACTCTTGTGGTACTTCGCTTCACCACAGCCTGCACTGAAAGAAACACCTTAGACTAGGCATCTTTTCAGATAGTAGAAGTAGTTTTCCTGGCAGTTAATGAATCTCCGCCATTTGCCTCAGTTTCAAACAAAATTTCGCAACAATTCCATCACTCTCTTAATTGTCACATTTCAAATTTTCGTAAATTACTTCTATGATTTTTCATTATTACAAATGAATTTTAAAACAAAACTTGCCAATATCGATGGCAATTGTGCCTAGCGGGAATTTGTTAACAAATTTTTGAACATTAATCCATCGAAGTATGGATGTTCGGTTTCTATTTCGATAGTAAGAAGCATCCGGATATGATGCCAGATATCTGTACACTTTTCGAACGTATTTTTCCTCGATATCCATTGCAATTGACTCTGCTACCATAGCATATGCTATACGATTAAACAGCAGTTCAAATTTGATTATCATAATTGAATATTTCACTTTACCATCCAACAATTATTGAATAATAATGAAAATGGAAATGGCAAGAAGGATTGATCATATATGCCTACAAGTTTTGAAAAAAACTTTCATTTTTTCTTTACACGAAATAACTAAACTATGTGAAAACGAAGAACTTTTCATTATTTGAAAGGGATAGTCTAGACAAGTCAAGTCATATCGATTTGTCCATGGCAACGGCAAAGCCGCTTGATGCAAATTCGATAATTCTAGTGATTTAACATCTTAGTATTTTCTATTTCTTAATTATTACTTTGACGAGAAAAACGGTTACTAATCATACTTTTTATAAGTAATATAATCATCTTACTGTATAATTCTCTATCAAGACGTTGATAAAGTGAAATATTCAGTTATGATAATCAAATTCGAGTGTTGAAAAAAAATTGAACACATTTTATATATGCATATTTTACATGTGCTCATAAAATTATTCCCTGACGAAAACAATATAAACAATTTATATAACTCAAATTGATTACTCTAAACGTTTAAATGTTTTCAAAACTTGTAGGCATATATGATCAATCTTTCTTGCCATTTCCATTTTCATTATTATCCAATAAAGCTACCATTAATTTCCTATTTAGCTATTACTTTTCTAAGTGTGGATGTGGGAACTCATTCGTTCCTACTTTTAGAGAAGTAATACTTAAATAGAAATCAACTAGTAACTTTTTCCTTTCTGTTTGAAGAAGAAAATTTCATAATTCAACACACTGTTTCAACATTGCACTTAATAAGACTTCAATAATCTTTAGTAAACGTACTAAACTGATAAAAGTGGCGTATAATCCTTACTTCTTATAATTTGCTTAAGAATTGTAATAAATCTTTGATCAGAACTAATAGCTCAACAAACAACAAACATTTGCTATAAAAGGAAAAAGTGTAATGAATGTAAGTTAAACTCAATTACGCATACTTGTTCTGAATCTAGCAATGTGTGTGTGTGTGTGTGTGTGTGTGTGTGTGTGTGTGTGTGTGTGTCAGGTTAAGGTATAACAATGCAAAATTGCAAATGGATATATCTACTATTCTGTTCAATATCTCACAGAAATAGAATTATGAAGAAAATAGTGAACAAAACTTCACAATGATTAAAGTTGCATATACTCGAACATATATACGAACAACTGTAATAAAATGCAACAATATTAGATGAACGATACATAAGAAATCATTCCTGAGATTATCATTATCTATAGTTCCTGATTAAATAATTCGACAATGTCTTTTCATTCATATAAAATTATAGATATAAAATGTAGAATTTTAGACTAACAAGTAGTTCCTATGGATGATGGTTAGATATCAATCTACCACAAATCTCATACTTGTCTTTATGACTTTTTCTCCCTATTTGAAGAAGTAAATTTCATAATTCAACTATTGTTTAAACAGTGCACTCAATAAGACTTTCGAGTTCATTATTTTTCATTGCTTGAGCACTTCCTTATGTTGATTCATCTCTAATCTAATATTTAATGGAACGAAGATATTCATTACCACATTATATCGTCGGCTCAACAGTGTTTTATTATTAAAATATTTAATTACACCAAATCGAATTGTAATTTTCATCGAAATATAATTAATGAATTATGATATTATTATTGATAAGAAATTGCGGAATCACAAAATCGAAGTTCTATAAGCTCAAATTTTTGTACAAGAGATATTAAATTATGGAAGAAGTTTTTCAATGTTCTGCAATTAGAAGTTGCCAAAACAGAATTTATTGTTACTAGTGAATGGCTGTTGATTGGCAATCCAGCTCTGGCCGCAAAATTATTGTTATAAAAATAATAACATAAAAGCAAAAAGGATCGAAATAAGCATCAGTGGTCTCTTGTAGATTTGATATTTTTGATCGGATGTAGTGAGTGGATTTGAGGTCGGGAAAATTAATGCGGAATTAGAAGTATTGGCTCAGAGAAAAGAAACGATCTATCTATATCTGATCAACCATACATGGGAAAAGAAGAATTGGCTAGAAAATTGGAAAATGAATTCGGTAAAGCTACTGAATTAACAGAAAATGAATAATAAATCATATATATATATATATATATATATATCAGATTTACCAAGTGTTTCGGACAAATAAAATCTGTTTTTTTTTTCTTTTTTAGTTTGAAAGAATTTACATATGAATTGGATAAACGATTCAAATAAAACAACTTTCTACAACCCAGGTACATATTTAGACACAAGAATTATTTTATAAAATCACTTTGGTTTTTCTGATATTTCTGAAGTAGTAACCACTATAGAAATGGGAATATTGTCAATAATAATTTTTTATTCTTTGAATTTCATAAAAATGCCATCAATTTCTCAGAATAACAAACACTAATTGGCTCAAATAGTTCAAGAAAAGTTCAAAAAGCAATCTGTCAGATGATGATGAACGATCGAATGAACGAAGAACATGAAAGAAAATGTGCTCCGCTTCTTTCAATTTTTTAGTACTAATTTAGTGTTTGATAGTAATTTGTTGGAGATAAAGATGGCGGTACTAGTTAAATATTAAACTAGCCATCAAACTAGCCTATACTTTCTAATATGTAATCGAAGCCAATATCAGTTCACGATCGGACGCTGTAAAGAAATCAGTATTTACTTTATTGTATATCGAGTTCTATTATTTGATATGTGAAACTCAAGATGAGATTGAAAATATTCCATGTGACATAATTTAATTCATTTTAAAGAATACATTTATTCATAAAAAGAAAAAATAAACAAAAGAAAAACTTTTTTACACAATGCAATCGGATAGTTTATAATGAAGAAAAAGGATGATATCCTATCCTACATAACAAACAGCAAAAATATCAATACGTTATGATAATTACTCAATAAGACAAATTTGATAAAACGATTTTGCATATTTTTTTAAAAAAATAACTGAGAAAAAATGATTACCTGTTACGGCTCTTTACATTTTAGCGCATACTAAATTTCAAAACAAAATGCACTATTGAAGTCGGACAGAATAAATTTATTTACTTATTTATTTTTAATTAATTTCGCAGAATAAATTGCCACAAAAATTATCAGATAATTCGTTAATTATTCTAGAGCGAATAAAAAAATTTTCAAAATAAAAATTATTTCAATATAAAAACAAAATTCTGGAATATTTTTTAATATTACGGATTGATGTTCATTCTTGATTGGACTGTTTCACATCATTAGCCATTTATGACTGATTGCTGATCATTTCATCTAAATTCGAGTCATTCAATACTTCTTGACATTGCTGATATTCCGAAATTAAGTTCTTGACAGCATTTTCCGCTTCCTTAAATTCCATTTCATCCATTCCTTCATCCATATACCAGTGTAAAAAGGCCTTCTTCCGAAACATTGCTATGAAAGGATATTTAAATCATACAATTTCATGGACTTTAAAATTCTGTTTTAAAACATTTTCTCCAAGATTTCGACAATTCATTATTAACTAAATGAAACAATTTACAATCTTTCATGTATAACCAATTCAAAAGAAAGCTACCTTCAAATCCATGCACAATTCTGATAAACACGTCTTTAATAGCAGTAGTATTACCAAGGAAAGCACCACTAATTGTAGACTTCGGAGCGGGCGCGTTGCAAATATCTAAATTGATATTACTTGGAATCCATTCAGCGACCAATGGTGATGCCTTTTTTTTAGTATTTATAAATTTTAGTTTTCAATTCCTGAAAGTAAGATTTGTAACATTTCTTTGATGAATTAAACGATATTATAATATTTATGTAAATTATATACTTACATGCATCGATATTGGTCCACGGAACATTGCGGTAGCAGCCATACAATGACCATCTCTTGGATCACAAGCGGTTATCATATTACGAGTGTCAAACAACTATAATAGAATTTTTAGACGTTTGAAACTGTATATGAATTTAAATCTTGTAACGCTATTCGAACATTTGAATACAACCAATTTATATGAAAATATTCTCTTGCTTCTGGAAAGAGTGATTTGACGAAGTTTGATGATGTGTTGAACGATATTATTTATAATTTCGTATAAATTATATATTGATAGAAATATCCTTTGGCTCATAGAACATTATGTTGCGGAAGCAGTAATGTTATAGAAGAGAGAGATAGTCTTAAATAACTATATCATCCCTACATTAACGTAAAAATTGAAATTAATGCTTTAAAGATTGAATAGCTACATTGTGCCTGAAGAGTTTAATTGATATAAAATTGAAATTTCGTAATCATATTGTAATTTGGCCTAATGGTAAAGTAAAGCAACTTGTTGAATCAATTCGTTCATTTCGATTGGCCCGCATGCAATAGTATCACGAGTAGTCAGCGGAGCGAAACTAGGTGTCAAAAAGTGAAGTTTCCGATATAAAGTCATATTGACAGCCAGTTTATATAGATCAAGATTCCATTGTCCAGGAAATCGCAGGTAGCTGGTTATTCCCGCCATCACCATCGATGCTCAAAGTGTGATTATTATCAATCTCTAAGTTTTATTAGAATCTTCTCCTAAATACCTGTCATCGGTGAGATTTGCATTCATTTCAAATCTTTTTCTGATTTAATGTAAATCTAAAGCTACTTTTTATTTTCATAATCAAATCTCTTTTCCTTTCTTCATAAATTGTGTGATTTCTTTTCTTCAATTACGATATATCTATCAGATGTAAGAACAAAAATTCGAGACTAACCCAAGTGATTAAAATCATTATAAGTTGGCTCAAGACTTTTCAGTGTATATAAACAAATATTATGAAGCGCCTCATTATCGATGCAAAATGTCTCATAAGCATTTTCGATGAGTTCGTTTATAGACAATATTGTATTGTATGGATCCGTGGCAACACCCAGTACCTGTTATTCATTGAGGAGCAGTTCTTAGATCAGATCATTATTTAACAGAAAACAAATTTACTAACACAGTTTACTAGTAAATCTGTTCAAGTCCATTTTAACTTTTCTGATCCATTTTATCATATCTATAAACGATGAGTAGTCAAGAAATGCGAAATGATTAAATAACATACTTTGAGGGATGGGAATACAGAAAATGATGATACAACACGTCTCGGATATTGATCATACAAGCTCGTGATGATAAGCGATCCCAATCCAGAACCTGTACCACCTCCCAAAGAATGAGTCAGATGAAAGCCCTATAAAAATGTTTTGTCGATATGATATCTAATTTATAGAAATAATAATTGCAAAATATTTTGTAATTTTTATATTTTAGTACGCCATTCTTATCAAAATAATGTTATGAAAGGATAAGAGTTATCTTATCTTAACTAGTTAATTTTTTTTTTCTTAAATTATATGAATCAGAATTTAAAATAGTACTAATTGTTTTCACCTGCAAATAGTCAGAGCATTCTGCTTCTTTTCGAACAATATTCAACACTTGACCAAGAAATTTCGTGCCTTCACTATAAAAGCCTCTAGGCCAGATATTATTAGCACTGCCTTCACCAAGCACAAAATTATCCGGTCGGAGAAGTTTCCCATAAGTGGAAAAAAGCATCGAATCTGAGATTTTCGGTTCCAGATCAACAAGTATCGCACGAGGTAAGTATTTTTTCTCTAAAATTTAATTTCCGATTTTTAAAATATAATTCTATAGACTGATGGTATAACAATAATTTGAATAAAATTAACTATCATGCATATTTTTTTCTGCTTGCTACAATAGATGAAAAAATTACAATTAATAATGCAATTACGCATATCTCTTTTATCAAAAAAGTTAGATCGCTAAAAGAAAATGATTATTGAATTCAAGTAAAAAAATGCAAACCTTTCGTTTCTTTGAAATATATCCCGATATGTTCCAATTGTAACGGTGAATCACCTTTATAAGTGCCATCAGATTCGATGCCGTGTTCATCCGAAATTATTTCCCAGAACTATAATATATTAGATTTATTTTTGATTCATCTTAGTCAATGACTAAAACTTTAATTAACCAAACCTTCATTCCAATATTATTGCCGCATCGTCCAGCTTGGATATGAATGATATCTCCCATATTCTCCCGCTACTTGAAGGCTTTCTGGAAATAGCCAAATAATTGCAGCCACAGCAAAAGAATAATAAGGCAAAGCAATGATTTGAGGATGAATTCTTTTCTCAGCTCTTAAATAGGTATGAGTTATGCAAATTAACCTACCTGAGCATATCATCATTTTCTATATCTTCATCTTTCAAAGTATGTTGTTCAGTCATTTTATTTGTCAACGAAATTTGCATAAAGTACTATCATTTATTCGCAAATCTGTAAGAAGATATTGTTAATGCACCGATATTATATCTGTTCATTTATGTCGTTTCTCACTTACTAAATTTAGTGTGACCAAAAAATATATCAAAGTATTGCTATATATATATATATATATTTATAATTCAATGAAAAATATTTCGGGATGAGCAGCAATCAGTAGGTGATCATCCATTCAAGTGATTGAACATAATATTAATATTCAACTTATACATAGAAATCAATCAATAAATCATCTAAATCTCTTTTATTGATCTCAGTTGTGACTTATTTTAAGATTTGTGCAGTTTATTTCCTTCGAAATATTATTTACTTATTTGAATTGAATTTTTTTTTTTTAATCGAAAGTAACTCATATTGTCGTAAACCATTTCGGCGATTTTCATCTACACTTCATCCCAATCCTAAGCGATGGAAACAAATACATACAATCAAGCATAATGCATCTGCTGTAATGCGAAAAAGGGAGAAGAGAATTTTGAAAAAAGAAATCAACAGGTGAACATTTATCGGTGATACACGGGAAACATAGACTGCCTTCAGAAAAGTGGAGAACATCGGATTCCACGGTTGCTTAATTTTATGCTGTTAATACTTCGTTACTTTGTCACTTTCTTAATTTGATAAAAATTCCAGTAATTCAGTTATAGTAGCAAGCGTAAGCTGTGATGTGATATTCACGAAATTTTCATGAAAATTTGATGTAAATTTCCTATTTTTATGAAAATTTGAATAAAATGATATCACAGCATCGGTTATAATTATTTTCTGTTAAATTTTGCTTTTCCAATTTGAATAATAGGTTTTGTAATTTGATATCAGAAATTCGAATTAATTGGTTAATCGATATTTTGGGAAGCTAATTGTTTTGTCTTGGAAATTTTCATTTTTGCTTAAGATACATTTTTAACTTATCGAAAAACTAGCCTTAATTTTATGAAATTTATGTGAAATTAATAATATCGTATCGATTTCCATTCATGTCAATGAATTACTGTAATAGAATTCGCTATATACATTGTCCGTTCTTTCTTTTCTATTTTTATTTCCGATGAAATTGCGCTAAGCCAAAATTTTATGTCAGTGTTATTTAAATGCTTAAAATAATAAACTCTTATCGCTGATAAAAATTGGCGAATTTATTAGACAATTTTTTTTATTTGAGATGGATAAGTCTATTCCTTTTACGTCAATATTTTTTTCTGAACTCTGTTAAAACAAATTCCTAAACTCACAAAATAAATTCTATACCTTCGCCTTCAGATGTTGCCTTTCTCAGTGTATTTCAGATACAAAGACAATATATTTCAGGTTTCTGTTTTTCTTACAAAAAAAAAATATTAAAGAAATCACGTACGTCAGTTCATGTGTAATTGATCAAGGTTGCATGATTGCCATAATTTTCCACACTTAAATTTTTTTGTTGAAGGAGTTTTTGCAATTTATTGGATCAGTGATATGTATTTTATAAACATCCTTGTCATTTGATATTTAATCTATTCTGTTAATCATTTTTCGTTCAAGACGGCTTACATTCCTTTTTTTTAATGATATAGTTGCGAAAATCTATCAATTTCATTGCATTATCATATCAGTAGTACTATTAAAATGTAATCCTTTAAAATAACTATAAAAATGTTATCTTATTTCATTTCATAAAAGAAATGAAAAGGAATTTTAAGGAAGAAATCAATACAATAAACTGAAATATTCGGAATGTTATAAAATATAATTAGAAGATTGATTGCTTACACAGAGTTTGCTTGAAAATACTTTAGTAAGCTTATCATGTTTTTTAATTAAAATAAATCATATAAGTTGCAAATTACAAAAGATTGTGTTGCACTGATTACTAGTTGCTGTATTCGAATCTTATCGTAGCAAACTTGACCTGCATAAATGATATTCGAAGATTAAACTCACTATATTATTTCTCACTTTCGTCAATTCCGCTTCTTTCGATTTTAAATGAATGCAAACTTGTGTATAGAAAATATTCGAAAATAATATGACGAGCTTAATTTCTGAATATCATCCATACAGAATCAAAAAGACTTCGTGTTGAAACAGTGCTATAAAAGCAAAATGAAATATCATAATTTTACGAATTTTTAAACTTCATTTAGGATTTCTCCTACAAAACCTAAAACAAATTTACAGCTTACCATTTATTAATGAATTTATAAGAAAATAAGCTTTTCAGTGGTTCTGCATTATTTTACTGAATATTTCTCAGAAGCATATTATTTTCAAAGAAAGCAGCATCAATCTCATTCTACATGAAGATATGTTGCAGAAAATTAATCTGATATTATTTAAAATCCATCAGGAAAAAAATTCATTTTTCTTAAATTATGTTCAAAAAAAGAAAAAAAAAATTGCCAGCTGTTTTCAACATTTCTTTAATCGTAGAGGAAATTGCTTGATTGCAAAGATTTCTATAAATTGAAAATTGCCTTAAATCCAAGAATATTGGTCCAAATTAATAAGTATTGACTCGAGATATATTTTTTCCTGAGATTTAATTTCTTAACTATTAAAATGCGGTTCTATAATGATGGCGTGAATGTCTATCGATTCTTCTATATGTATAAAATAAATTGATGGAGTGATGAATAAATTATAATCACACTTGTTTCTTCCTTATATTTGCTATAGTAAATGATAATGTTAAGATTAATTATGTTATATTAAGCCTCAATCTTGTTATCGACACTTATTCCTTATCCTTTGTTTGAAGTGTTGAATTCGCAAAGAGCTTGAAACTTCAACATTCCAAATGCTATATTCTGCTTATCCTGAAGATGATCGACATTAGAATTATTGTGCCTATTTAAGGTATTCATATTATCCGCTTATATTGCAAATTCTGTTTAAACAATACTTTAATACCGCGAAATAATTGTTAAATAT
Organism: Dirofilaria repens; assembly: GCA_008729115.1. NCBI lineage: Eukaryota > Metazoa > Nematoda > Chromadorea > Rhabditida > Onchocercidae > Dirofilaria > Dirofilaria repens. Next base: position 1,233,617 of record SNRZ01000016.1, on the reverse strand, counting down.
TTGTTTTATTGGATTCTGAAGTTTTATTTGCGAAATTAGCTTTGTATAAATCACATACCAATAATATCTTAATTTAATTGCTACTAAAACTGATTATTTGATGATTGACTGATTAATCATTGAGATGTGTATCGTTAACGTATACTCATTCTCAAAAGTTATTCTTATGTTGTTGATATAATTCTTCCACAGGTACTCGATTCATTTCATATTCAAAATGCACCTACAACTTTAGCACTGTTATAACTTTTGGAGACATGCATATTATTGACAAGTTATTACATAATTAATAAATTTCCAGTATGATCCATAAAAAGAAACACAGTAAATCAATATTTTATTATATTCAGTAAGTTGATTGGCAATAGTATGAAGCAGTTATCTTTAAGTTAGATGAATTTTGATAAAAAGCAATTATTTCACGGGGTTATTATTAGCAAATTTCTTTTCGTAATCATCTATAAATGTTAAATTTCAACATTATCACTAACAATATCGAGCTAATAATTAGAAATGTGATGGATTCAATGATAAGTGTTATTGTAATTGTGAAATCTGATCATTTTTCAATCTTCATGAAATTTGCTTTTTTTTTACTAGACCATACTTGTCATTAAAAAAAGTTTGATGAAATATTTATCAAGCAACTGATTTAAAAATTGATAAAATGTACATGAATATATTAACTATCAAAATTAAATACTGAAATTTGTGCAGATTACCGACAATTAATTTATCAAATTATTTTCAATGAAACTTAAAAGATACATATCACATTTGCATATTATACTTATGAAAAATTTTCAATTCCTTTTTCTCCTTTTCTGGACAAATATTACGTTCTGAATAAGCTATAGCTTAGAAATTCAAATAAGTGTAAAAATTTTTTTTTCCTAATTAGCAAAACTTTACGAATATATACATCAGATAAGATTTTATCGCAGGCATTTTGAAATAAGCCTTCTATGACTGTCAATATTTTCAGTTTTCAACAGAAAATGAATAAAGAAATTTAAGGATGAAATGTATGAGTGTTATAACAAAATGCATTGAGTGTGTGTAGAAAATAGGAAGATACAGGTAATAAAAGTTAAAGGTAATTTCGATTATTTCTTAATGTGCTACCTAATATTGCTAGTCTCTTCTCTCACATTCTTTTTCGATACTTGTATTCATGGCAACCACATTCATTGTGATCTTGTTTTCCAATCTTTCTAACGCTAAACGTTGCTCTCAGGACTGTTTCGTTTATCACCTATATCGTTGATAAGCTATTATTATTATTATAGCTGCTTTTTTTGTCTTAAATTTTTTACTTGCCACTTGTCAAATGGAAATTTCAAAATCGGATTATGTTAAGCTATTAAAAATGTTGAATCTATTGTTTCGTATTTTAATTTTAGTAAAAGTACGAAAATGTTTTGTGATGTGATATTTCTGAAATAAAAGACCGAAAAACGAATTTCGAAAATTAAAAATATCATTTCTTCTATTTTTGTAAATTTGTTTTTAGGTGGCAGTAGAATATGAGAGAAATTATCCATATCCAAGTTGGCCAATGTGGCAATCAAATTGGAACTAAGGTTTGATTGATTAGAAAATTCATAGCTCATAGTAAGGAAAAAAAAGAATAGATCGAAAATAAGTTTCTTGTTTATAGTTCTGGGAAGTAATTTCGGATGAACACGGTATCGAGCCTGATGGCGCTTATAAAGGTGATTCGCCATTGCAATTAGAACGCATCGATGTATATTTCAAAGAAGCGGAAGGTTTATATCTTTCTAGTTGGATTCAGAAACCTATTTTAGAAATAAGATTAAGTCTCATTTGTAATCATGATATTGTTGTTATCTGCAAATGGAAAAAAAATCTAGTATGATTAGTTAACTTATTCATTTTATCATACCATCAGTCTATCAATTTATTTCTTCTCACCTATTCTACATAAAAAATTAAGCGGACATTTCTGGTATTGCCATGATTTGTGACGGACTTGTTCTTAAAAATTTAGAAATCAAATTCTAGGAAAAAAATATGTGCCTCGTGCGGTACTGGTTGATCTGGAGCCAGGAACCATGGACTCTGTGCGTTTCTCACCCTATGGTAAGCTTTTTCGACCAGACAATTTCGTGTTTGGTCAAAGCGGTGCTGGGAACAACTGGGCTAAAGGTCATTACACCGAGGGAGCAGAACTTGTTGATGAAGTACTCGATGTTCTACGGAAAGAAGCGGAAAGCTCTGATTGTTTGCAGGTATAGGAAAAATCAGTGTTAATTTTATCGAAACATGAAAATTATGAAGTATTTTTTATTTGTTATTATTTCTGTGAAATAATTAAGTACTTATAACGACAAGAGTTTTTATAGGGTTTCCAACTGACTCATTCTTTGGGAGGTGGTACAGGTTCTGGAATGGGAACGCTCCTTATCGCTAAAATACGTGAAGAGTATCCAGACCGCATTATGTCATCATTTTCCATATTCCCCTCTCCCAAAGTAAGTTATTCGCTTCGTAAGTTATATTAAAACAGTAAGACTAAGCCTCAATTTCAGTTTTGATATTATTTGCATTTCTTCATAGTTTCCTTCTGAATGTTAAAAGCTAATAAAAACGTAGGAATGGAGCGAAGTGGACCAGAAGAAAAGTTGAATTCAAGTTTGAATAACCTTTTGAATTTATCTTGAACAGACTACAAAAGCTTCTTTATGTTTCTGATTTGACAACGAATTGATCGAATTCTTTATGTTAAGTTTTAATAAATTTCTTTATGTTAAGTGTCAAGAATGACAGGTATCGGATGTTATTATCGAACCATACAATGCAACACTATCCGTACATCAACTAGTCGAAAATACTGATGAGACATTTTGTATAGATAACGAAGCGCTTTATGATATTTGTTTACGTACGCTGAAGCTTACTGGACCAACCTACGGTGATCTTAACCATTTAGGTAAATTTTGAATTTTTTTTATTTCTATACAGAATAAATGATGAAGTATGCAGAAGTTTTGAAGCCAAAAAATAATCTACAATAAGGGAGATAACAGACAAAATAATTATGCGCTTACGTAAAAAAAAATGAGTCGAGATTATTGAATGACATCAATATATATATCAAAACGTTTCAGTTCACTTTTTCTACTTAACAAAAAAAAGAAAAAAAAGAGAACAGATTTAGAATAAAATATTGGAAATATCTTTTTAAAAACCGCAACAAAATATAGCGATGAATAATAAGCAGTGTTTAGTATCAATGGCCGTATCTGGGGTAACGACTTGTCTGCGATTTCCTGGCCAATTGAATGCTGACCTACGTAAACTAGCAGTCAACATGATTCCGTTTCCAAGACTTCACTTTTTTATGCCCGGTTTCGCACCACTAACTTCCCGTAATACTGCTGCATATAGATCACTCAAAATCAATGAATTGATTCAACAGGTTGCTTTTAGAAACATTAGATTAAGAAAAAATTCGTAATATGGTCGATTTTAAATTTATAATTTTCCATTTTCGCATTATTTTACGTATCATCATGTAATATGCAAAAGGCCAGATTTTTAGGTTTCTTTTTCAAATTTCTTAATAACTCTCCTTTTTCGCTACTTACCATTGTCACTTAAAACGTTTCACGTGAGTTAACCTATCGATTATGTTCCTTATCACTTCACTGGTAATGTATCACATCCATCTGCATCAAATGAAACGGATAAGAAAATAATTATGTGAAAAAATTGATAAAGTCTGAAAAAAGAAATTTCTGAAAGATTGAAAGAATCACAAGATAATTCTTTAACTACTATAAAATTTAAAATATCTAAAAATTCTATTTGTAGTTATTTGACGCACGAAACATGATGACCGCTTGTGATCCAAGGCATGGCCGTTATCTGACTGTTGCTGCAATGTTTCGTGGAAGATTATCAATGCATGTCAGTAAATAATAATTTGCATAAAATTACAATATTGTTTTAGCTGTCATCGAAATGTTACCAAATCCTACTTTCCAGGAGTTGGAAACTCAAATTTTAAATGTTCAAAATAAAAATTCTTCCTACTTTGTCGAATGGATTCCAAATAATATTAAGACAGCTGTTTGTGACATACCACCACGTGGGATTAAGATCAGTGCTACTTTTCTCGGCAATACCACCGCCATTCAAGAAATATTCATCAGAATCACTGAACAGTTCGAAGGTTACTTCCTTTTGAATTATTCAATATGTGATAAGTCATCAAATTTATTTTATTTTAGATCTTAGAGGAAAACTTTAAATTGGAATTCTAAAATTCACAAAATATATTATTTTAATTATCGCTTTACAGCCATGTTTCGTCGCAGAGCTTTTTGCATTGGTATACGGGAGAGGGAATGGACGAAATGGAATTCACCGAAGCTGATAGTAATATGAAGGATCTGATTTCGGAATATCAGCAATATCAAGATATGCCGGATGATGAGGATTCAGATAAAGTGCTCGATGCTGTGGGAGAAGCAGATGATGATGTGAAACAGCAGCCCAATCAAGAATGAATATTCATTCATGATATCATTGTTCCAGAATATTACTTTTACATTAAAAAATTTTTCTTTCGCAAATGAGTTGAAAATATTGATGTGCTTGTTAAGGCATATGATAATAAATTTATTTATTGGAAGTAACTGAATTATGGAAATTATGTAGAGTGTGCTGTATTATATTTGCCTTTGAATACGTATGGTGACATTCCGGATATTTCATTTAATTTTTTCAACTTTTAGTTCTCATAATTCTTTTCTAAAAGCCAGCATATATTGTCCTCCGTTCCAGTGTACTGGTTGGAATTCATCCTGCAACTTTTCTGGAATTTTTTTCTTTTTGTTTCCAGCAATATTGCAAGTGCATCATGCTTGATTTCATGCATTTATTTTGCAGCATTTCGCGACGAAGATCAGATAAAGGTTGTTGGAGTAGCAAAGACTAGATTCAAATAAAGTAGATTTAAGTGTGCAAGTAATATTTTTTAAATTTCGTTGACAAATATTTCCAGCACAAATATTATTTTAACTATTCCTTGCATAAATTAATTATGAGATCAGGAAAGAGTATTTTCATTGCTTATGACAATTAAATTCATTCGATTAAAATATGATTATCACTGATTAATATAATACTAATATGCATTTGTAATCAGCTAATTGATGAGCATAAATCTCATCACTTACTTTAATTAATTAATAATACTTCAGTAAAAAGCTTCTTGTTTGGCATCATTTAATATATTATTATTATGCTATAATTAATTAGACAGCAATATTTTTGTATGCATTTAGTACTCAATCAATCTCAACCTATGCTTGTAACGATACATTTAAATTTAACTCTAAATTTAAATAATTAAATAGTTAAATGCAATATTTCTTCAGTCACGTGAATGAGGTCAGCTAACTGCAAAGAAATGGATTAATTCAAAATCATTAAATATCCAGAAATCAAACTGAATCATTGATATTTTCTAATACCGTATTTTCTGATTATAAAGGATGCATTGATTAAATTGAGAAAAGAACTAATACTAAAATACTGATTGCAATTTTTGCATTTTGCGAAAATTAGGAAATATCCATATTAACATTGAATCAGGTGGACACCTCTATGACAAAAACAGCTATCAACTAATATCAAAAGTAGAATTTAATAAAGTATATTAACCGTTTCTCATCTATACTATTTTAAAAAATTACAAATATGTAGAACCTAATAAATTTTCTAGTCTTCATGTCATACGGATTTGTTTCAACAGAATCGAGAAATTATACACGTTATACACGTTAATAATAGCTGTAGTCATCGTAATGGTGGAATACCATTATTATGGATAAAACTCCATAAAGTGAGTTACGTGACCGTACAGAAGTTTAGATCGTTTTACATAGCTTTAAAAAGTTGATAAAATTAACCGTATTTAATACAAGATAGATCTAAATTTCAGTCTAAACGGAGTGAAATTTTTAAATTCCTAGTATGATGTGACTGAATTAATCAGAACTTTAAAACGATATTTCATACTTTATTTTATCCTCAGAAAAAATTAACATTTTGTGGGCATTAAATAAAGATTGTATCTTATCTAGGCCTAGCATCCTGACGAGAATTGTTAGAAATTATTGCACAGGATAGAAAGCAAGCCTAAAACAAGTTGTTACATCAAATCCATTCCTCAGATTCGTCATATCGTTGATCGATTTGTCAGAAAATCTGTAAAAATTTTAGGTTCAAAACTGAAATAACATAACGAATATTTAGATTATTCTCAAAAAATTTTCATTTAAAATTTGAATGATAAATTTTGGCCAGTTGTTATTTGAATTACTTAAAACATACCTACAATATGTGTTAATTTGAATTCCAAGTCCAAAACGATTCTGATTTTAAATTAAAATTTTAAGTCTACTGTTAATGGGTATTTATTTCTTTTTAATTTCGTGTAAACAATTATCTATTTCTTGTCGCGAACTTCCACATCGCGAAATTCCCACTAGTAAACAAAGACCAATAATGTTCATAAATTGTTTAACTAATTTTGATTCTTTAGTTTTTTTGCGGCTTTCTGAATTAGCGAGGAGAAATAGAAAATCGGCGATGACAGTAATTTCTTTGTGTTGCTTTTCACATTAATGGGTATATGTTGTACGTGCATATTAACTGTATAACGTGCAAAGTAAGCTAAAAATGTTTCGCTCTTTGTCTATTAGCTAATTCTCATACCCAACAAACCCCTTATTTCTCATATTCATAACCATACCAGGACACACCACTTAGCAAAAGGAGGGTCTGACACCAAACCATTATAGTAGTTGTGCCTCCAGCTGTTCGGTTGGATCAGTTGGATCAGCCAAGTTGGTCAGCCTCTTTCATTTATTTATGTTATCGTCATTAGAATTGTTTTCTTGTATTATTGAAATTGTAATTGTTGTGTTTGTTAATATGTTACCAAAATTATCGTAGTAAAGGTTTAATTATCCAATTCTGAGGTTTTTTTCCAAATACGAAAAACAAGAAATTGAAAAAATCGTGGACATTGAAAAAAAAAAATCACGCACGTCAAGCTTTGTCACGATCAGAAACGAAATCGTCGACAGAGGTTACATCCTGACCTCCCGATCTGATTTGTTGCAATAAGTATATGTTTGTCTGTAATAACTGTCAATTACTATATATTGTTAACCACTCCCAATTCTTGTATAAACCATATAAAGGACTTCTTCCTAAACAAAGAGGAGCTCTGCTATAAATAATACAGAAGGATGAAGCGGACTCTTCGTTTGTTACTCAATATGTATTGGTATGGATCCTTATTTGAAATAAAGCTTCTGCAATCCAAAATGACTAAGTTGATAATCGACATAACTCCGCTATTGCTAAACTGATCGAGCTTCTCGTAGATACTCAAATCAATTCCATTCGAATCCCTGTTTGTTTCCACGACCTTAACAAATCCAGTCAAAATCCAAACAAACCAAATAAATTCCACAACATTTCTATAAATTTAGCCAAATCTACTGTAAATTGTTAATTTAGCTAAGGATTATTTTCAAATTATCATTCATTTGCAAAGTATAGAGATGTATAAAGTTCAAGATATATTGAAGTCTACGGAATTCACGATTACTTTGTTTACTGCTATAAAGTTATCATTAAAAAACATATGATACTTTCCTACTATCCAAAACATTTCGTAATTGAAGAATGATTCGAAAAACAAAATTTTCAAAAGTAGCGCGAAAGAAAAATTAATTGGTACAAGTTAAAAGTTCCAATAAAAAAGTTGGAAGTTTCTAGTAATATTTTTTTGCAACAAATTTTCTATTTGGTCGAAGGACATCCTTCGTCATTTATGTTAAAATGAATTAATACTGTATATTGAGTCATTCACACAACAGACTGTATCGTCATTTCATTTATCAAATAAAAAAAAATGAAATAGAAATGTTTCGATTTAATTGGGTAAATTTCCTTTAAGTAGTTATGCAGAAAGACAGTAACCAATTAACACTGATACATGCGGGCCAATTGTATCATATTTAGAATAAGACGTACTTTTATGGTCATCATCTTTTTCCTTCTTTGCTATCGTTTAGAATTAAATAATAGATCTGTGCAGATTAATAAGTGGAGTCGATAGCTGATGAATATAGCTATATATATATATATATTATCTGTATAGAAATGATATTTTTTTATGAAAATTTCTGAGACAAAAAATTCTGCCATGCTTTAGTACCAGTCAGTTTTCAGATTTACCGCAGTGAGATATTATCAGACTAAATTTGGTTATGATAATGAAAGCTAGATTATTTCATTTGAATTGAATTTGTCATTTAATTTCAAGTCTTCATCATACTTCTTACTTCTGCTTATTTAATTATTTCTGCATAAATTCCAAAATTTTTAGTGAATAGCTGTATTAAAGAAAACTAAGTTGAAATCTAATGGGATTTTGTTTAGCTGCAAACAGATTTCAGAAACTGTTTTAATAATTAAAGAAGAAATATTAATGACTGAAAAGTAGTTATGCTCGAATAGAAAATTAATATCACTATTGATTGAAATTAAACATTTGAGCAATTAACAATAATCTGTCAGTCTGCATGGATAAGTTGATTTCCAATACCATAATTTCTCTTTTTTTTTTTCATTTCATAATAAATGATGGATATCCGAATCCAAATTGAAATTGAGTTTTGCCAGATAAGTGCTACGTTAATTTGCTAAATATCGTTTTGACAATCTGACCCATCCTTATTATCTGTCTCACTAATATTGATTATGATCCGAGACGAGTAAAATTAAATATCACTATTGATTGAAATTAAACATTTGAGCAATTAAACAATAATCTGTCAGTCTGACAACGACACAATGATATTTTTATAATACTTTATTACATATATTGAGTATGTCGATGTAATATCTATTACTTTAATTGCATATAGAGATTATTCAAATTATATCCATATAGTTTTAAATTATGTGCAGATATATAGATTTTACAGTAATTTTATATGTAATTATATAAATAATCCATTATTAAAATATATTGACATTTATAGGACCTGATGTATATACAGAATTAAAGTGCCTATCATCATAAAATATTGCTGCTAATCATATCAGACGATCATTCCGAGTGTACGCTATGGAAATGATGCAATAAGTTTTTAATTAGATTCACTTTTCAACTAGGGAAAAATTTAGCAAATCTATTTAAGATATGAAAATAATATTCACTAGCAGTTAACATTATCAGGAGCATATATTTTTGAAAGCATGTGTTTTCTCCTAATAAATCTCGATCATCTATTAGTTTTTTTGAAGTACTACATCTTGTTAATTGTTTATCAATCTAGCTAAGAATACGTTGCAACCTGTGCCTATCACACTATAAAGTTTAGGAGTGATGCTTATTGGGCTAAAATTTAACCACAAAATGGCATTCTATTCCGTGCTTGTATATTTATCGCTTGGTACAGAAGGGTTACCCATTTTTGCGGGGTTATCCAATGGTTATCACATTTTTCTTGGACCAACAGGTGGGTATTTAATTGGCTTTTTATGAAGTAAAATTCGGGAGTGATAAATAATAAATTAAGCTTGAAATTAATATATATATATAACTCATATGTTGATGCGAATAAGTTGATTTTTAAAATACATACTTTTGTTTTTCACATTTCTAACTTACCAAAAATACTACTAACATTATCTGTCATTTTGTATTCGAGAAGTGCAAATCAAAATAAACATGCCTGATACCGTTAAAATGTCATCAAAAAGATAATCAAAACTTAACATAGTCATACTTTTGCATTGTTTAATTGTTAGTTTTAAACAGACTATATTATTGCTGTAGCGTTTTGCTCATTTATACTTTATTAACAATCATACTTTATTATGTAATTATGTCATTTTTTTAATTATCTTTTTTTGATTCAATTGAAACTCATCAACTGTGATTTTTCTAATTTATGTCAAACTTTTGATCTGATTCCTGTATTTTTTTATTTTCATTGTTTGCAACTATTTCAGTTAGTAGGAAAATAATATTTTTGGCGATTTTCCATATAACCAAAATTAGCTTATTTTTTTTGATTAACATTTCCAAAGACTGTAACTTTTGGATTATCACTCTTTATTTCTAGTCATATTTCCTGTATTTGTTAATGTCGGTTAATTATTTCATTTTTTTTTTTGATCAATATTTCCAAAGACTGCAACTTTTGAAACTTTTGACTTATCACTCTTTTATTCCTAATCATATTACTTGTATTTGTTAATATCGATTAATTATTTTTTTCATTCTTTGCTTTTATAGTTATGGTTAGTTTAATAATGTTCTAAAGAATTGCAATTATTTAACTTAACGTTTTTTATATATTAAATTTTTAATTAGTTTTAATAAGCTATCTTAGTCTAGTTTAAAATTTCTACTTTATCATTATTGTCCATTATCAACTCTCAAGTGATACTAGAATAGCGACAAAATTCAATTTCACTTATATTTTATGTTTCTTTGACTAGTTGAACTAATAAATCATTTTTGCTATTTTGTCATACAATGGTACAGTATACTCAGATTCTTTGTGGATGTATTATATTTGGCTTATTTTGCAAATAATTGTATTTTTTTCAACCCTGAAACAAAAAAGAAATCATACTTTATTACGAAGAAAAAGTTGATGTTCTTTTCAAAAACTAAAATGTTAAAATATCTCACCTATTTCTTTCAAGACAAAATTCAATTTCATTTATATTTTATGTTTTTTTGACTATTTGCACTAATTAAATCATTTTTACTATTTTGTCATAAACATTATTCTACTAGAATAGCGACATTTCAAGTTAAAAATAGTAACATTGCAAGCTAGAAACTTGTAGTGTAACAGATAAGTAGCCGATACTTATGATATCTGTTGTCGGATTATTTTATTCAATTTTTCCTCTCAATAAGGAATTACTACTTCAAGCGATTTAATCTTATCCAGTTAATATAAACGATTAATTCTCGGATCTCTCTAAATTTGCAGTTATACGTACCGTCATACACTGATATAATATAGTCTCTTCAAATCGTAAAAATAAATTTATGCTTTCTTGCAAATTTCTCGAATGAAACAAAAAATTTTTTTTCAGTCGATATTTACTTTCGAGTACTAAGTAATTGATTATTTTTTTAAGAATGTAAATATAAATCTATTGCAGTTTTATACATAAAAAATATTTTAGAACTGGTGTACTAACTGATTCAATGTTCGGTTATTTAATGGATATTTTCCATCGACTTTATTATTTCTTATTCGATCGATTAATACTATATCCGTTGCTAAGTTTACTACGCGATAAACTTAGTATACGATTCATGAATCTCGGATATCAGCATAAAGACGATGAAAATTTTCCAGTCTTGGAAAAATTATCCGAAACGGACAATTGCTGCAAAGCTAATATTACACTTTATGAGAAAGCATTAAGTTTATGCCCGAAATATCCTAATTTTAACGAATTACGATTGCTTGAAGTTGGATGTGGTCAAGGTGGTGGTACGAGTGGATTTTGAAGTTAATTAATTGAAAAAGAAATTTTCAAAAAAGAAAATCTTCATAAACAAATTCAAAGAAATATTTGGAATTTTATTTTTTCCTTATTATAAAAGTTGCTTAATACAAAAAAAGGGTGAGAATAGGTAATAGAATGGGAATTATTAAGAATATGAAAAATTATCCTACTTGAGACTTTTATAAAACCAGTTGTAACTAATATATGCATTATAGGACTGATTGCAAAAAAAGCAATTAAAAAAATATATGTTAAGTGATAAATAAATGTTAAGAAATTAATCAGAAAAGAATCAGGAATTGTAGAGCGCACTCATTCGCAATTGTAAATGGTATTGATCCGGTCATATTGGATTCATACTCTGGTAAAATTACTAGAGGAAGTGCGGAAAAATTGCCATTTGCTAACAATTCATTTGATATTATAATAAATATCGAAAGTAGCCATTTATACGGAAACTGCCAGAACTTTTTCCTGGAATGTTCCAGAGTCTTATGTGAAAATGGATTCTTGTGCTGGGCTGATCTTCGCTTTACTCACCAGGTATTAAACTAATGTTGCGGTGTATTTTGAATCCCGGTTTTCAAACATTTCATTTTCAGTTAGAAATAACCATGGTTGAAGCACAAAAATCCGGCTTATACTTGATCACGATGGAAGATATCACAGAACAAGTACTGCGAGGTATTGAATTAACAACGGTAAGATACGATGCAATGCTTCAAAATGCACCTTATTTTATTCGTCTTTTTCAAAACTCCATTCGGACAACATACTGCTCACCAGGAACAAGAAGTTATGAACGACTTCTTAAACGTGAAAAAACATATGCTTGTGCATGCTGGCAAAATTACAAGAGAATTAAATAATTTGATTAAACATGTGAATTTAAACCGATAATTTCTCTGATTAAACTAGTTATTTTCTTCAAGTGTCGAACTACCATTCAATAAAAAATGACACTTTTTGCACGCCATATGTCATAAAATTCACTATGTCATGTTCTGCACTTTGTATTGAGGAGGTGAGTAAATTCTGAAAAAGCATTCGAAGCCAAAGTCTTTTTTAGTATAAATTAAAAAAAAAGTGTTGAAATTGTTAAAAATACATTGCATGCAAATGTATCGTCCAACTTTATTATCAACAAAAAAACAAGAAATAATAAAAGCAAAAACTTCACATATGATTTTATTTATTAACGTCGCTATTATCAATCATTTTCGCTAATTTTCTCATCCCCATCAATTTCGGAATCCGAATCCGATTCGGGCATATCAACTGGTCGTAGCTTCATTTCATTTGCTTCTTTTGCCAGTATTTCCAAATAAGCATTTTGTCGAGCGATAACATCAGCACCATTTTTGCACGACGCGTATTTATCCAATAAATCTCTATTCATTTTCAAAAAATTCGGACCCCATTTGAATTTCGACAGAAGCAACTCTGCGTTGTCCTTTAGACCAATCATGTATAGACATGCTGCAAGTGCTTCAACGCAACTTAATTGGCATGGCTTCCCAAAATTAACCGGATTTGCAGCAATTAAATATGGTAAAAGACGATAATGCGAAGCTTTTGCTCTGTTTAAATGAACATTTCCGATCTAAAATGATAAAAAATACACGACTTGCAATTAAATAAAAGTGTAACTCAAACTTCTAGAGGCGAATTTCCGCTCAATTTATTTTACTAAAAGTTATATGAAAAATCTGATCTTGAGATAAAGATCTAAAATCAAAAAACCTGATTCCAACTACAGTCTACAACAGCAAGTCCGCCACTTGTAATGTAACTGAGATCGGCAGGAGAAATTGTTCGTTCACCATTAGGAGAAAGCAGCAAACCAGGAAATTTTGTTCCTAGTTTTAAAAGTTTGACAAAACCATAACGCACTAACTTTTTTCCTGTACATCGTTTTGGATCACACTGTTTGAAGTCAAACATTGCTAAAAAAAACTCAAACTGTCGAATTTCTGAAGCTACTGAATTATGTAGATGAAGCTATGTTTTTCGAAAACCTATGTACGTCATCTCCAAAATGAAGTTGGATTTTTTATCATGAAGCAAACTGTGTTGAGTTTTTTGGTTAGATCATTCCGATGACCATTGATAATACAAATAGCTTAAACTTTGATTTGAATGTCAATGAATCATATGCAAAGTAACTATAAAACGAATTTCTCAGAAGATTGTGCACGTCATCTTCAAAATAAGCTTTTGGAAAAATATAAAAATTTACTGAACGAACAACATACTATACTAAAAGAACTGAATCTTTTTGGCTTACCTAAAGTGAAGGGAACTTTTTCAGTAATATTCTTCTCACTTTCAGCATCGCTTTCATTTGAGGAGCTTGCTACTTGCTGATCAACAGCGCATTCCATCCCATAAGACACTTTTTTTATTTTAAATCTGAAATAAAATATTACAATATGCGTACAACTAAAAACAAACCAATCTGAAATAAACAAAATTAAAAATTCAAAGAACAAATGCATTAACATGGAAAACTTAACCAAATTCCTGACTCAACAACAATGAAATAGTACAGAAATATTTATTATATAATAACCAAACCTATTCTATACAGCAATAATTATAAATATTCGCAATACATACATTGAGCTCAGCGTGAGTTCATTTAGTAACACGGATCTACTCAATAAAACAATACAACATGTGCAATAATCCTGAAATTTATGGCATTATCAAATAATTGAACAATGATTACCTATATGTAACTCTTTATTAGATATGGCACAAATGAATGAAATTCTTCACAATTTGGGAAATTTCTTACAAACAAATTCATAAAGATCACCACTGTCATTATATGGCCAAACTTAAACCATCATATACATTCTCTAACAACTTCCTTTCCATCTTCCTTCCTTGCAAATGCAATCCGATTCTTAATAATCAACCATCAAAAATAATGAACAAGAAAAACTTCAAATGTTTTGGAGAAAAACATACAACAAATTACCCGATCATTAAACTGGCAGTAGCTGTAAAAAAATATATCCTTTCGAACGTACACACACGCAGTTAAAGAACGATCAATGCATAACTAGATTAAAATATTATATAGATAACGATGAAATGTATATGCCAAGTGAAGTTTTTCAAGTAAAAACCAGAGGTCTTTAAAAGACACCAAAATCCCATAATTTAACGGTCATGTCATAAGAGCCAGACACAATTTGCTGATCGCTGAATTGCACACATGTAACGCCGTCAGTATGGCTATGAAGCGTACACAACCTTTCACCCGTATGTAAATTCCATACCTAAATTTTACATAATTTAATGTAGAAATTTGGGTAAAAAGGACCTCAAAATTACTAAAACAATTTGTCACCGACGCAGAGGGAAACGTACCTTGATAGTCCGATCATCTGCTGCCGAGACGATTCTCCATGAATCGACCTGAAGGCATCGAACTACACCTGTTGACCTTCACTTAATTTCCAATCCAATGTTTGCACACATTTTCCAGTTCGTAGATCCCACATCTTAAAACTAGTTTTATTCAAAGACTGGTAAAATTATTTCTAGTTCAACTTTAAGAGAAAAAAAATTCAAACATTCTAACAAATGATTTATATTCTCCTTGTTTTAAGAAACAGTGCTTGCCAGGAAAATTTGACGTGATCTGCATCCAAAGCTGCAATCTACTTCACATTTAAAATTTTCCTAATTTCTGGAAAATGCACTACAATTTATTAAGGTCAATATTAAATTTCAAGATGTATTATTAAATGATATTCTTCAACATTGATTAATATATTAAATGATGTGGAAGCATAAAATTGCTTCTTGAAATTTAAAATTAACCTTAATTGTCCGATCGACAGATCCTGATACGATCCTTTCATTATCAAATCGAAGGCATGTTACCGCATTGTCATGAGCGTTATGCAAAGTCATCGCACAGACATCCATTCGCTCATCCCAGCACTTAAATAATCTTTTTGCAATTAAAGTAAATTTTGTCCAAAGTGGTAAATCTCATGCTAAAAACAGCAATAGAAAAATGTCCCAAAGCGTCTTCATTCATTATCAGATACTTCCCGAATCATCTATATTCGAATACTGACAAACTAACTTTCATTGACAGGTCCGCTGATCCCGATACAAGCAAATGTTCGTCGGATTGCATACAGATCACTGCTCCATTATGTCCTCTGAAATAAGTAGATTACTTTTTAAGGGTACTAAATGAATAATTCTGCACAACTTTAATGATAGATTTGAGGAAAAATATGCATTTATAAAGTTAAAAGAGCACAAGCTTTTTTTTTTGATAAATCACGTCACTGTTAGGGAATGATTGTCGTACTGCAATAATGATTTGATTCTCATAAAGCTTACATTAAAGTCTTCGCACATTGTCCTGTTTCTGTAGACCATATTTTCAAAGTATGATCATACGAACCACTGATTAATCGTTCCTTTTCCATCTAAACGGAAGCTAACTGAATGCTATCAGTGGCATAATTATGGTAATTTTATAGTCAATAGCAAGGCAGTCTTAAAAACACTCTAAATTTTAGTTGGAAAAGGGAAGGGCGAAGTATTCAAAAAAAAAAAAAAAGTTACAGAAATTACCTGCAAACATCGGACGAAGTTCGTATGCCCAATCATTGTTTGGCGACAAGCGATGGAAGACCATGTTCGATTTACAGCAAGACCCCAAACCTTCAAGATTTTTTCACTGTAACAAAGTTACTTTATTAAAATCAGATTTTATTTGGCGGCACTCAAATTACTATTCATTTAGTAATAAGTAATCACGTTGTTTAGTATTTATAAAGCATAGTAGTAAGTAACTACGCTTACTTTGATAGCAATTTCAGTACCCATCTCCAAATTTAAAAGTACCGGTCAACTTATAAAAATTGTAAGGAGCAAAATTATATTAAAATTAATGTGAAAGGCGATAATATGTTTTTACTTATCAATACCGATATTTATTTAAGTAGCAAAAAACTCCAAGATTATCTCTTGAAATAAAGAGAAGTAAATACAATAGCTAGAGAATATCTTTATTACTTGAAAAATGCGCGAAAAGCAACATAAGCAATAAGATTAATCTCTTCTGATTTGAAAGGCGATAATATACCTTATTTCTTTCTGGTAATCTTCTTATTCTAATTATTTATTGATAAATACAAATTTCCAGGAAACGTACATCAAAGATATTTCATACTTTTAGTGATGCTTAACAATAGTGATAATGTCCTTGAATCACTGATGTAGCTGAAATGTTTTTGAAAAAGTCCTTAGCTTGAAAATATAAAATTTTGTGATAGCACTTATAAAATTCGATGAAGTGAATCAACCTTGATAGTTAAATCGTTGGAGCCAGAAGCAAGTCGATTACCGCTTAAGTGTAAACAACGAACAGTATCAGAATGGCCTGTTAGTGTCATGGTTCCCAAACCTGGCATAGCAGAACTCTTCATGTCCCAAACACGTATTGTATTATCGCTGCTTCCAGATACAATGCGGTCACCATCGAACTGAACGCAAGATATACCTGAAATATGCGACGGCCATAATGCTTCACCAGTCTGGTTATGACTAACAATTAAAAATAATGCAGTCTGGATACGGATGCATAAAATACCATAACTACCTTCATATGATTTGGTAAATAAGTGACGCAAAATACCAATCATCACTAATAATCTAATTTATGTTATTAAAATAATAATACAAAATAATCTAAAATAATCATGCAAAATAATCAAGGAGTATCTTGATAATGATATGAGAAAAATCATAAATTTACCTTGTGTGTGACCCTCAAATGTACGGATGACACAGCGGCCAGCATGCCAGTTCCTCCACAAACGATAACGCTCACTGAACGCTTCCTTCCACAATACTACACCGTCGCGTGTTGTGTGCTTCTTGAGCTGTTCATTTTCAGTTTCAGCTGAGCACAATCGAAACATACGCTGAAGTGTGCACAGCCTTTTCCATAAGCATGGTGCCATACATAAATTTTTCCATGCAGTACATACCAACATGCATTTGCAAAGTGACTCTGCAATAAACATAAAAATCAGCAAAAGTTCCTGATAAGAAATTTTCTTTTTCACACAGATTTCTGAACATAACAACGCAATGTAGATGTGAAAGTAGTAAGTAGCGCTAAAATAGCAAAAAAATCATAGAATTTCCAAACAATCAAAGATTAAACAGCAAGCATCAAGGATAGCTGCCCAGCGAATGGATAAAAGATAATGATTCTCACGACCAGTATGTGATTTTACTTCAAATCAGATTCACGACAATACCATTATTAGGCATTTGGCTTTAAAAAAAACGCATTACGCAAGCTGACAGGTTTGATAATTACGTTGATTCCCTCTTCCTAAAGCCAATTTCATTACTTTATTTGATTTATATGAACTTTATCTTCCTAACGGAAATTCGTAATTGATATTATGCATTTGTTGAAAACATATTTCCATTATATCAATCGCAAAAATACAACGAGACTCTCACTTGGATCCAAAAGGCAAAAAATCTTTAAAGCAATTGGCAGTGGGAGCGAACTAAACAAATCAATATGTGCAGTGCCCACATTGCTGCGCATTTCTTCCAGCAACGACGTTGCGTATTCCAAATTTGATTGATCACAGACATTCTGGCAAACATATTAGGATTAATGTTAGCCATCAAAATAAGTAAAATTTTTGCAACAAAAAGAAAACAATAATACTGGAATGACTTGTTACCAATATTTCGAAAAGCAATGCATTTTTTTGTTCTGTATCGATCTGCTTCAGATGAAATCGAAGATACTGAAATTGGGATTTTTCATAAAACAAAGTGATACAAAATGATTACTTCATCGGCACATTAATTCAGAAAGCAAGCATGGAAATGGATACTTACAAAAATCGAAAACGAAACACATGACAATAACTACCATAAGTTCCAATACGACATGCCGATTATGGCATTATCTTTCAAAAGAAAAAATAATGTCTCGAAAGTATATCCCAGCTATTGCTCATGGCATGTTTGGATTAGATTTGATTCTTTAATCCATTTTCTTTATAGATGGAAAAATTACAGCAACCTTTATTAGATCGACATCAGCAAAGAAATCATAAGCTGGATCACACGATGAACCGTTCATTTTCTTCCGCTTACTTGTTGATAATGAGCAATCATCTAACGAGGAACACATAACCGATGTTGAAGCCTTTTTCACACTTCTCGACTCACCTTCAACCATTAAACGTTCTGAAATGTCGAAAATAAGCGGAAAGGCGAAATAATTATAACATTAAAAAAAATACCTTTAAGCAATGCGAATCACCATAAGTTAGCAACTTCCTGTCATGAATTAGTTCAAACCTTTGGATTATTCGAGATAT
The DNA here is from genome assembly GCA_008729115.1 of Dirofilaria repens. Taxonomy (NCBI): domain Eukaryota; kingdom Metazoa; phylum Nematoda; class Chromadorea; order Rhabditida; family Onchocercidae; genus Dirofilaria; species Dirofilaria repens. The sequence goes on along the minus strand of SNRZ01000016.1, from coordinate 1,214,619 downwards.
TTTATGTAAGTTCATTGTCAATATAAACATATTTTAATGCCTTATTAGGCTGCGTCTTTCATTGAATTCCTTCTATGATATTTCCAGATTTTTGGATAATACTTACTTCTTACAATCACTTGATTCAAATTCTTCACAACTCAATTCATTCCAGTGAAAATAAATTGGAACCAAATAATAAAAGTGCAAAAACGAACCTGAAACACCGAGAAATAGAAAAGACCGCAATATGCTGCAATAATGCCTTGCAGAATGATAGCCATTTGTTAAAATTGACTAGGAATGATAAATCTTCAAGCTTTCAATGAAGTTTTTCTTTGAACACTACGGCACGAGGATAGTGAAGGTATGGCTAAAAAGTAAACTGCCAATCTCTTCTGTTTCACGGTGTTAGTCTTGTGACAAGACTAATATAAAGACTGCGATATAAACAGCCTTTTGCAATTTTAATTGCTTTTTATTTTATAGTTTCTCTAATTTTGATAATTCATCGTAATAGCGTCTATTGAATTTGTAGTCTAATGTATAATTAATTTTTGAGGTTCAATTTGAGCATCTAAAATTCACACCTGCAACCTATGTAAATTAATTTATTCTTAAAAATATCTAGGAGTTTTAATGAATTTTAATAAACTTTCGAATTTTACGTGATAGCTCCAAAATTTATTTATTTATTTTTTTTCGCATACATTCATTCCTTTTGCTTGTTACAGTGAACGAAGGAACAGAAGCTGTTAGGAATAATTAAACTTGAATAGACGACTGGAAAAAGTAACATAATTGAGCAACAACAAAGAAAATTTTGTATTATAGAATTAACGAATTAGCTTGCAAAAATGAGTTGAAGTATATTTGTCGAAGAAATTAATATATAACAATATTTGATATTATTTTTGTTCTCGACGATTTGGCTTCTAACTGGAAATTGTTGGTTAAAGTGGAAGAAGTGAACATCCACTCTTAGTTGATTTTTCTTTTCGTTATTAGACAGTTTTTTCTTTTTCTTTTTTGAGATGATGACTTTTTAGAATGACGATTATTTGCACAGTCTCAAACATCTCGAACAGTTCAAATATTGACAAAGTATTAAAGAGCCAAGAAGAAACGAGCATTATTTCATGACGGAAATTGCGATTGGAGGAATCTTAACTGGATGCATTGGTTGTATGGTTACTGTTGAAGTCCTTACAAAGTATTTCACTTCATCTACAAACATGCAATAACTCGAAATTGTTCCTAAAAGACAAACAAGAAAAAAAAGAGTGAAGTTCTTTCATTGCATAGAAATGCTTCAAAAATTCAAAAAAGATCTTTAAGGTATAGCCCAGAATGTATGAACTTGCTGACTTGCTCAACATTTATTTTTGTATCATTCGTTAGCTTCTTCAAACAGTCGCATTATTTCAAACGGTTACCACGGAGCAGAATACCTTTGTTACGGTTATTTTTCTACTTTCCGCATTACTATTTGTGACGTAAAATGGTAAATAACATCCGTGGCCTAATTCGCAAATTTTTATTTAAGCGAAAATGCTCACCGATTACATCTTTAAATTTTTATAGAAATGACTGAACATTTTTCAATCAAGAAAGATGGAGAAAAAAAAAGGTAGTCAGAGAGTAAAATAAAAAGAAAAAAAAGTAAAAAAACTATTATTCATCTTCCAATGTAATATTCTATTATTTTACTATTTATACATCATGCAGTATATTTTCAATCACTCGATAGTGTAACATCGTTCTTAAAGAACTTATTTTAGAGGTTATATGCGTATTGTTCTTATATTCTTTGTGGTGAATGTTTCGAACAACTTAGCATTGCGATATGATGTTTCCATACCATTCTTTATCATATTCCGTTCGGTGAATTTTTATTTCCTTAAATTATCAGATTACCAAATGGCTTTTTTTGCTTTCCGGTCTATGTTTCACTTTGTTGATTGTAAAATAGTTGCAGAATTTGAAATAAGTTTTCATGAAGGTTTAAGAAACATAACTCTAACTAGCGCATGACTTAGATAGGTGGTTTTGATGGCTAATACTGTAGACTTTTTTCGGGCAGACGATGTATAACAGTTTTTGACATGCAAATTTCGTTAATAGCTGTGTTATGTGAAGTGCTCACAGACATCCCAGTGTATCCTAATAAAATTTAAAGTAAATCTTTATCTTGGTTGAAAATTCAATTTAGTTCAGCAGTAGTTTTGTCCTAATCATTTTATGATAACAACGCTATTTCTCGGATTTGCATGTATTTTTGAGTTATTGTCCTTTGAAGCTATTACCAAAATCATTTTGAGAAATTATAATTTAGAATTAATTTTTTTTTTTTGATTAATAATGATCTGCCGTGCAGGGAACATTGCTGGCAAATGTACTGCTGGGATACTGTTTGAGGAACAGAATTTGTTCGTGGGAAAAGCTGTTGTCTATAATGTTCGTTAGTATTGGTATTATACTTTTCACATTGGCCGATCAATTTTCGAAATATCCCATAATAGAAAAGGATGAAAAGAATATGCATTCATTATCTGTCTTGTATTCGAGTCCAGGTTTGATATTTGTTTGCTTGTTTTACGTTAAATTGTTTATTCGCTGCAAACATATTATTTGTATGACTTGAAATTTGTTCCAACCTAAGTTTTAACAATTTTACTATTTAAATTTGTACTTAAATATAATCCATAATTACATAAGATTATCGTAGGATCAATGAGGTAATTCTTTTAACATTAGCTATAAAGAACTAACATGGTCCATTAACCGTTCAGATCGATGGTTTCGGAGCACATAGAATTGGATTTAATAATATAAGGATTAGTGGGTAATCTGGCTTACTGACAGAAATAGCGAGGCATCTTCATCCTAGTTTATCTTTTCTTGTTTTTATTCTACAAATTTCAGTATTATTCTTCTATATTTTTTACCTCTTACAAATTGGTCTTTTATTTCAGGAATATTTTTACTATTGTTTGCAGCGCTCCTATCCGCTTATCTAGGCATATGTCAAGAAGATCTGTATTGCACATACGGAAATCATTCGCAAGAAGCAATATTTTTTATTGTAAGTTTAAAAAATGCAAAAAAAAATTTTTTTTTGCATTTTTTTTTCACTGCGTTGTTAAAAAGTTTGTTATAAATTTACGGAAAATAAAAGTTGCACATGAAAAATTTTATAGCATGTTCTGTCATTACCGGGCTTTTTTTTCTTTTACAATGATATCCGGCAAGCAGTAGTTCATTTGAACAATTCGGATACTTTCTTCATTTTTGGATTTCGTTTCCCGATTCCTTCGTTATGGATTTATATGATTTTGAATTGCATATTTCAGTATTTTTTTTTCTTTTTGTACAATATATTTTATTATTTTCAAATTATAGTGGCAAGTTGGCATTGAATACTTGTTTGTTTTGAATAAAAATTATTTTTAAAAAGTATTGTAGTCCGAGGTACTGAGAGCTCCATTTTCATATTTTAGTACGTAATATGGATTTTCAAGGTCAAGATAATATTATTTTACAATTACGGATTGGACTGTGAGTGCGGAGCTATTAAACTGTAAAGAAATGAATTTCATTGAAATTCCTAACAAATAAAAGGAAATTAATTTTTGTCAATAAATGTTGAAATATTCTCTATAGTTAATCAGTAATCAGTCTTTATTTTTAACTAAGTTAATTAGCATCATATGTGAAAATAATTTTTAAGTCAAAAATTTTAAAGAATTACAGATGGATTTGCATCACGAATGTACATACGCTCATTTCGCTAACCACATCGCTGAATGTTGCAATGATCATAACGCTAAGGAAATTCTTATCGATGGTTCTTTCAATTATTTTATTCAAAAATCCTTTCACACTTATGCACTGTGTAGGCTCTCTCCTTGTATTACTTGGTGCTGTAGCGTTCACTTCGTGCGATCTCAAATTCAAGTCTGCACAGAAGATAAATATGTAGGCGAATATAATATATGTTTGGAAATTTTTCATGCAGATCTGAATAAGTCGAAAATCAACTATATTGCAGAAAAATCATACTTAAGTTTTCAACTGTTTTACTGTAAGCACATTTCTGATACTATCTTATTTCTCTTAGCAATGCTGTATGAAGCTATGAGAGAAACCAAATATTGCTTTCTAATGTTTTTTCTTCTGCTTTCATCTTTTTTCATGTAAGAGTACTGTGGAAATCATTTTTTGTGTCTCATTATTGTAAACTATTTTCTCTTCTGGTGATTTTAGTAACATCCTACAATCGTCACTTTTTCGTCCAAGTGTCAAGATTTAGTTGTCTTAAACTTTTTGACAAAAATATGAATACAATGAGCATAATGAACATTGAAAAAAGCTTGAAATATTAGTGGACTATCGCTTTCTTTGAGAGGAGTAATCTGTAAGGTCATATAATATAATATGTGATTCAGAACAAAATCATTATCTCATCATGACAAGACTTTTATAACCATATTTACTAGGAAGGAAAGAGAGAAAAAAAAAACAAGAATGGTTAGAAAAAATTACAATTCTCCTTTTTTGATGTTAATTGTTGGGTTGGGGACGTAGGATTTTGATTCCCTTTTTGTATAAATCCGCATTCTGTTAGCTGATCGCATATATTTTGAAAGATTTGAAGTTTTTTTTTAAACTTTTGGTTAATGCAAATTTAAATTTCACAAAAAATGTGTGATTGGCATTAAGGCAAATGAAAAGAAGATGCAGTATGCATAGGAGTTATAGCTACGTTTCTTATAACGGAACGCAATTTATCTATCATTTATTGTAACTTACTCGAATTGTTCCTCCTATTCTCTGTTCTAGTAGTAGTAGGAGTAGTTTTTTTTTTTTATTCTTTAATTATCTATTCTTGATTTTTCTTAAGAAGAAATTTGATCTTGGTATTCCTTCCGAACAAATATGACTTTTTTGGTTACAACATCGACAAATTACTTTCAAATGCTATTTTCATCTTATCTGCGCTAACAAAGTCTGAAAAGATTTTAATTGTATCTTTTCAAAGATTTTTATTTGCTTTCCTTCTCTTATTTTTCTTTTTAAAGATTTTATAAGACATGTTCGAAGCTACGGGAATATATTATTTTTCATTTTTATTATTGGTCGTTTTGTATTTTCAAGTATTTTTCAGAAAGTTCAGTAAATGATAAGGTTACTGTTGAATTCACTTGCAAAGATTAGATTTCGCTTTGATAAACAAAATTGCGGAAATGATAGTTTATCTGTTCATACTAGCTTCTAAATTTGTTTAAAAGGAATTGAAGTGAAGATTTTTGTGAAATACTTCCAAAAGCGTCAAAAAGTGAAATGGCCTTTTTTTGTTTCAGTTTTTATCATAGGATATATGCACTTTTCTTGTCATATATAATAATTTGTGAGTTATATTATGATTCTGTAAACATTTAATGTTTACATATGTCGAAATGAAATCATATTGATTATTTCCTCTGCCTGCTTCCTTCTGTTACGTATTATGGTTTTTTTTTTATTCTTAAAAATTTCTTTTGAATTTTCAATGCTCTTATTCTGATGAGGCTTCAACTTCTTATTGAAAAAGATAAATTTCGTTTGATCTTCTATAGAGTCAAGTTAAACAATGGGTTCAAGTAATTGAAATAATAGTTTTTTTTTTTCATTATTGAGGGAATACAAATTGCTAGAATCGGATTTTAGTAAACTTGATAGGTTTTTTTTTTTTCCCCTCTCATTTAATTGAGAGATTTGAATTGGTTTTTGATTTGTTCGACTTTGTACAAGAATATGGTAAAATTTGAACCATTTTACGATCGATCCTAAATATATAATTGTGATTACTAATAATGGATATTTTATACAGCGGGTTGGTAATTAACCTGCAAAAACTTGTAAAATATATAATATTAGTGGTTTTTTTGCCTTTCTATTTGATAATACTCACAGTCATTTCTAATTGTTTATTTAATTTGCAAAATATTTCCATTTTTTTTTTTTTTGCTAAATTGATTATGAAATTCATGTGGATAAGTTTTGATGCATTTGTAGCGACAAGACAAATCTCGAGAAAAAAACAAGACCATTTGATATTTAAAATCGATATATTGCTTATAGAAAGAGGAATTGCTATAGTCGACGAGAAGTTACTTGCAAAGGATAAAAATCTATTTTTTGTGTGTTTGTGTTTCTTTTTTTTTCGATTTATTACACTTCTGTACTTTGATACATCAGTTAATACAATTTTGTATGCTCTGATACCCGTTCTATTATCTCTCACCTAGTGCATCATTCTATCCATGTTGAGAGATGATAACTGATAAGGTTATATACAATGCGATTTGGAATGCTTTTAAATTTTTGAAAATAAGTGTTTTATTTTCTTTTCAACTAATTTCAACAATTTTTAATCTCTAAGATTTTAGAGTTTAATATTTAAGATTTAGATTTTAGATTTAAAATTTAAGATTTCTTTAAAACTTTCTAATTCAAAAGGAATATCGAATATGTCTCGATTTATTATTTAGAAGCTAAGCGTAAAATGTATTATATGAACTTCCTGGTACTGGTTCAATGATTGATGCTACTTGTTTTTAACATTTTTGTCTTATGAAATTAGCTGATGAAAGTTTAGATTTTTCTTTAATTTTTTTTCTAACATTTCTAACAATCCTGGCGGATCCAATATGACCCTCTGGAAAGGATTCCAAAATTGTATGAAATGGATTTGGTACAAATATTACTCCGCTCACTTTTTAAAAGAATTTGGTCACTAATGAAACGAAAGAGACGTCCAAGTACCGATAATGTTGTTAACAGTTGGTTTGAAATGCTCAAATTTTACAAATATCATTCTTAATTCTTTTATTCTCTCTCTCCGCTTTTTAAAATCACTTTAATTTTAGTTAATCGTGCACGGAAAAAAAATTCAAACACTTTAGAATTGGTCAATTTTAACCGTCATGTTGTGCTAGTTTTATTTAATAACAATCGTAGAGTACAAAAACTTCTGTTGCAGTGCTCATTCAATAAAAATTCTTAGTTGTACAGAGTTGGAAGGAAATTTTTTTTTATTCATTTAAAACATTAAATTATTTGTTTGATAGTCAGATAGTGAATTGAGGGTTGTAATGAAATGATCGGACAACGTAGGATCAATTTTGATAAAGAAATCTAATATAATCACTTTGTATGTGAATTTGACATAGTAGTTGCTGAAAATTTGTCGATATCAGAATTATCATTATGATATGATCAGCAATGATATTTGCTATTATTAGCAATGATGAGGATTCATTTTCTACAATGATAATCAAATGTTTGTTCATTTTCACCAACTGAAGATAACATTCAGAATTTGCTAATGTTATGAATTGATTAAATAATACAATAAAATTTCCTCTCTATATTTTACTAATATTATTAATAAACAGAAATATATATAATAAAAAACAATTCGGATTTTGCAAGTAGAAAAAAAAACATTTATGAATGAAATATTGATTTATCAAAAAATTTATATGCAAAAAAAATAACCATAATATCATTCTTTACTTTCAATAAATTTTATTCGGTTGATTCATAACCACGCATAACGCTGGTGCTAATTTTTTGCTTTTGCTCTGATGTGTAATGCAATGAAAATGAGTATAGAGGCACTGGAAGATTGTCTTGATCATAGTTTTTCGCTGAAAACTGTCTGGCAAATGGAAAATCATCAATCTCGAACACAAAAAATTGCTTTAATTACAGGAATATCGGGACAGGTAAGCATTTATTAATTTTCTTTCTGCTGCGTCATTTTTATTTCTTATTTTTTTGCTTCAATTATATATATATATACATATATTTATTCTGGTAGGTAAATTAATTGAGCAGTCCTTAACTAAGTTGTATTGGACAGTATAATATTATTGGCTTATTGATTATTTCTTTTTAATATGTCTTAGGTCACCTTTTTGCAATCACTATACTTAAATTGATTTAAAGGAATTAGGTAAATCAAATTAGATAAATTTATTTGAAATTAATTCTGTGTGATCTAAATTATCAAATATAATAAGTAACTTTTAATCCTATTAGGATGGTTCTTATCTTGCCGAGTTATTGTTGTCGAAGGGTTATGAAGTACATGGAATTATTCGCCGGTCATCATCTTTCAATACATCTCGAATCGAGCATTTATATTCAAATCCAGTAACCCATTATGCTGACTCTAGCTTCACACTTCATTATGGTGATATGACGGATTCATCCTGTTTGACTAAACTTATAAGTCAGATCCAACCAACAGAAGTGTATCATTTAGCTGCTCAAAGCCATGTCAAGGTTTGTAGTTTTAATAAAAATCTTTGTTTATTTGTTTAATCATTTGCATTTTTAATCAAATTTCAAAATCGAAGGAAACTTCACTCATTGAAATTAGCCAAATTATTTTTTGTTTAATGATGGCTAAATAATGAGTGTTACAGGTATCTTTTGATTTGCCAGAATACACAGCCGAAGTTGATGCTGTTGGAACATTGCGTTTATTGGATTCCATTCATGCGTGTGGTTTAACAAATAGAGTAAGATTTTATCAGGCCTCAACATCTGAATTATATGGTAAAGCACAGGAAGTGCCTCAAAAGGAAACGACACCTTTTTATCCTCGTTCACCTTATGGTATGTTCTTTCTTCAACTTATCGGATTATTAGTATGTGCTGATATATATGTTGGCAAAAAGTTTTTCGTATATTATTATTCTGTTTAAGGCTTGAATAATAAAAAAATTAATTATCGATATCTTAACTGCAGACGGATTAGAGAAAATAGTTGGATTGACAAGTAGGATAGGTTACAAAATGCAATTGTGACCATCTTTGATCTGATATTTATAAGTGAACAGTTGAAATAATCTATATGTCTTTTTTTTTTTTTTTTTTTTTTTTTTTTTTTTGATTACAGCTGCTGCAAAGCTTTATAGCTACTGGATTGTAATCAATTATCGTGAAGCATATAACATGTTCGCTTGTAACGGAATTTTATTCAATCATGAAAGTCCACGACGAGGTATCTGTTCTTTTATTTTTGCACTGTTCACACTATACGTCAAGCAATGAAAATATTCATATGTGCAGGTGAAACGTTCGTTACACGAAAGATCACGAGGGCAGTTGCAAAAATTGCTTTAGGACAGCAAGAAGTACTGGAATTGGGGAATTTAAGCTCCAGTCGTGATTGGGGACATGCCAAAGAATATGTTGAGGTCAGTTGATCCTCGAAATGATTTGGTATTAAAACGAAATATCTATGACATGTATGAGATTTAGTTGAATTCGATCTCGACCATACATGTACATCATGGATTTCCGTAGTTGAAAATTGAATTTTTACTAGTAGTCCTGATATGCAGGCAATGTGGAAAATACTGCAACATGATCAGCCTGATGATTTTGTTATTGCAACGGGAAAGTGTTACACTGTTCGCCAATTTGCTGAGCTCGCTTTCAAAGAAGTTGGGAAAACAATAATGTGAATCTTAATGTCACTTATCAATGATTTGATTAATAGATAGTTAAACGAAATTGAAAACTCATGCATGTCTTAACCACAAGGTGATGTACTAAGAACATAATTTTGTTTGTTTTTTTTGGTTTATCCGCTTGCTCACATTTCTTGGTATAAGTGGTATATGCTATATGATATACACTTTGCAAACAAGTTCCACAGCAGATTAGCCAATGTCATCCGAAGGCCCTTATTATCTAGTTGGTGCTGCCAGGAGAATCCTTATTTAACCAAGACCACAATAACCGGTCTCTTATTATATTTTATACCATTTAGCACTCGAATTTCTAGTTCAGTTCAATTGCTGACAGAAAATATGCACTATTCTGACTGGTTTTGCATCCTCTTTTCTGCTTTGTAGTTGGGAAGGTGAAGGAGTGGACGAAATTGGGAAAGAAGAAGATACTGGTATTGTTCGAGTCAAAGTTAGTCCCAAATATTACAGACCAACGGAGGTAAGAGTTTCAATCCTGATTAAAAAAGGGAATTTCTGTTGAAGTTTTGAAACACACGCGACCGTGGAGATGTTCTGGTAATCACTGTTTTTGTCCAATTAATTGAGTCGTTCAGATAGCAGCTATTCAAGTCACTAGAAATTTCATCACATCTGTGCAAATACTTAGTAGTTTAATTATATTAAAGAACGAAATGAGTTCCAGGTGGATCTATTGATTGGTGATTCTACAAAAGCGAAACAAATACTCAGCTGGGAAGCAAAAACTACACTGGAGGTATGTTGTGAATTTTCTACTCTGAATTCCCTGTCACGTTACACTTATCCTTAAAGCAAATAATGTATGGTAAGTAGTGATACAATTTATAGATTAGAAGTTTCATTTGTCCATTTTTATACGCTATGGTGTATGAGCACTAGTTTTTTTTTCATAGTTGCATCATTGTGTGGTATTCAGGAGAGAATCTACGATAAATTAATTCACACAGTACTAAAACAAGTATTATTTTTTAGGAACTCGTAAAAGAAATGGTGGCAAGTGATTTACAGCTAATGAAATCAAACCCAATGGCCTAAAAAAAGATAAATTCTTTATAAAAAATGTTCATTCCCATGCATTTATACACAAACACATATATATACAGCCATTTTGTAACCTCTCATTCTTATATATGAAAAGATCTTCCAGTTGTTACGGAATGAAAACTACAGATTTATCTATGTGCGGTTACCATTATTTGTCAGTAATTTATATGATTAAATAGTGGTAAGACATAAGAGACCCAAAACACAGCGAAATGGTGTCACAGATTATCAGTGCAGCTTTACTTTTTGCCTGATTTTTTGATACCACCACCAACAAGTGGTCCTTTTTGAGCTGCTTTTGCTTGGACTTCCTGCAATTTTTTCGCTTCTTCCTGTTGCTTCTTTTTGAACGCAATGTCTTCCTAAAAATAAGCAAATTATTACAGATAAGCTTAATTTTCAAAATTTCCTGACAAAATCAGGAAATCGAGACTCTAACACTCATAAGTTTTCTCGCCCATCTTTCCATATCTTCCAAAATGATAACCTTTCATTAACCATATCTGAAGCAGGGTTATATGGAGATTTTTCTGCATGGCGATGACAAAAAAAAGACAGGTCGAAATTTCCACCCGAAGCTCGCTTACAAAAAGAAATCGTCCTTTTATGAAACAAGCAAGACAAACCACCTCGCTAAGCTCTTTCTGTTCTTTTTTGGGCTTCTTTAAGGGCTTTGCTTTGCCTCCTTGACGACCAGACATTGAATAGAATAATATATTAGTCAATACAATCTGAAGAAAAAGAAATATAAGGTACAAGATGTGAAACAAAACTATCAATGTATGCATTCACCGTTTTATCCTCTTTACCATTCACATGATTACTGATAGCAAAAAGACATCAATTATCACGATAACATTTTCAGATACCTCAGTCAAAACTTAAACTAGAAAGCGTACAAACTGCAAATATTCATTTGTCATGCGATTTGATAATACTAATAAATCTGACGTATCAGACACAGGATACACAGTAATGAACAACACATCAGTGTATTAGAAAGACATGAAATAAATAACAGCCTGACAGAATATCTTCATTAAACCGTTATCAAAGTTATCAAAGTGAATATTATACGGTCAAGGAAATATCAATAATTAAGGAATTAATAGTTAAACTTTTAAAATCCCGGATTACGCATCGGTAGATCAAACCAAAGAAATTGATCAAGCCTGATATCATTTTTGGCAACATTCTTAAATATCTCGAATAAAACATGAATCTAACAAATAAAAAGCTCTATTTCCTATTTCGTGATCCTGTGATATCGTACCTAACTAACGCTAGTCACAATTTTGCTATTTACTTTCCAGCTATCTCAATATTAAAGACCACCACATCCGACAATGAACAGCTATTCTACCTTAGCCATCCATATTAATTGGGTTGAACCGGTATGAAAACTATAGCAGCTCCGACGCTATCCCTCTTATCATCACTTGACTGAATTGTAAAGGGATTATCAAAAGAATCACAGAAATTTGATGATATGCTAAACCAAAAATAGAATGGATGTCGTCTTTTCCAGAATTACTTAATACAATTTTATTCTTCTTATTTCCCGCAAAAACTCCCACTTTTGATCGCCCGTAAAATTCTGGACTTCCATTAAAGTAAGACAAGACTATCTCGAGATCATCTATAAAACTATCAACCAAAATGAATCAAATACCATTAGTTGAATAATAATTATGACATTATGTCATGCAACAAAAGCGTGGTTGTCACGTGAAGAGAGAATATTGTGTAACAAACAATGTATTATAATTCGGCGGAATTATCCATGATTTTATCAATACTTGTATCGCAAACATTCCCTTCATTCTAGATTTCTCGTCCTGAAATGATGCGAATATAATAGCAATTAAATATCCTTCAGAATCTCAACGAAATCGTAAAATATTTGGAATTTGTGACTCTTACTACGGTGTATATGTTTATTGATTTCACGTAAAATATCATAAAAATAATGGATAAATGGAAATTTTCCCTTACATTTAATCATCTTTTTTCTTTTATTTCAAATGAATTTAATGTAGAAAAAAAACCAACAGTATGAAAGACATAAATATACGACATAATCAGACATCAGTGCAGAAGAAATATACTACACTCAACAAAATAGCCTTTTTTGTATCATTTTCCGGAATTTTTGATAAAAATGTAAATCTAAAAAAAAGAGAAAATATCACACTTGTGAAATATTGGAGATAAATTTAAGTTTAATTATTTAAAAATCAACTACGAAAATTCAAGGAAAAGTATATATATATATATATGTAAGCTGTGAATATACTCATTTTTCATCAGTACAGATCTCTTCTTCATACATAAATTCATGAACAGAAATCGATATGACGATGTAATATGGTATTTTTAAGTAACAAATTCGCAAAAAGAGTAAAATTGAAAAATATCAAGAGAAAACGAGAAAATAAAAAAAACAGTAAAGAAATATGTTTAAAGTAACGAAAGAAATAAACATCAGCATAGTACCACAAATTTTATCATCTTTATTTTCAAATGATACTACATTTCTTGTTAAATATGGAATGCAGAAAGACAACAGACAAAATCTCAACACTGAACATATATGTGACAAGACTTGGGACTGCATCATTTAATGCTTGCAGCTAAATTATAATAGAAGTTAAAACTGAATGACTTGTAATAAAAATACATGAACCTTGATTTCCAATTTTCTCGATCAATAAACTAAATGTTGCCCAATTTAAAATAAAATAAATATTGACATCATTTTTAAAGTGAACAAAGACTAACAGCCATTCAAATGAACTGAAGAATCTTGCCACGGAAGCAAAACTATCTATAAATTATATTGTTCCAATCTGTGTGTTAATACCACCAAAATCGGAAATGGTAATAGCTAATAGCTAAGCAACGAATGATATTTCGCAAATCATTCGAATAAAGAAAGTAGTATTTTGGAATTAATTTTCCTACAACTGACCAGCTTAATTTTTGTGAGATTCATTATTTAACTAAGACTACGAAGAATTTAAAGAAGAAGAATATAAAAAGATACTAATAATAACCAATGTAGTTCCAAGTAAAAATAATGGATTTGGAACGAAATCGAAAATGTATATTGATGCTACCGTACTAGTAATGATAGCAGCCGATGTTGCAAAATTTTTTGCTATATTGCCCGAATATCTAATGCATACTGCAACGGATAAACCACCAATGGAATACCAGAAAATAACAACCCAAACTAGCATATCAAAACCATACAGCAAACCTTCATTAAAAATTAGTTCATGGTCCTGAAAGATATCTTTATGCAGAAATTTTATTATTGAAAGTAGCAGTAGCAGGACAGGTACTAAGATGCAGTGGGATATGTTTGTGGCAAAATGAAATTAAAAATTAAATTAGGCAGACCAATACTGACAATCTAGTCAGCAAGTAAATTAAACTGAATTATAAGCAATCTTGCAAGTCTTTTAAGATGAATGACCACAACTGCAGTACAACAATACTACCATGTATTGTACTAAATCATCGGACAATTTCGGCGATCTTGTGACTTTCTTAACAACGCACTTCTCCGACTTTTTAATACATTGTGGAATAAATAGATTAGAAATTTGCAATAAATAAAAATGAACAAAAGCCCATATACATATTTACTGTAAATACCTGCATAATAGAATTAAGGAAACTCGAAGGTATTCCAAACACTGCCAGTTGTACATTACGCATCCATACTGAGACAAACGGACTGGTTTTCAAAATTTTCTCGAAATATATTCCTGCAAATCCGGAAAGAATGCACGCAAAAACAGCAGCCAAAAATCCTGAAATAAACAGCAAATTAATAATAACTAGGAACTTATCATCTAATCCAGCATTTAGAAGTATTTTGATAAAAACCGATGCTAAGTTTTTTCTTTTCTAATAATTTATCTACTCCTAACCTAAGGATTAATAAAGTTTAACGACTATAAAATTCAATAATTACAAGAAGGATTACAGAAAGCATACATTACAGCGGTCCTTCCAATAATACAGTAACTGCATAATATAGATTAGTCTCCTCAAGAATCTTATGATGAAAGTTGTAGAATCATTTCTTTAATCATACATAACTGGATGAAATAAAAGAAAATCTAATGAAAGATTAAAATGATTAAATTGTTACCTAAATAAGGATTATTGGAAGAAAATGTTTTTTTTGTTTCATGTTGTTCTAATTGAACAAAACATATACCAACAAAAAGTACACCAAGAGACAGCCACTGATTCTTAGTAATGACCCTTTTCAAAATAACTACTGCAAATATTGCTGTTGTGAAAATTTTCAATTGTGCAGTCACCTGAAAATGTAAACTTAATATTTGTTTTTGCAAAATCATACAGAAAACTATTTTCTTTCGCCAGCTCTCCCTTTTCTGAAAATTACTGAATGGAAAAGTAGCAAACCATAAATGTTGCCGCTTCCAGATGAGATGCCGCCACATAAAAGAGATTATTCTGTATAACATAGACCACTGCAGGAATGCAAACTTTCAAAGTATCTTTCGAATTATCAAATACTTGTCGCTTCACAAGATGCAACATACTGAAATCCATTCCTGAGCAAAGTTATGCAACCATTTAAACTATGGAATTAGAATTTATATTTGGTCCTTTAAGGTAAGTAGAATGACAACAAACCATCTATTGAAATACTTTTAAATCCTATTCAATAACCTTCTAACCGCTAATATTACGCTAAATATAGTGTTCATGAAGTAAAGTTATACAAAATCCAATCCACCATTTTTAATTTTATTTATCAACTGACAATGGTATCGTTACCGAACCAGAAAAATATTGGAAGCAACCAAAATCTCTTTCGAGATCGTATATGCTTCCGGAACTTCCGACCCTCAAAAAATCGAAACTATTAAACATAAAGTTAAATAACCTGCATATGCTCTTTTCTTCATAAATGATGAAAAGTAAGCAGGTGATTACTTTAAGAATTTCAGTGAAAAATACAGCAACTGATGGAAGAAACACCTCATCGACAACTCGTATTCTCGAATACCGTAGTAGCAATGTATGCACTGTATTTTGTAGAGTTAGCCATATCAAAATACTTGATTGTACGATTATTCCCGAATTTCCCGTATGCTTTCGCATCACAGAAATGTTTGTCTGTAAACAGTAGATAATTGATTTTCATCTCTAGACGATTCTTTAATTTTCAAAATTTCGGTGTTTTTCTATATTAAATATTAATTTTCAAATCATCTGAAACAATTACAAACTGCTAAATATGATATAAAAAAGAGGACGGTAGGAAAATTAGAACTGCTAATGAAATGAAATATATTGCACTTACGGGAAAGAATTTCCGGTGCTCATGAACTAATTGCTGATCGTGATCAACCAATACTTCCTCTTCAGTTTCAGTCATCGAAATGGATTTCGAAAAGAAATTCCTGAAATGCATTACACTGAAGGAATAAAATCTTGAAGTATTCGTAGATCATAAAAATTCTCATCAGTTGTTGAGAGTTTATATCACCTACACATTATGGATAGTCATTTCGCCTACGACAAATGACAGAAATCGAAATGTGATATCAAATATATCTCGAATTTCAATTATTACTTAAAACATTAATTTTTGTCTTTCCCAAGAATCGCTCCTTCAGAAACTCTTCAACGTCCGAGGTATTTCATTTTATTGCAGAATTATGGTATGAGTCGAGAGAGAAGAGGAGAGAAATGATGTCAAGGTTGAACTGTCATTGTCATTTCGAATGAAAGGTAACTAACGAAAGAACTGAACTGTAAAACTGTAAACATATGACAGATAATAAACGGGGATTAGAGGCATAATTGAGTAGAATTCGTGTGCCAATCCATGCATAATGCCACCGACAAATTTGGCTCTTCCACAATTCTATCCCATTATTTTATATTCTGATTCTCTCCCGACTTACTTCTACCCGTATCTCATTTTCTACTAAGTCATGATCCATTCAACATTTGCTCCATTTTAAGATGCCATAAAATATTACCTCTGCATGAATCACACTGAATGTTCCCGGAGTACTTATAATGAATGCCTATATTCGAGTAGTTATTAACTGAATGCCGATATAAATCATTCTTCCACTTCTATCCCACAAAAACCTAACCTATCACTTATAACTTCACTTGATATTTCCAATATCGTATAGAAATCCCGCCCAACATTTATTTATAATCTCCAACTGATATTTCTAATTACATGTATCTGGTATATTTAGGATTTTCGCGTAATTTCATTTAAATCATTCTTAAGATATTTTAAACCTAAAAACATTTTTATTTTTTAAAATAACTTCAAATAGGATCATGACTTCTAATTTAAAAACGCAAGCATTTTTTTTCGAAGAGTGATTGTGAATGAAACTATGATAAAAAGTCAATAAGCAAATAATAAAAATGTAATTTTTAAAATTAACAGGAAAAAAGCTAAAGTTTCCTTTGAAGAATAAGATCGGAAAAAAGGAAAAATTAAAGAAAAAAAATCGAGTAATCCAAGAAAGATACAGGAGGTAAACTTGCTTTATAAGTAAAAAAAGAAGAAATTACGAATAAATATGTAAATAAATGAAAATAAAACGAATGCTTTTTAAAAACAAAAAACAATACATGCATTTTTCAGGAATGAAATATAATATTTCGGCAAATTTACAGACAGTGGCGAAATAATACACATATATATTTCTGTTTGCACAATGCTATAGCAAAAGAATTTTGAGATTTTTACATGAATTTAAATATAGTGCCCAATTCCGAATAAATATCCAAATGTGACTGTTCAACTTTACCAGCGTTATAACCACTTGCTGAATGAGTATTTGTCAGCATTTTCAATGAGTCATAAAAATAAAATCACAAACAAAATCAACCGGAAAGAATGTAGTTTCGTGTTACTGCAGATAAAGCTTATACTAAAACAGGATCATAACTGAAAATTAAAAGCTAAATATGCAATAATAACACGACAAGAAGAAAGAAATAATGATTTCAATTGCGAGAGGAGAGTAAACCCAGCAGCTATTAAATGGCATAAATAAAGCATTTCCCGTAATAGCAACGTTTAAGTGATGAAATTTCTTTTGCATTCCGAACTGCAAAAAACTTCCTCATTTTTGACGATGAATCTTTGATTCAGTAATACCTTATTGCAGTATCTACACCTGAAAATATTTACAAAAAATATTATCAAAGGATATTTCAACATATTATCGTATTAGCCAATTATGATTAGGTGCTTCAAACAAGACTGATATCAAAAATTTCTTTCTAAACGAGAAAAAAAAATAAGAAAAATAACTCACCGGAAACAACTGTCTCCAGCATGCCAGTGCAGATCTTTGAATGAAATCCGCTGTTGATCAGGTGCTATTTTCGTGAAGCAAAAGCGGCAAGTCTGAAATGTAAATTTATAAACTATAAACTATTCAATACAAGAAATAATTATTTTAACAAATTTCTTTTATCTATGAACTATCGTTGGTAGCATACATAAAACTTTCGATGTGCATATATCTCTTAATAAAGTAAGCAAAGACAGCAAATCCACTTAATATCTTCGAAAGTCTTTTGCAAACAATCCAATTAATATGCCGTTTTTTGATTACAAAGAAGGTGAACAGTTCAGTGCTAGAATGTGAAAAAGACAGGGTAAAAGCTTAAGTGCAAAGAAATCTTTAATATTTTTCTCGAAATTATGGAAGGTGTTACTCAAGGGGGTTGAAACTATAAAGACTTCGTCATGTAATAATAATGTTTTAAAGCTTACCTTAGCATATCTTTCCATATAGCAATTGAAGCAGTAAGGCTGCTCATTTTTCATCATATAGCGATGACCACCAAGTTGCATATCGCATCCAAAACAGCAAAAATGATCCAAGTGCCAACTTTTATCCTCGGCAAAAGTATATTCTTTCGAAAAAATAAGCTAAAAAATTCCAATTGTTGGTAAATGAAAACCCTCATAGAAATAAGGCATGCAAGAAAATTTAGGATTTCTAATACCAGAAGTATTCAGTCATTCAGGGAGGTATATTTTTCGGATAAATCATGACTAGAAAGTAAACGTTGTTATTATTGATCCTTTAAGAGTTAGACAGCGTTGGTAGTCAAAAGATTCCATTTAATCTTTAGCGGTTATTGCATTCAATTTAATCTATCAGTTCGGCTATTGACATTCATGAATTCTCAGTATTCATTCCCTAAGATTGCAAGTTTAAAAGACATATTTTGTTGGTGCAGACTTTTACATCAAAGAATTCCGAGATAAAAGAACTAGCCTCATCACAGCCAGAACATCTCGGATAAACAGAGTCGCCGAAATGACGGCCGCAATAATAAATACCATTCTTATAAAAATAGAGAAGATCCACGAGCCTTTGATTGCAAATATGGCATTTGAAGCAGTTGACATGCCAAATTTCCTAAAAATTTAATAGTTTGTAAAACCATACAGCAAATATTTCCAAAAAAATTGATTTAGTGCAAAACAAATAGGAAAAAACCTGACATCTGGTGACCCATGATCTGTCACAACGGCGACTTCTCCAATTTGCATATTCTTATGACAGAAATGACACTTCTAAAATACAAAATTTTCAGTGGTTACTTGATACGGAAAAGTCTCTGAAGAAAATTAATCATAAATAAAACATTCTATCCTAATCCACAAGCTTTTCAAACAAAACTGTGGATACTTTTGAATAAGAAATGTTTATAGCTGAAATGAGGCATGTAGGAGGCATGTAAAAAATAAATGTGACAGTAATTAATTAACCCCATAATTATCACGTAAATTGATGTTCTCAATACCATGCGACCCAGGTATTGTAGTCTTCGAGCTTTCATTCAACGTAATCGTTTCAGAGAACTCGATCAATTTACCCACACCAACAATCTAAATTTCTCAAAACATTTTAATTGATAATCGTTCTAATGTGAAAAACAAATAAATAAAAGAGAGAAAAAAATAAGGAAAAATAAAACTCGCTACTGTGTACGATCCTTAACGAGTTCGACTCAAACATATTTAATTTAATATCTGTAATGTGATGCATATTATTAATATTAAAATTAAAACTAAGATTAAAATGGAACTACCTTTTCTTTTACGGTATTTACGAACTTCGCGTACTCTTTTCTGTCGATTTCAGTTTTCAGCGATTTCGCGGCAGACGCATCGGAATCATGATGGGGTAACTAAACAGAAAAAATGATTTCAGTAAAGAAAAAAGAATGAACTAAAATTTTAAGTTATGAAAATGATACAGTGGTTTGAACATGTTACGTGGATAGATTTTAAACATAATTGCTGATATAAATGATATAAAAAAAGAGTCTTTTCTGAATGAAATTACTGGTAAAAGGATAAAAAAATGAAAAATGGATGAGAATTATAATTTCAATATTTCCAAACCTGATGCTGCAGTTTGTGACGCCGATTTAAAGCGCCTTCAGTATCAGCAATGGGACGCTCATTTTCTGGAAGAGCACTGAAATATTTCTCAGCTAATACTCTGTCAGTTGTTGGAACCCACGTATACTCTGACATCTTGTTTTTCTCTTTAGCATCTTCAAGTTTCACATTGTACATTGATTCGGGTTTGATTTTCTGAAAATTATTCATGACGATGCAAACTGCTTTGAACAATTAATTTCAGATTTTCTCAAATTACTTTGCACAGTTACTTTCAGTAGAAGAAAAAATTATTTTCTTCATATAAAAACTGCAGACCTCAAATTTATTTTGAGAAATATGATTAGTCTTTTTTGAATTCGGTAATGAAGATGGTGGCAGACGCAAACGTAACCTGCTCTCAAACTCAGGTATGAAATCAAACAAACGGCCTGTAAAAGAATCAGCAATGCTTGTTGTAACAATGATTAGTTGATAAGTTTGATTTTTCAAGATATAGATTAGTGTAACTTCGAATATTAAAACTAAACTTTGATGTCAAATACTTAAGATTTAAACATGACGAACGGATGTAGTCAAAAAAGAAAAATGAAACGAGAACCTATTACTATTTGACCATGATCCATGTTTCGCGGCAATATTACATCATGATCATCCATTCTGCAGGAACACACTTTACACATTTTCCTGTAACATAGTTTCGATATTATTCTACGATATAGTACAGGAATATGCAAAATAAAAGTTAGTTCTCTTACCTCCAGTAATGTAAATCGAGGCCTGGACAATCACACTTTAAACAACGAGAACCCGCACCGATTTCATGACACAATACATTCTGAAATCATTTATTCATTAAACATCCATATATTCCTATGAATTTTATAAATAAAATATGCAAAGCTATTTCCCATCATGAAATTGAAGTTCGAAACATTAAATACCCATCTCACCTTATGGAAGATGTAAAAAATTAAGGTTTCGAGTCCACAAATGTATGAAAAACACAGCATAAACTATCATTTTCAGGGAACTATTTAGGCAGTTAAGGAGTTACCGCATAGCCATGAATTTTTTTATGTCCTGTTATCAATTTTTCTAGACTCTCAATCTCGAATAATCGTTTCTAATTCCATCTTTTTAAGATAGTGTTTTTCTTTTCTTTCTTTTCTTTTTTTTTTTTAAGTATCAAATATCAAATAAATCTATAACAACTCTGGCAATATAACTGGAGTTCATTCTTTCTTTGTTTTTAGCATAAACGATAAATAGCAAACCTTAGGTTTATTTTCAAGTTTGAAAATATCTGGATTGACATGAGCACCACGGCGAGAATCCACTTCACTGGTCATTTCTTCAGCGATTTAACACATACAATCGGTTACAAAACGACCAATAGTGCGGGTACCACCATGCTGCAATCTTTTGTCAATATTGTTACGCTAGAATATAATGCATTGATCAAACAGTTGTCACGGCTTACTTTTTTCTTCCAATATTTTATCGTATATGTAAGAAAAAAAAGAGGAAGAGAAATTAGACATAAGAAGACTGCCATTACAAAATACATTAAACTTGAAAATAAGCAACGATCACAGCAATAAAGCAGTGTACTCTTTCTCAGCACCTACTTAATGCGAAGTAAATTCGTAAGCTGCCATCGAAGCACTCCTCGAAACAATCTTTTCATGAAATAATAGTTGGGAAACAAAAAAGTAACCGACGATTCATCGATTCAAATTGTTATACTTGCTATCTTTCGAAGGATGGTGTGGCTTAAATTGCATTTCCAAAGTTTTGTATTCAGGACAGAAGACTGTATAGAATATTTCCCTTCTTTTACGAAATGAAATACGTGGAAGTTATGGGTAAATGTAAAACGTTTATGCTCAATGTGATACTATAAAGATTAATTTCATGAACATTTTCGATAATATAGAAAAAAATAAAAAATCGATGAAAAAGAGATGCGGCAAATGGAAATTTTCTGCATATTCTTTTGCTTATTGCAGAATTTTCCCCTGGCCATTCTCCATGACAATGGCAAATATATGAATGTAAAACTGATTGCTGTTGAAATAACTGATGAATGTTGGTGATACAATCAATTTAAAAAAATTAAAATTCGCTTACTTGCCATTTCATATCATCATGATAACTGATACTTGAACAAATATACATTCAGTAATTCATTTTATAATATTTTAAGCATAATGATATCTTTTGATCTGATCTTCCTCCTATTCTATAATCTTTCTCAACCTTTTCTATTATTACGCAAATCTCAGAGCCAAGTTTAGAATCGAACTTAAAAATCCATAATAAGCATAATGAGCATTGTATTGTGTAACACTGATTGAGTCATCATGACAATATTAATCCCTTCATTTTATTCGCATTTCATTTATTGAAAATTATTCGCAACATTTTATTTCTCTTTTTGTCCTCAGTAATAAATTACTATAGAAGGATTAGAGCAATTCTGTGTAATTTAAAGAAATGCCATCTTTTTGTTTTTTTCTACTCTTTATACTCTTGTTTAATATTTCGATATTTTCAGAATCTTTGATCCGACCCTTCTAAATTCTACACACGTACTATGCTAAAAATTTTAGTATATTTCTTCCTCTTCCTCTTCTATTGCAATTATTTATCATAGTAAATGATAAATGCAAATAACAAATTATTCAAATCATTAAGAATATACATCATTCTTTATCAACTATAATTCACAATGTGTTATTTGTCTACTTCATGTCTCTCTGAAAATTTAACCATCTGAAGGCCATTTTAATTTACTGCTGATGTTTGTTGTTATACTTGCTGTCCTATTCGGCAAATAATGATTGTCCATTTGTCGAAATGTTTTCTTTTGTTGCTATTGACCTAATACTTTTTACAATGGAATGAATTCTATTCCCCCTTGATCGATCTATATATTACTCCTACTGTATATGCTTCCCTCTTCTATGAGTGGTAATTTTTGTGCCACAACCGGTAATCTCATACAATGGAAGGTATTATTCCATCAGTTGCTGGCTTTGATCAATTTCCATGAAACAGTCATCACCACCAACATCACCATCAACATCATCATCATCATTATCAAATAATACCTCAATTTCACTGTTATACTGTATCATAGTTGATGAGAGAAGAAGGAATGGTAAGATGAAAAAATGACAAGAATTGGGGTTGACAAAAGACAGCATAAATATTTATTTATCTTTCCTGGACTTACAATCACACGAATACGATCAATAATGCGACATTTTTAATGATTTCTTCTCATAGCAAAATTATCATATTTAGCATAGTGAAATAATCAATCATTCATCATGATTGAAATTGTGATGATAATTTTTTTTCCAGTCTACGGTATCCTTTGCCAATAAAATTAACAAAAATCAGATGTTGACGATAATAATTTGGAATCGTTATTTGTATCTCTCTATTCGATTCCAGTAATAAAACGTTCTTCCTATTAAGCATTATATCGGATGAGTACAATATTTATTTCAAACAATTAATGAATGTAAAACATTTATTTTATTTTATTTTATTTATTATTTATTTTAACGAGAAACAAACGATTATTATGCATTTGATGATACAACTTAGAAAGATGAATAATAAGCGCATTTGGAGCATAGATTCATATTTCCTATTGAAAATTATAATGAATAAATGAGCCAACTTGGGCAAGTTCTGATCGATGCCATGTATTGTCAATTTCGTACGGATCAATAAGCAAATGTATATGAATTACGAATAGTTCATAACGCATCATTATATTATACGTAAAGAATAGCTGAAATAAAAATGATTGATCCAGTGCTATGTTTAAAAAAAGTTATTTAATTCAAGCTAAAATTATGAAACTAAAATACACAACAGACTAGAAATAAGTGATATAAACAATAGTTCATATCCCTTATATTCCAATAAACTTAACATACATTCGGACTTAATTTATGTTCGAACTTGTATTCGAACAGAAAAAAAAAGATCCACACTGAATGGTACTAATATAAAAATAATTTCTCGTTAATATCACATAAAATTTAAAAATTCAGTATTAGATAGCTAAAAATTGATAAATTATTTTGATCATTATAATGTGCATATAAAAACCTACGAACCTTTTTTCGTTTTTTTGTTACAAATTGTGAAATTCTCTTTCACGAAGAATGTAAGCATTTAAATTGAAAATATTTAAAATGAATCTTATATGAGCTATTTTCTTCCTAAACTAAAATGAACTGTAGCATTTTTTTCTTTTTTTGATTTTGTACTATTTTCTTCGGAAAAATAGTCTGAAAATAGTCAGTTCAATTATTTCCATCTTGATACTTTTTAAATTGTCTCGAAATATATTGCAAGTTTGGAAATCTGCTTTTTGAAAAAAAAAAAGGAAAAAAAAGTGAGAAGATGCGGAAGAGGTATAATGACTAATTTTTGGAAGTGTTAAAAATTTGCACAGAGGACAGTTTTTTTTTGCTATATAGTTGTTCGACCTCTTGCAAATTTTGATGTAGAATTGTTGCAGTTTTAGTAAACGTTTATTTTAGAATTACAATAATCCATAATAATAATGTTGAATATTGAGTGAAATGATACCTATTCTTTCATAATCTAATATTTCAAATTTTTAGCTAAAATTAGTAATATATAAAGGGAATAATTTGCTCTAGTTCATCTAAATGGATTTATATTGTTTACTTCGTATCTCATATTTTTTAAAATTTACTATATCTCGGGGATGTGTTGTATCATAATTATAAATATTTGGATCAAAACTCGGTAATACGAACTTTTCATCTTCCACAAGTGTATATTGAATTAAGACTCTAAAAAAAAGTCAAAAGTCTTGAAAATAGACCTTGATGACACTATGAAAACATGCATCATCTATTTTATTAAATTTCACAACTGTTTTTTAAGCCTATAATTTAGCCTTGTTTTTTTCTTTTGTTTAAGATTGTTTCAAATACGATATTTTAGCATTAACTCATCGACAACTATTCACTGATTTGACGATGACAGAATGTTTTATACAACAATAGTCGATGATTAATGATAAATTGATGCAGATCATATATTTTAAAAGATTAGGAAATAAATTTGTATGCAAGCAAAAATGACAATTTTAAATACTTTAAATTTGAAAATAAAAAAAATTGTACTGAAGATTTTATCGATTAGCATCATCAAACCATTACCAGATTTTTAGGTGAGATTTGTAATCCGAAAATTTCGAATCCTAAACCTCTATCAGATCATCCATATTTTCATTCAAAGTTTGTTGCTGTGTTTATTCTTATAGCTGCAAGAACTTGGGAATAAAAAAATTCGACCTATTTCAAAATTATTAATAATGATAACAGAAATGAAATGAAAATGGACAAGGATGAAGAAAATTACTACAACCATCAGGATGAAATTTGATTTACGAATTTAGAATAAATCACAATAAACTTAATTTTAATTGCAATAGTCACAACAATATTCAAAAATGGTTAAAAGACATGAACAAATTAAAAAGCTAATTTCATACGAGTATTTTAAAAATAAATGAAAGTTGTGATGATATTCCCATTGCTTATGCAATACAAAAATTATATACAACTTTGATAAGGCTATCAAACTTATCTTTTATCCAGTAAGTCCCATTTCGTTCCTTCTCTCACCTAAAATTAGACACCTTAATATAGTGATTTATTATACTGATATTATTAAGAATTAAGCTCGCGAACTTTAATTCAGCTTTAAAAAAATATGTTTAATTAAAGTAATACTTGTAAAACTAAGCCAAGAGTGACAAAAAATTATAGCATATTACATAATAGAATTAAATTTAGAGCATTCCACAGAAGAAATTTTAATAATTTTATTGCAAAATAAAATTATTACAATATTAAAGCTCAGTTATTTTTTCCCTAGCACACAAGATCGGATTTGAAGATTTTATAATAGAAATACTATAAAAAAAAAGTTGTAAAATGTGGATCGGTTCTGAATCAAAATTTGAATATTCAAATTTCCTCCTATGGAACTTCATTTTCCAGTTAAATTCCAAATTTCTTTAAATTTTGTTTTTTTGAGAAATCAATTTTCTCCTAATAAGTTCACCTTTAAAATTATTTCGTCACCGTCCCTGCAAGTAATGTTCCAGAACAATCAATGAAACGGTTTCATTCAGTAAAAAAGAATTTCTAAAATGGATTCAAGTGGAATAACTACAAATACAATTCATAGCAAAAATGACGATGCCTAAATTTCTAAAAATAACTTTTTATTTCTTATTTGTTCCTTATTTTTGCAATCAAAGCAATCATCGGTAGTTCTATCATAAATGAGTTTTCTTGAACTGTCGAATCGTAAGTTATGCGAATTGGATGTATCAAATAATTCACAGATCGATCACTTATTAACCTTAGCATGGTAGCACTTGTGCAGTAAATTTAAAGTCATAAATCAAAAAACAAACAATGGATCAACATCCGTGTTGGTCACTGATCATTTTTTCTCTTTTTTTTTAGGAGATAGTCGAGGAAGAATTTGGCAATACCTGAACTACGAACCCGATATATCCATCAGTTTATAATCCACTGATTCTAGAATTCGAAATTCGACAGCTGAAAAAGAATGACCAACTAATTATCTCAGCGTGAAAAGTCATATTTCAAATTCAAAAACAATAAAAGACCATGACATTTCTTTCTAAGACAGTGAAAGATTTTTCTTTACGTAATTGTCATCGATCTGATTATTATAAAATTACAAAATCATCTCTATATTAGATATGTTGTTTAGAAAAATTTTGTATAAAAATACGGAAAAAATTTCTTTCTTTGCATATTTTTTGCAAATTATTATTATGAATGCAATGATCAAAACGAGTGGGATAAAGTAAAGAAGACGCTATAAAAATTTACAAAAAAATTATTTTTGTCATTGTTCATCGTCAAAAATAATACTTATTCGTTGGAGAAGAACAAATGAAACCTTTTATTCGATTGAGATATTGTCATATCAAACTTGATTAAAAAGATGTGAAGGATTAGAAAGTGAGAGAGAACTATTTAGGTGATATTAATGATGAAATTTTTGAAAAAAAAAATTTAATTCATAAAAGATATTGTGAAATTTAAATGCAAAATAATCTTACCCATTGAAATTAATTGTAACAGCAAAGAGCTTATGTTATCAATGATATTAGTTAATCAGTTGATAATTAATTCATAAGATGGATTGGAAAAGGAATGAAAAGTTGGGCAAACTCGATCAATACTGCAGGATAAAAATAGAAAATACTTGCACAGCTCTATGGAACTGGCGAATGCACGGATAGAAGAAGAACCGTGAATTCATCTAGTGCCATTGAGTATGTGCCAGTAGCCAGTTTACGTGTGTATTCAGCCATTTCTGGATATTTGGATTCAGATGGATGTCGAAGAAGGTTGGCAAATTATGTTTTTCAAAGACTGTGTTATATTTATATCTATAAAAATCAAAATATTTCAAAACTAACTGATTAAGAAGCTAAATGCGAAGACGTGATGACCATTAAAGAAAAAAAAGATAACAAATGTAAGTGATTAGAGATCGATGGCTTTCTTCTTAACTTTACTCGAACGATATATAGCAAGATAATCCACTGTTTATATAAATTGGTGCCCGTGTTCAACAAAATCTATCATTAATCGAATAGACAAAATCTATTATTTCAAATTTTCAGAAGTATTCACACAAACGAATCATCTTGAACTAACACCACTTTCTCATAATATTCATTGGACAGATGGATGAGAACGGAATAAAAGATCGTGCACAAATACAATGATGGAAAAATGATTTCTGAAGCAGAGTGAGTTAGTTTGTTATACCATAGATAGAATTCATTACTATTTGAACAGGAAGAATCCTATCTCCTTCTCCATAGATAAATTACTGCTTATCAAAAGTTCTGTCCCTCCTTCTCTTTTTCCTTTTCCTCCTCCCCCTCTTCCTCCTTCAAGTTCAGTCCTTTTTTCCTATTCTTGCTGTTATTGTGAACAATATACCACTATCACAACCATTACCAACCGATCACGATCACCGATCACCATCACTATCATTGTCGTTGATATCACACCAGCACCATTATACCTCGTTATGACAGTCAAACAGCGATAGTGAGTGACAGGAGGACAATAGCAACTATAACTATTGTGAGTGACTGCCTGAACAACCAAAACCTATTTACCCGACCGATCAACACAACCGAGCGTCCTGTCTTGCCATCATCAGGCAGGCATCATTGACTCAGAGGCATGATGCATATATATATACATACATATACACACACATACACTGGCTTTTCTATCCTCCTTGCAACCTCCGCCCTCAACTCAATCCGTCTAGTCATCCATCCTTTTACGTCCCTGAAATCGACGAAAAATCTTTTGGAACATTCAAATTGACACCATAACTGTGTCCTTTCATTCCTACCTGTCACCGCCATCTCCCACCTTTCCTCTTCTTCATCCCTCCTACTTATCCATCTTTCGTCATTTTCAGCTATGTCACTATTGTAAACTGTTTTCCCTTTTTTGTCTTTCCCAGAAGGTAAATTTCCCATTCATTTAACTATCTACACCCGCCGTCCCTCAATCAAACCAATATTTCCACTCTTTACTCACTGTATTCAACTCAGTTCAGTCAGTTATCATATACTCTTTTCTATCCAATATATGCGCAGAAACAAACAGTTACCGCTCTATTCTCCCCATTTCTTACTCATTTAAATTTCAAGAATCCTTCTGTAGATATAATCAGAAATGGATAAGGCATATACACATATACACACATACATTTATATATATATACACACACACTATCCTCAATAATGAGGTAGAAATTGTTGTGAAGAGTTATCCGGTGATGGGTAACAATCATTCCCATTGTTTCTCTTCTCGTTCTCGCGCCGCATTCCCCTTCTCAACCTATTGTCGTTCCCCGTGCTCTTCTTACCCGTACACCGTCACATCATCGTCACACGATATATGTCCTTGGGCTGTACCAATTTTGAAAGTTCACTTTATACACCTCTGATCGTCATTCCATATACTTTTCTCCGATCTTTTCCCAACCAACCAAACATTTACATATGGGTAAGAAGTAAGCGTGCGGTGTATACAACAACTTTAATTCATCACGAGATTTTCCTTTCTCTCATCATTTTGCTTCATATCAATCAATTAATCAATCAATCATCAGTCAGTTATCTATCACAAGATAAATCCTTGTTAAAAATTCAAAATATATACATCTCTTCCTCCTATCAGTTGTATGATAATTGATCGGTTCAAAAATTAATTACTGCATTTGAAGTATGCACTTATTGCAATAATTAAATTACACTGCAACACTGAGAAAATTCAAAGTTGCCTAGACTAGCTGAAATATATTTCCTCCTTCACTTATTGCAATAATTAAGTTAGAAATCTGATAAATTCTTACCTTTCTTGTCAATTTTTATCAGTACAAAGAATTTGCAGTCATTGTGCTTACTTTACAAATCTTCGTATATTTGTTTTGTCTTGCAAATTCTTCAACAGTCTTGAAAATTTCAGTTTTAGGCATATTTTGAACGGAAAAAAATTTTTTGGCACAATCTAGACGAAAACCTTAATATGATTCTACAAAAAAATGTCACCAAACCACTGAGATGATTAGGCAAGCAAAGTGAGTATACGTGTATTGTGATAGTGTCGTTTGATTATTTTAATATTTATCATATCATCCTTATTAATAATCGATATTTATTTAACTTATAACAATTTTTTTCTTTTTTGGTTTTTCTTTTCATGTCAAAAAAATCGACAAGGAACGATTGTTCTGAAATCAAGATTGATATGTGAATTTTTGCTGAAATAAATCGTTATCAATACAGTTTGTTTCAGAAAAATTCACCAACTTGTATCATATTCATCACATATCAAAGCAAGATTTCATTTGCAAATTTTGAATTAAAATTCAGTGGTAATCTTCTTTACAAAGTAGATTTATTTGTCTGATTTATACACTGGCATTTTCATTCAATGCGGGCCAAATTTAAAATCCTAATTGTAAATAATTTTTTTGTGTGATTCTCTCGTAGTCATTACTTCTCAGTAATGATGAACAAAGGATTGCAAACAACTTTTTGATTGTTAGCATTTCTTTATTAACCAAGTTTCAGTATGATAACTAGAATTGTCAGCGTGAATGCGGATGAACTTCGTCTAATTTTCAAAATCCAAAACAGCAATTCGACTTGTTGTAACCTCGACTTGTCTTCCAACCTCAAATTTAATACATATGCTCACAAGCGAGCTGTAGAAAGAAAAAATTTACGAACGTCCTTTTATTTTTTCCCTTCTTAAGCGCATAATTTATCAATAATTGCAGAAATGCATATAATTCCTTCCCCATCTATCTATTTTGCTAGTCATTGACAAAAATGTCAATTTCAACTTCCTTCTTTCACTCTAATCGTCAACTGTTAATAGTTTTACCCTCATCGAATAAAAAGTAAAGTTAAGTTATCGACTAAAATTCAAAATTATACTATTATAAAAGAACGCAACACTAAAACGTACAGACTAGATAAAAGTCAGCTATGTTAATACGCCTAATTTTCGTTGCTTTCACTTGGAGCATTTGAATGTGCCAATTCATCAGCAATGTATTTTGAAATACTTCAAAATAACTTTCATTAGGTTTGAGGTGCAAAACTCATTATTTATACTGTCATGATTAGTTGGGATGATTTTGCCATCACTCAGTACTACTAAGTCCTTGAATTTCGATACTTTAACAATATAATCACTGATATGTCACCGATAACAACAACCCTGACGATTTTTTATCATTAAATACATTCTTCCCTGCTCATTGACTGAAACGCGAACACATCCTATTTGGAAACCATGAAGAAAAACTTCAGGCATGTTATGGGAAAATGATTTATAAAACCATAATATAAAGGTAAAGAATATATATATATATATCAAAACACTAATAATAAGCAGAAATGGTCTTAGAGACAATGCAAAAATATAAAATAGACAAAATATTTCCTAAACTCATAAAAAAGAAGGCAAATGATCGATTGAGGATACAGCAGCAATAGATATTAAATGGAGATGCACAAAAACAGTGCAAAATCGCTTATAAATGACTGCTTAACAATTATCAATTTGTTTTTTCCTTTTGTTAGACCGAAAAAAAAATGAAATTTTACTTTAGTTTTTTAAAAATACTAATTCAGAGAAATACTTCTGAATCACTTCATCGTCTAAAAAGTTAACTGTGCTTTAAAAATGCGATGTAAATCAAAAATGGGAGCTTAAATTAATCCCAAAAGATGATGTAAATTCAAATATTCGGACTGAAGCATTCCTACCAAACTTTTCCTACTTCGGAAATCGCACTAAACTAAAATACGAGATGGTAAAATCTATGCAAAATTGCACGCGAATAAAACTTATTGTTTCGACATTAAAACAAAATCAGCAAGTACAATACAAAAAGCAATTAACCATTATGAAATAAAAGGCATAATTCGAGACATTAATATTTTCTGAAAGATCAAATAAATGACAGAAGTATAAACCAATAAAAAATATAAATCCGAGCAAATAATTTGCATATTCTTCAGGATGTAGATAAATGCAGCTGCAAAATATCGATTTACTAACAACAAACAAGTAAATTGGCGATACTGAAGAAATGTTTTGGAGAAAAAGTTCTCGAATCACAACGAATTTGCAAATGGACACATATAAATGGAGGAAGTGAATGAAAAATGATCAATTCAAAACAAAGGCGTGAGCAAAAATACAATAATGGTTGTCAGTAGTAATCAAAAATGTCAAGCAATGACCACAAACTACATACAACCCGGTAAAGACAGCGTAGTGAGAAAATTCTTTGCTAAATATAAGTAGATGAAGGAAACTTACTTATGGAATTATCAATCAAAAAAATCTTGCAGAAGTGTACGCCGTTTACATTCTGCCACATGCATTTGCGTTTCTAGATCACCTCGCTCCGTACTTTCTGCCCTTTCAACTTTCCAGGATAATTCTTCAATTTCCTTCTCCAACTGAGCTTGCTGATATTCAAACTATAAGTACGTAATAAAAGAAATGAGAATATTCTAGTTTCGAAATTTTTATCTCTTATATCCATGGTCACGAAACTTTTCCAATAGAAAGTCATATTAGATTGAATAACGTGATATTCTAAAAGAAGATCTGATAGCCTTTTAACATACATTAACAGAAAAAATACATCATATGCTGAGTCAAATCGTACGAATTTATTAAAAATTTTAATGAATTCATTTCTTCAAAATCCTAAAAGACCATACCAGCAGTTTTCTTGGTCCATTTTCCATATAATATGCATACGGATAAGTGTACTGCAACGTGTAGCGACATTTTGTAAGCAAAATGGCTGCTCTGTGCAAATACTGCCAATCAATCCATGTCCCTTCATGTCCATTCACTTTCTCATCGATTTTTTTCATTATACAATTACGCAAATCTTCTTCTAACTTCAATGATTTATGATGATTTTCGTAACGCTCTATAAAATAAATTTTATAAATACTTTTAGAAGGTATGTCGTGTACTCTGATCTTATTAACTTATTCGATTATAGATCACTAAAAATTAATATGTCACATTGATAAGAATATTGATAACGTGAAAACATTCTGAAAATCCTATACAAGCTTATATAAATAAAAGCACACCATAATAGTGTAAATATTTTTCCAGTGCACGACGGGCTTTAACATGGTTTGCTTCCTGAGCTATAGATGGATTTTCTTTGTAGCGACTACATTCATAATATTCGCTTCCATGATTCTTCCAGTCTATAAGAAAACTAAATAGAGAAATCAAGCTTTGTAATCGCAAGCTAATAAACTAGAAAATACGTAATAAGCGATAGCCTTCCACTTATTTGAAATTCAAAATCTCTCTTGAGACGGTGACTTGAGCTACTGATTTATATAAACCACCTTTTCAGGAAAATGATGTTCTTGTCGCTGTAGGTAAAAGATAAAAAATATTAATATAACCTGGAATGCATGTCACAGCATACTGAGATTAAACAACGTTTAAGTTTCATATTAATGAGATTATGCTATTCTTTATCAAACAATGATGAAGACTGCTAATGAACTTCAATCAATAACGAAAATCTAAAAAGAAAAAGGAAAATGAATGACCTCCAAAACACATCCAACAAAAGTGATGCTTGCATTTGGCGCACTGCATATGATTACATCCACCATTTTTTTCGATACATGAGTGGCAATTGGGACAGTCCTTTGTATGTGCACTGAATTATCCAAATACATACAGGCAATTAACAAAAATTATATATTATGTCGTTTTCTATCTCCAAATGTAACCGCATGTGAGATAATGCAAACAAAAGAGATAAGAAAAAAATTATTTAAAGCGTTTTCTTGCATGATTACCATATTAATAAAGAAGATAGCCATCTGTTATTTAACTCGTTACGATAGAATCTATTTTACCTTATGTAATTGGCAGTTTCACTGTCATCGGCACACTTCGTTAACCATTTTCGTATTGTCTCACAAGAAGTTGGTGCATGGTAATCACAACGCATTGAAACTAAAAACAAGTAGTGCAAAACTGGACATGCAAACCAATAGGGAACTTTTCGTAGTAAGAACAAAGACTAACATCAAAAATCTAAAATATTATTAAAATCGTCCTAGTCCTGCAATGCAGAATGTAACTGGATGATGACAAAAAAAAGAGAATTAAAATAAAAAAGACTCCAAAATTTATTTACAATATTGATCGTTTTAACGTTTTCATTAATGCATGCATTGATTATTGTTGGTTCTAACTATTTGGTTTCGCCTACCAATGACCATTTTAAGTTATCTGCAGAAAATATGCCACTATGCATAGATTCTGTCCAACTTTTACACGATTACTCCGATCAGCAAACTGGAACATACCAAAAAGAAACTCGACAACTGGTACAAGTAACTTTCTTTGCCTTTTGACATTGTGCCTTGATAACGATATGACAATCAATACCCGGACAAAATCGCAACTGTGAATGTGATTCAACGCAATCGTTGAACATCAGTTTTTCATACTTATCTCTTATTTCTGCCCGTTCGTTCAATATCCTCATCACAAAATCTTCTAAACATAGCAATGTACATTCACTTGCCATACAGCCGATCCTGTAAACAATTTCGTTCATTCTCTTTCTCTAAAACTTTATTTTTTATTCACCTTCCGCAAATATAATGTTTAGAAATTGGCGTATAACTAAATATCACGTAAATGTTTTTTAAGTACTAATTAAAACTGCAGAAAAAATGAAATGTTTCTGCAAAAAGTTATAATTATTTATATAACATCTATCCAGATTCATTAAACCATATGTGGCTGAAGGAATGAAAGGGAAACAGAAAAAAAAGTTACATTATAACTTTTAGAAAACTGGTATATAATTATATAAATAGCACTTATACTAGGAAGAAAATGCATAGTGCCAGTATACTAGAAAAGAAAATCGTTAAACTTTAAGGGAAATTAAAAATGGATCGATTAAGAATCTAATTCATACAGATAAAAACTAACGTGATTGATAAGCCATTACAAAGTTGTGTTTCGATATATTTCAGCCAGCAGGATGAACAAAAACTATGCCCACAGTCCAGAGCATACATTTTAGCACATTCGTCTTGTAATCTTGTACAAACCACACAACTTATGGTATCTGTTTGTTGCTTGGATGAACTAGCACAAACAAAGCAATCTGAAATTTAAGCAGTAAATTAAGCACACATATAAAAATAATAGAACGGTAAATTAACATGCACAAGCAGCAAACACATGCACACACTAATATACAATATTATGCAATTAATAATTGCATTCAATGTCAAAATGAAAGTCCAAATAATAGGTCGAACGCACATTCCAGCATGTGCCTTTTACTAAGAGCTAACAATGTCAGCAGCGTAACTATTCCGTTTAATTCACCCGTTGAGATTCTCAATGATACAGCAAGATAAATTTACATAATTAGAAAAAATTCATTACATATGGTGAATTGATCAAGATTCTAAAAAAAAAAAAAACTAATTGCATGAAACTTACCGACAAGAACTTTACGAGGATCAATGCTATACAATTTAATTAAAGTGGAATCGTCCCATTTGTAAAAATAGAGGAGCAATTTGGCAAGTGAAGATGATATATTCAAAGTTGAAACGACATGATCCATAGTTTCTTTCAAAAGACATTCGACCTAGATGTTTGTGAAATTAAAATATTTCAAAAACATAATTAAGAAATACACAAATCCTTTTCGAAAACTCTTCTTAAATTTCATTTAAGATATCGAATTATTTGAATAATAATTATCGAATGTCTTATAATGCATACCTCCGGAACTTTCAAACACGCATATTCAATATATTCTGGATCCTCTCTTTCGAATATCTCCATAGCACAATTTTCTCCATTACAGTAAAAGTCATCTAAATGTATTCTTTCCCATTAAATTCAACAAAAAATATTATGAGTGCTAATAGAAATGCAGCCGGAGAATGAACTAACCATAATCGTAATCCGCCTCATCGTCCGAAACGGATGGACTATCAGCAGGTGTATCGCTGCATTCCATCCCACGGAATGGAACAGCGAGACTCCAGTTACAGATATATAAAATTTATATAAATTTTTCCTGATACTGCAATAGTTTATGTAATGCCAAACAAAATATTGCTTATTATCGATAGATTTACAAAAGTCCAGTTACTCAGGCGGTAATCTATTTAACAGACATTTTTCAATTCGCTTCTCCTTGTTCTATATAAAATGAGTGTCGATACAAATACGAACTCGTAGCTATCCACCAAATATACCCCTTTTGTTTTTTTTTTTTGTTTTTTTTTTTTTGCATATGATAATGCAACATGCATGCTTTTTTTTTTGTTTTTTGCATATGATAATGCAACATGCATGCCCGATAAAAGAGCACTTGATAACAGACGATAAATGCTTACTAAACATTTATTTAAATTGGGAACGCATGCAACATAGTCAATTACTAGAATAAGAAAAATATTAGATGAGTAACATTAAAAAATCCTGCATCGCATGAATGAGAATAAATGGAACATATTTTCCATCACTATGGAGAGGAATGAATCCGAATCTCATGATAAGAAAACAAATGGGTAAACTTAATGACTAAAAAAACCAAGAAATATAATTTCTCAAGTTCACATGGCTGAATTTCATGAAATGAAATTACATGATAAAACACTGGGACAAATTACGAATATAGCTAAGGTTCAAATTTCGCCATGAAGTTTTGTACAACAAAAAATAACAAATCTTTTCGATTACTATAGATGTTTCCCTCCAAAATGAAATTATTTAGATGTACATAACGTATGATTTACAAACAATTATTAAGACAAACCATATTTCAAAAAAATGTAATTTATATAGCATAAAACATAAACGAGCATAGGAAAAACAAATTTAAAAACAAAGTTAAATGAAT
Source organism: Dirofilaria repens (assembly GCA_008729115.1). Taxonomy (NCBI): domain Eukaryota; kingdom Metazoa; phylum Nematoda; class Chromadorea; order Rhabditida; family Onchocercidae; genus Dirofilaria; species Dirofilaria repens. Next base: position 1,177,971 of record SNRZ01000016.1, on the reverse strand, counting down.
AAACGCAATACACAGTGTAAAAATTTAACTTATGCTGCCACAAAAATGCAAAAATCTTATGCTATCATACATAACACAGATTATTCACTATCGATAGTTAATCCATTAATTATGTAATTGTATAACAGATGGGACATATCAGCGCTGACAATGTGAGATCCTTGTAAAAGCAGTAGAGGAAGTGTGGAAATAGGCCAAGCAATTCGAATATGATCATTTCATAGTAGGCAACGAACTGTAGTTATTCGTTTCTTTTTGAATTTTGAAGAAAGAAATGCAGTTTTCTGGCATTTCACAATTCAATTTTTTCTTATTACTCAAAATTTTTATGTACTATAACTATAATTTTTCAGAAGAAATGGCAAACAAAATACAGCACAGGTTGAAAAACTATTGTATTTATTACAACTATAATAAGAATTTTATCCTGATGGTTAATAAAGATGAAAAGAAAAGTTCCAGAAAATAGTAATATTCCTATATTAACATTAAAAATGTGAAAAACAATGTTATTTCGGTAAATTTTGCACTGAAAAATTTTGTATAAATAAATTCATTTGATTTTGCTGAGCTGACGTCATACCTTGTGGTGATGAAAGTATCTGAAATTACATGCCTTATGAAAAAAAGCATTATTTCCCAATGAAATTCAGTGTTTTAAAAATGGGAATATCAAGAAATATATTAATAACAACATTCTTACCTGTCCTAACACAGATGCGAATGCATTCTTGTGTGAAGACAAAAGCAATCGGCACAATGTATGTCGATGTTCATAAAGTTGTGCAAATAATGTCGTGAACTGCGAATTAACAGAGCCCACTGCAGCTTGTACAGAATTTAATTGACTGGTCCTGTAAAATAAAAACTGAGAAATGGACAGTTACGAGAGAATAAAATATTGAGTCCGTAGGGTATAATCTTCAATTATTAAATGATCGGATCATGACTTCTGGAACAGTTAAGCGACGAGTCTTCTTCTCTTAAGTGAAACAATAAAAAAATCAAAGAATTTTTCAAGAATCAGAACATTACACATATTTCACATTCAAAATCGATATTAAACAGTTCATGAATAGAAAAGATACAAAGAGTTGTATATGTGCTTAGAAAAAAGAAAAATTTCACTTTTCATGTCTTCGACGCTTTCGCCGTCGATGTCTGGATGTTGCTCCATCATCGACATCCTCATCTGATGATGTTGAAACCGAAGATGTTGACGAACTCTCCGACGACATTTCTCCCTCTTCCAGCTTAAACAAACATTTAGAAAATTCTTTTTTGCCTGCAGTTTTTTACGTTTGTAAGGAACATCTGATCTATTTCCTTCAGAAAAGTTACGAGTAACGAATATATCCTATGAGGCAAAAAATATGATGGATAAACAACCTCTCTCCTGATTCCGGGAGTTTCTATTTCCGTCCTAACAATTTCATTATCCGGAGCAAAACCCTCGTCCTTTTCGTTTTCAATTTCTTGATCCACTTCCTGTGCCTTTTTAACTTTCTCTTCTTCCAATTTTTTTTGCCATGTTTCCTTTTTCCACTGGTTTCTACAAATGAAAAACTTCAAAAATAAAACACGGAAATTCGAAATTGTCATCAAATTAACAAATATGAACAGCATAAGATGCAAATAGTTCATGATTTCTGCAAAATTTCTTAAAAAATAAAGATAGGATATATAAAACTGATTGAAGAACATTCACAAAGCATAACAACTACCAATTATTTTCATCTAATTTTTCACTTGAAATACACTTTTTATTGAAATAACCTCAACTTCCGCATCTTTGGATCAATAAATGTTAGAGGCCGCTCGTAAACTGGAGCTGGTTTCACCGGTTTGTTAATGTTAGCCCATGACTCAAACGAGAGCGGCTGTCCATCAATTGTATAATTCCCTAAAATTCTTAATCAATTTCTATGAGCTAAAAAAGTCATTTCCTCTCTTATTTTAAACCTTATTTCAGTAAAACTCACAATGCGGCAATGATGGATGGAATTTGAACCCAAACAAAACATTAAATCAGGCTAAAAACAAGTACAGAGAATTAAGAACCGTGTTCATCTTCATCAACATCTAACTCTCCTTCTTCTGTTGCTAGCATGGTCCGAACTTTGGCCAATACTTCCCCAACACCCATTATTGTCGCTAAAGCGCGTTTCCTTGTCGTACTTCCAGAATTTTTTCGTTCAGGAACATCGTAAGGAATGTACGGTGCAGCACACATGGTGTAACTTGTAGAGCGTTGAACACCTTTCGTATTCTGCACTTCTTTTTTCCACATCCTAAATAAACATCTAAAGTGTTTTTCTCAATATCATCCGAAAAGTATATAATTAGCTAAATACTGCTTCACGTTTCGGAAATGCATCTTTTCCAGTGAATAACCAATGAACTACATAGCAGAATCATAAAGAGTAAAATCCAAAAGAAAAAAAAACATGAGATGAATGTTACTGAAGGAATTTCAAAACTCGTTTAGGAGGTAAGTGCATAATGTTTTTATGACCTGATAAGATCATCAACATGTTGTCTCATCCAGTGTGTTGGGAGAGTTTGCTGATGTCGCTCCAAAACATTTAGCAAAGCAATTTTTAACAAAGAATCGGGAATTCCTCTGTGTAGTTGGCTTACTTCATCGCATAATTTCCAGAGCTCATTTAGTTCATTCAATTCTGCCCAATTTGTTCGTGTGTCATCAACGTACTGAAAACAACAAATCCAGTATTACTGCCCGCGAAAATATGAAGAAAAAAATAGTTTATATTTAACAGAAACAAAAATAAACAGCTAAATAAGAAAAAAAAAATACTTGCTGCACGAAACCCGTTACATCTTCCACTGTAATCTCAGGAGCGAGAATAAAAGGCACGACAGCAGTTTCTGATGTAGCTGCAATTGCTGTCGATGATACTGAGGGTGACGGTTGGGAAGACGATGAAGATGGCGCTGAAGAAGCGCTCACTGGTACAACTCGAGCATTGAGAATTTTGTCATTTTCTGTTTTCATATACGAAATATATTCATCCGTTGTTAATAATCTGAAATCATCGATTACGCTCACGATGATATTCACATGCTGATAAGGTTCAACTCCAACTCGAGACTCTAAACTTTAAACCGAAAATCTCGTTTTTCATTCCGAACTTTTAACATACTCCGATGTGAGTTTCGGAGTAACAATTATGTAAAGTATTTAGTTCAGTGCTCAATGTAAGATTCCTTCTTCATTAAAGATAGAACTCACAAGGGGCTATTAATAAAAGTTAAACTCATATGCCTGTAAATCCAGTCGTTATAATTGAATAACAAAAGATAAAATATACTGCTGTTCATCAGTGAATAACTAATAAACACAAATTATTATTGCATGACACAGAAAACCTCATAGTAAAGTTGACGATCGCCTTCATCAATCTCAAATCCATCTGCCAACTCGATTCGGGCATCATTCGCTTCTTGCACTGTATGGAATACAATCTGTAACGAATTAAATAACAAAAGATAAACATCTAGATTTAGACGGTTACAATGAACATACAATTATTTTGTTATTATCAGATTTCAGACACTATGAATGTTTTACTACTTCAACAAAGTCTTCATAAATGATCATCTTCCTAAAAATCGCTCACGATCTTTTCATTTTTATTTTATTTCAATACGGATAACCTCAGCTTGTTTCTCAGATGCTATAAATGGATCAGCCTCCAACTGCACCGTTTCGATACATTCGCTGCCGAATATTGATGAAAGGAGGGTCTGATCAGTAGCTGAAGATAAATGAAGGGCATAGAGTCGTCTTGAAGCGTCCGGATCTGATAAATTTATTTTGAATGGCATCGATGGTTGTACAGTTCGAGAATTTGATATCGGATCATCTAAAATATTATTCAGAACATTCAAAACGAATGAGTAACGCACAATTACATCGATAAAAAAATTTTTTACTTTGAAAATCATAACAGATATATTAAGATGACCAAAAAACGCACAAAAAAGTTTAGAAGCCTGCAACTTCAGAGAATTCCCATCAAAGGTCATTTTGTGAAACGCAGCAAATGCTAGCTTTGCTTCCTCCGGTGTTTCATAAACAGTACTCAATCCACCATGTTTAGTACCACCTGTTCAATAATTGAAATTAATAGGCATTAATCCACTGATTGATTTTTCAACAGACTTATTTGACCACTAAATATTTCCTTATGAATATCTTTTTCAGCAATCGAAAATAAGAATCAGTGTGCACATGAAGTGAAAATTACAAACCTTTTGTGGTTTTATCAAACCACATATGGAACGATTCGCTTTTTTCAAGTAAATCCCAGAACTTTTCACTTGTCATCCATTTCCCAGGAAAAGTTAGCCCAAGAACACGGAACTTTCGCCTTGAATCGTTCGAGTCCCGTGAATCCGAAATCTGCTCATTAGCTAAAAAAAATTGATTAATAATTCTGATTATGAATAATAATTCTGATTTTAATCATCCAACACTACAACTGCATGCTTCAGTTTATTAATTAAAAAGCAAAAGCCTAATTATTGTTAACAACGAAAAAAAAGCAACGTCCCACAAATTACGCAAAATGGTCTTGAATACCAGAAACAGTCATTCGCCAGAAATTTCACGCTATAATTAGAGCGTTTTTTCCTCACTAATTACTTTTTTTTTTAATATATATGTAAAAGAACAAGAAAACCATAAGTTCATACATTTGACGAAATTCTCGGCATGATTATGATCGTTTATTTTTGCTCTGGTTATATAATTTTCATGCTCAAATTCTTTCCGCATTAAAGTGATTGTTGTATCGGACAGACTACTGCTGGTATCAACTCCTGGTGTCGAAGGATTGGAAATGCTTTCCGTTGTATTCTGCAATTTTGCCAAACAAGCTGCATCTCCGTTAATTTCTCCGTTTATTCGAACTTCTAGCATGCACCTTCATCCATGCTTGACAAATCTGCAAAATAACTTCCAAAATAACCAACGATTAAATAATATCAAAGGAATATGAACCTGTTCTTCCTGAATTTTTGACACATCGATTGGAATATTATTTGACTAAGAATTTCCTTTCTGTCACGAAATTCTTACATCTAGCTAGCAAACAAACAATTATAGATCATTCTTCTTTTGAAGATATTTTATGCAATGTACACAAATACCCGCTCTATATTATGACTTGGTCATCCACTACAACAAGCTTGAATACCAGAAATATCCAATTATGTACTGCATGTGTGGTACTAATGTAAGATTTAAGATTCATAGAATTTGACGAAACAAAAAATGCAGCAATAACATGCGAAAGATTTGCTTAGGATATCAAAGGCTTCGATATAATTTCCACCAAATCAAGATACGGACAGTCAACATGACGCAAATGTCGTTTGTTTAGAAAACATTTTAATCGATAACAAACGGAGAAAAAATCACAAGTTAAATTGAATGCAACAATGGACAAAATATTGAATAAACAGGAAAGATCTGTTAGTCAGAAGAAACTAAAGCATAATGCGTTAAAAATCTTCCATCAGATTCTATAAGGACACTTGGGCCTGAAAATGTCCATTTCTAAAATGGATTGTCAAAGAATTTGTCAATTATTCATGCTAAAAAGTTTGTCAACTATTACATGGTCGTTCACATATTCTCACCAGTTTACTTTGAAAGATTCGCGGTTATATTTCTGGTGGATTACGGAATGTTCATTTCTAAGAAGTATGTCTCGAATTTATTCTATATTATCAGTGTACTTTTCTCACAAAACTTTCTTGCCCGCAATCGACCTAAGCAATAGCCTTTTGCCAATAAATAAACTACTCAGCTCTGGTCTCAAACATGAATATACCTAATAAATTTAGTCATTTGCACTAAGTTCGAAAATCAAATCCGAAAAGCAAATTCGGAAAAAGTCGAAAATGGAGTATTTTGAAATACCTCCTTTTATCAGTCCCTCTTTATCCTTAACAAGCATTAATCGCTCTCGCCTAATATTCATCATTTTGCAAAGCTGTTGCATAGCTGGAGGAAATTCGTTCAAACGACGGGGTGAAAAGTTCGCACTCTTCGGGTTTGCCATAGGCGTTGATATGAGAAAAGGTGCAGGAGAAAATTGCTCTGATTGTTGGCTTATGTACAGGGAGGTACCGAAAAAGTATTAATTTCAGGGTATCGGCGGACTGTAAAAGCAGGACCACCATAACAAGCTATAGTCGAAGCAGCGTTGACTCAGCTCTTTATGAGCGTGAGTACATCACAACACGGCAACATCGTTATCTCCGACGTAATGGTATCATAAATGAAGGTATTCTCACAATTCCTAATATTTAATTAACACTTATTACTTATTTTAATTTTGGCAGTTGATTTCATATCATACGTATAAGATGAAATTGACTGATCTTACAGTACTTACTGTTGTATTAATCATACATATTATACCATACAATATTTGAAAGGATTTGTTTGTTCTTTCCATTTTCTGTACCGGTTTCGTAGCCTAAATTAGATTTAATAATGGATTTCAATATGATTTGATTATAGTTCAATCTAAGTAGGAAATTTCAGAGACTCAGTCAAATTCAACTGATCAATTAGTGTTGGGAGAAATATGTATGGTTTTGCGTCACGGAAGTGCTAGACGACGACGTGCTGTTGTTATAGATAAAAGATTGGCGGAAAAAGGAACAGAGAATGAGTATTATGTACATTACGAAGGGACAGATCGACGTCTTGATGAATGGGCACAACGTAGTCAAATTCAGAAAATTGTGCAAAGAAATGTAAGTGTTGAAAGAGAATGATGAAAAAGAGGAGAGTGAGAACGTAACAAAATACGAATGTCCGCCTGTTTTTGATTGGATTTAAGACTTAATTTTTATGACGCACGTTACGATGAAATTTATCCTGAACTACTCCAAATTAATTTTAAGCAGATAATTCCATGTTTTGGTTTACAAACTTTTTTTAGAATATTCAAGAAGTATAATTAATTGAAGTGATAAATTTTATATGCAGATATCAGTAGATGACAATCGAAACACAGTAACAAGGGTACGGAAAAGGAAGCACGTCGAGATGTTCGAATCTCTTAATTCACATTCCAGTGTAGAGGATGAAAAGACAGCACTTGAGAAAGAACATGAAGAGGTTGGTTATGTTTAACTTGCTATGTCAAATTGAGGGATTTCATTTTCATATCGAAACCATGAAGTTCGATGTGTTTTTGCATTTAGAAATAGAAAAAAGGAAATACGGTTCTGTAGATCATATATTCAAAATTAACTAAAATATAAAGTGAGTTTGAGCCTTATGTCTTACATAGCTATCTTGAAGATATATTGCGCTTTCTTACAGTCACATGAAATCTATTTGATTTTCATATTAAGGTTACTAAAGTGAAACATATTGAACGCATTAGATACGGGAATTACGAAATCGACACGTGGTATTTTTCGCCTTATCCGGATGATTATGGGAAAGCACACAACCTTTACATATGCCAGTACTGTATGCGGTACATGAAGTTTGAACGAAGTTATCGCATTCATCTGCTTGAATGTCGAAGAAAAGAACCCCCAGGCGTTGAAATTTATAAAGAAAAATCGATGTCTGTCTATGAAGTTCTCGGTAGTAACGATAAGGTAAAGCTTTATTTGTTTTTTACTATGTCTGCTTGCTTCATCTTTGCTTAGCTGCAATTTTCTTTTTTTATTCAGAAGTTTTTCGTTAAGTATGTTTAGGTATACTGTCAATGCTTGTGTCTTCTAGCGAAATTATTTCTGGATCACAAAACGCTTTATTTCGATGTTGAACCTTTCCTGTTCTATGTACTCTGCGAGGTTGGTTTAGAGTATCATTATTTTTGCTGGTGTTGTTTATAGTAATCGTAGTTTTGAATTTCAGTATTTACATAACAAGTTTTTTCGATGAAGTCTCATATTATTGCATGCAATATTTTATTTTTAAGATCCGTTACATTACAGGTTGACAGTCGAGGTGCTCAAATGGTGGGTTATTTTTCGAAGGAACAGGGCAATCCTGACGGAAATAATCTTGCTTGTATTTGTATACTTCCTCCTTTTCAGCGAAGTGGTTATGGAAAGTTCCTTATCCAGCTAAGTGAGTTCTGAGATATGTAATTTTTAGAAAGATTAAGTAGCAATACGAATTCTGCACCTAAAATTCAAATAATTTATATTTGACGTGATTTTAGGTTACGAAATTTCGAAACGAGAGGGCTTGATTGGTTCACCTGAAAAGCCATTAAGCGATTTGGGCAAATTGAGTTATCGGTCGTATTGGTCATGGGCACTATTGGAAGTATTAAGAACCTGTTCGAAAATTTCGATAACAGATTTAAGCCGAAGAACAGCTATTCATGTGAATGATATTATTGGTGAGTTGTTGGTGTTCAGTTACATCTGTTCTATGCTCTCGTTCATGTCATCAGATGTGCGTTGGATAGCTTTAAGTCACTGATGGCATTCATTAGTATCTAGAAAAATGTAGCTGATCTTTCCATCCATTCTTGCGATCATATAGTACTCTTTAGAAACACTTCACTCCCTCAAATTGACGCGCTACTGGAAAGGGGACCATGTATTATATGTCACGCAGCGATTTCTGATACACTGCTGGAAAACAGGTGTTGCGAAAAAGCCACGATTGTTGTTACGACCTCGACTTTTGCGATGGCAACCACGATAGGTATCTTATTAGTACCCTGTAAATCACCGCTTAATTTTCGTAAACCTGTATATATATATCAATGAAATGTATTGTAAATTTGTTTTTAGCCGCTTCAGCACTTTTTTTTAGTTAATTATGCTGGACTCGTTATATTTTATGCCGCAGTGCAACTTTGTATTTGTTTTTATATTTTTAAGCAGGTATGTTCAAACATAATCTTATTTAATAAGCATAGCGATTATTGCACAATAGCAGATAGATTGGATTCTAGATTTGGAATGTCTGTTTCATCAACAATATTTTTTCTTGGTTAGCTGGACAAGCCAGAAATCTAAATGTCTAATATTCTGGAAATTTTATAGATTTCTGTACGGTTTCAGATAATAACTTCATAAATAGATTTTTTTGGAATACACATTAATATCATGGAGAGAATTTTGTTTCGTTTATGATGCTATTATATATATTTTTTTTTGTTTCACAGTAATATTACTATACACTTTGCCACTTGAACATTATGTTTATGAATTTGCTCTGATCACAAGTTTTTAAAGTTTTCATGTTATATATACTCAGTGAATCGTTTTAGCCTAAATCCAGGAATTGATTATTTTCATTAATTTATTGCTATACTATTTCGAAGAGTTTCTGGAGATGTTTTAAGCAATGTGGTTTGTCCAAAAGTTTCGAATGTCACATTCTTATTAGATCTTCTGATATTACCATTTGTTTTTTTTTTTTTTTTTTTTTGCTGCTTTCTCTTATCTTGTTCCATTTTGATTCATCACTGTGCGCAGTGATCGAAAATCACTCTCTTTTATCCAATTTTATTTTATTATTTTGGGGTAAGTTTTTCTATCTCATAACTTTATTCGACCAGAATGGGATTTTAGATTTAAGGCGGATAATGTTTGAGACTGATGCAAAAGATTCATCAATTTGCGCCGTTTTATTTTTGGATTATGAATTCAGTTGCTTCAAATGATTTCTCTATTCGAAACTTTGTCCTAAATATAAAAGTATCATGCTTTTCTTTTGCTCGAAGCATTATACGAACCACTATTACAATACATACTTTCAACAGTCCTCTCGTTTACCAAAAGGCAAAGTATCAAAGTTATGGTAGGTATATATATTTGTTAAAGTGACGCACGTTGGACTTCGATCTGTTTTCATAGGTTTGACATCCGGAAATACTGGATGAAGTAAGAGAATCATCAAGTATATATAGCTGTGGAATTTTGAAGTACTGCTCATTTGAAATGTGTTTTGATAATTGAACAGTGTATCGATTATGGTGGTAGTGTAAATGGAAGGTTCTGTTAGACGACCTTGAGAATATGTCATCTGACCGACGGAATAGGTGAAAGACCAACCCAAACAATTTACCTGTCTTCATCTTCCTTCTCTTCCAACTAACCATCTTATTAAGCTACTGTCGACAGTATTACACAAGTAGGGAAATAGTATTATCGATACTCCTGTCGTATCCCTCCCTACCTTGGTTCATTTCATCTGCAAATCAATGGAAGTTTCATCTGACATCTCTTTCTTCTTCTCCATTAAGAAATGGTCTCCTCCTCTCTTTCTTATTGACCCCATAAGTTCATACCTCCACATCGGATGTTTTTGAATACCTATAAACAGTTTACCACTAATGCATCCGATTCATCTGCATCCATGCATATCTATTTTGTTGGTCCTTCTGTTATAATCGATTTTTCTGTTTTTTTCTCTTCGTGTCGGAAATTTTGCGATTGCAAAATATAAATTTATAAATAATTAAATCAAAATTTTTGCAAAATCTGAAATGAGTATTTTTGAATTAGGCGAGGTTTACTGAATGGAACTGATAAAAAAGATCAGAAATGGGATAAATTTGACAAAGGAAATCAAAAGATATAAAGTCTTGTGACAGTAAACTGTTTGATCTATTAGATGAAATATCGAATAACAAAAATGTGAGATTAGTTTGAGAAGCTTAATAATTTAATTAATATTGGGGACTAAGAAAAAACGAAATAAAACTTCAAATTGAAAATCAGTTATTCATTTTCTACATATTAAATGAATAATACTTACTTCGCACGTTTTTATGTAAAATATGATATGCTTAATTTTAAATTAATCATTTTGATCATTATGATAATTACAGAATTTCAACGAATGCTATTTCCTGTACTTTTATACGAGTTTAATCTGTCACTTATTATTTTTCATTATATTTTCCTCATTCCTTACAATTCAATTTTATTTGAAAATGAAAGAAATGACGGAAAAAAAAGCAGGATTTCAAAAAAAAAAATGACGACAGTGTTACGAGAGTTTAGGAGGTCAAACTAATCAAACTCAATAAGACCATCTATCGTCGACATCAAATTTGGGATCAGATATAGGCTGGAAATAAAAGAAAAATTAAACGAATTGAAAATAATAAAATTTTAAAAAGCATATAAAAATTTCTCTAAATGATGATTATTTTACAAAAGAGAGGTAGAAATGTGGGTGCAAGATAGATAGGTAAATGTATGTATTGGATGGGTTTTGTGCGGCCAGGGTGGTAGGAAGGCGAATCATCGCCAAAAACGAGTTTTTTTACATAGCCGAATGAATTTATCATCTGATCCTCTTCCCCTCCTTTTTGTCAAGAGATATACTTCGTGTCCCACACACAATGCGTATTTTGTTTCCTCTTTGCATTTCATTTATACCTTCATTCAAATTAAAAATTTAACACCTATGACAGGGATCACGTCAAGTGATTTCTCATATTTTTTCTTGGTAAAATTTCGCAATCAAATGTAGAATAATTCAAATTTAAATATATTTAGTCCAAAAGATAAGATTATTGCTGTTTGATAGGGTTACGAAAACTTTTTTTTCATAATTTATTAATCCTGCAATTTCAGTATCACGTTAATTGATAATTATGATATGATTATCAGTGCAGGGAAACATGAAATAAATAGGCGGCACAGGCTGAAATGAGTTTTGCTTACCAATGGATATTTTGCGAAATGAATCGATTTCTTTTCTTCCACCATTTTCTCATTCAACTCGTGATTTCTACTTCGTATATCTTTTATCATGATACCCTTCCCTCCTACTTTTTTATCATGGTATTCTCATTATTTGTTCGTCAATTGTTTGTCCGCCACGTGTCCTTTGTGAGAGAACTCCTAGAATTCAATAGGCTAAAGATCATCGCTGATAATGAATTTATTTTTGGATCTTTATCCCATCTTTTATCATTTTGTATTATTTCATTTACTGATTTTTTTTTTCTAAATTATTGCTTATAATTTTTCTATAAGAAAAACATAAAATTCGAAACTTTGAAATTAGGTTAGGTTGGGATTCAAATAATTATCTAGCTAATACGTAACCAATATGTTTAGTAAAAACAGTTCTCAGCTAATATATAAATGTTGTGTGACATGTATTTACTTAGAAATGAAAAAAAAAAAATCAAATGATGATGCAAATTAACGGATATATTGTCAGAATTTATTGCATATAAATATATATATATATATATATTTATACAAAATAATATATTTAAAAATTTAAGTATGTGACCAGTTCATATATCATAAATAAATATATTACTATTATGTTGGAAATATGTCAGATATTGATAATAAATCTTTGACGGATTCTTTCTAATAATTTTTTAATCTTACAATATTCTTACAATCAGTCTGCCCCGTACGAAGATGTTTTCATTCATTTCTTATTCTTTTATCTTTCCATCTGTATCATTCAGAAAAGTATAAAATATAAATTTAAAAAATATAGAATACTAAAAGTGATTTTAAAAATGAAATATCCATAATTTATTGGAAAAAAATCCGAAATATAAATATGGATTTGAATTAAATCATTCACAGAAAAGCAAACATTCTTTCAAATTTGAATGATAAGTATTCCCTTAGGTTTATTATATTTATACATAAATCTTTTTGGAATGATATATGAACTGTTTATTTTGCTTAGTTATCTAATAAATAATAACTTAAAATTTATAACACAAAATGATTAATCAATCTTTTAAAAGGACTGTGTCATGTAAGGAATGTTGTTGAAGACAAAATTTTTTTTTATTTTTTTTTCAAGAGAAAGAGAGAGAAGAGAGGGAATTGACGAACTGATCATTTTGACAAAAGAATTACTATTCTCTTGTGGAACAGCTAACAGTGATTTGTCGAATAAGTCGGAATAAGGGTGGAATTTCAACATATTTTTGCAAATTTTCAGTTGGTCTTTTTCCCTTCCACCTGATAAATACCTTACCATTTTGACAAACAATTACTGTTATGTGATGAAGGAGCACAATAATTTAATTCCGATATTTTTATTGATTTTTTTTAATAGTATCCTTTTATGTTTATTTATCATATTTATCGTTTTACTTATTACTAAAAAAGAAAACGATTGCTTTGTTTGAGAATTAAAATATTATAGGGTATTGCAGTAATTTAAAACTTAGCAGTGTCTTTTAAATACAAATTAGACATTCCCTAACATACAGTAGTCCACAAAAGTAATAAATAAATTTTTCAATAATTTTTTTCTAAATTTTTATAAATTTTTTTCTGAAATCAATTTTATTCTCAACTTACTTGACAAACCTATATCATCTCCATCACTAATAATACGATATTTCAATTATATTCAAATTTCATTCGCTTCAATTAGCATATACTAAACTAAAACTGCAAAAAATTGAGATATTTTTATCCTATAATTTTTACATTCTCTTTCTTTTTCTTTTTAAATTCAGCTATTAAAACGGTACTATTAAATATATTTCAAAAAAAAAAAATTTTTATTTCTTTCGCACCAAAATATCATAGTCATATAATACTAGCAAAATAATTGATTGAGATGAAATTGCGAATATGTTAACGAGTGAAATTAAAAAACGATGTATCATATCAGTAAATAATTGTTCATTGAAAACGATATGATCAAACTGAACAATTGGAAATTGTAATCAAAAAATTGCAGGAATAATATTTTTTATTCAATCCTAACGCTTATTCATTTCGCTAATTTGTTTTTTTTTTTCCTTTTTTTTCAATACCAAGTTAATTTCGGTTGTTTTAAGAAATTTTCTCAAAAAATTTCAAAAATTTTCAAAAATGATTCTTCTCATTATTCAATGACTCAGTTTTCTTCTGCATAAATAAATCTATCAAATTAAGTAATTTTTTTTTACGAAGTTATTTAGGAAATTTTACAGGTGATCGTAAATTTTTTTTTTTGCATTTTAATTATCCTATCTTTAGTAATAGTAATTGTCATACGCATAGATAGTTTTGTTTTACCTCTGCCCTTATTCATTTTCAATTTTCAAATTCTTTCTTAATATTTCAAAACATTAAAATTTTTCAACATTATTCGAAATATTATTGTTATTTAAATTTACAATTACATATCACACAGAAAGCCTTTTTTTGATATCTTCTATCTTCAATAGTTATGTAGCATTGAAGATAATAGATTGGAACTACTTAGAAATGAGTAAGAAAAATATTTTGGAAGCTTCTTGAATGCTCTAATTACTTGCCTCCTTTTTTCATTACCAATTTATAATATCTGTTTCTGACGGTGTAAAGAATGTCTCAATCAAAGAATAAATGATATGTCATCGAAAAAAAAAAGTTTTGAAAATGTGAGACTTTTTTATGCTAGCGATAAGGCTTTTACACCTTCAGCTACCAACTAATTTTATAATTAATTTTCCCTTTTGTTATTCATTTAAAAAAATAGTGAAAAAGCATCGATTTCAATTGAAAATTGCCATTCTTTCTCCTTGTTTTTCCTTTTTCGAGCCAGTGTATATTTAATGTGTTTTATGAAAACTGAAATTATTACTTCGTTATGGAATTATTTTTTTTTCTTTTTGTTTGATGGATTTATTTATGCAGAAGAAAACTGAATTATTTCAAGAAAAGAATTCGAGATCATTGAAATTGTATGAAAATTAAAGAAATGTAGATGGAATATTCGAAAATCGTGAACTCAAATAGACATGCACCGCTGATAAATTGAGACTTTAAAACTTGACATTGCTAGTAACTCGCAATGACATTTATAGTCTTTAATATCAATTTGAAATAGAACTGCTAAAATAAAATAGGGGAAAGGTGAAACAAATATAATATGTTTTACATGGGCGTTGAAAATTTATTTTTCCTTGAGAGTACTTTTTTTCTAATGAAATAAACTTAAATGATAGATCAGAATTTGAGGTGAAAAAAAAGTCCCGCAAATGTTTCAAAATATTATCAGTTAAGGATTTTACTTGTATTGTTGGAGTGAATCTAAAAAAAAGTTAATCGATTCTCAAAAGTTATGATTTCAAGCTTTCTTCTTTTTTTATTCGAACAAAATTGTAATCAACCATTGCAATAATTACGAAAAAAACAACTGATAACAACTTTGTAAACATAGCGAAAATAAGAAAAATTAGAAATTGAAGAAAAAAGACATCATAAAATTCCAATTTAGAAAAAACATTATTATTTAATTCCATTTTCATCTTAATTCTTTCTTTAAGCATAATTTCACAATTTATTTCAATAAGAAAATGAAAAAAAATGCAAAATTATGCTTAAAATTTCCAGGTAATAATGGATAAAACAAAATATGCGCCATTTATCCCTACATATGGATGAGATGTGCGCTATTTGTTCCAGTAGTAATTAGTTTGCAGTTAAAAAATAAACTATCTCAAGAAATGTTTAATTGTTCAATTTATATGATGAAAACTAATAAAATGTGATCAATCATTGCTGGGATAGCCTCCGATTTCGTTATTATTTAGAAAACAAAAAAAAAAGAAAAAAAAGCAACGATTTGCAAGTTGCAGCAATCTGCAAACGATCAAATATGTATGTATACCAGCAGCGCCTAGCATCGGTAATCTTTTTATTCGTTTACATTTCGCGGCCCAATCCGCTTTTCACATCCCGCTGCTCTTTCCCTCTTTCCTCTACGGTCCCACAATTCCGTGGTGTCAATACATTACCACTCACCTTGTTGGATCAAATGATTTTTATTAGTTTTTTTGTAAATGAAATTTATAGATTAGAAAATGGTTGATGATAACAACTAATCGAGCAAGCTAACTAAATAAGAGATTCATAATTTTGATAATTATCCCAACAAAATTAATATCTCGAGAATACTGATATATAATTCTATCATTTCCATTATATCATTTCAGATGAATGGTTGATGATATTACGAAATTTAACTTGAATTTTAAATTATTAATTTGATAAAGATTTCCTTAATTAGTGGATTAATTTCTTTATTTCAATTTGTTTAAAAATATTTTTCAAAAATTTTGATTCCTTTGATTCTTTTTCCATCTTGTGTTGTTATCATTCCTTCTGGCGTAGCAATTATGCATATAAATTTCAATGGTATATCTTTTTTCTCGTTGCTAAGTAACAACTAGCCTTGTTTTTTGATCGTTGCAAAATAAATATCAGAATAACAAACTTTAAAGTCTAGAAGTTTTCTCTTTAGCTTTAGGACATTCTTCTCTTTTACTTTTAGTCAAAAATGCTTAATTTTATTCTTATTTATCACGTTTATACGTATCAGATAGTACCTTTATCAGAAAGATATCAATATATTTTATAGAATGATATATGTGAAGTATTTTGATCTCGAGTAAATTTTACTCGTTATATTCTTGGGAAATATTTCTGCCATTGCTCGAGATATTGTCGTGTGTTTGTTTTTTTTTTTTTTGTTTGTTTTTCTGCCCAGCAGTTTCATGTTTTTCATTCAAACTGAAGAGATTTGTGAATAGATTAACGAGAAGTTCCTCCTTCCCAGCTCTCTAGCAAATGCATTGTTGACATTTCATAAATCTCTCACTCGTTTACTGCAACAATTCTCAGTTGATGGTGATATACTTCCATATGACATCAATAAAATTTGCTGCAAATTGGATTGATTGTAATTTGAATTTTTAAATTAAATTTTCAGAATTCCAACAATTAATTTTTCTATTAGTTATTTTCATTCGTCTAAACAGTATAAGTAAATCTTCTCATAATTTTCTGAATCCATACCGTATTCCAATCATTCATTTCTTGTTCGAATGAAAAAAGAGCTAAAAAGAATTCCTGCAACAGTTAATAGTTTCAGATAATAAGTTTAAATACTTTTTTTCCAGTTTTTAAATTGCTTTCAAATTTTCTCTATTCTCTTTGCGTTTTCGCATAATTTCGCATGTTTTTTATTTTTGCTTTAATATATATTTGCATAAATTATTAACGAATTGTTGATAAATGCTTTTTTCCTAAAATCAATTTGTTGAATCTAAATTAATTTCAAGGTAATTAGAAAGGTTAACTGTCAAAATTTAAACGAATGATTTGAATGGATGTTATTAATTTGAACAATCTCTCCCTCTCTCTCATGTTTTTGACAATATTGCCAGATGAGGGAGTGGAAGAGTATGAGAGTGAAGCGCAAAGAAAGATAGAAATGAAGGAGAAGGAGAAGGAATGTTAGAGAAATTCAGAAAATTTCTTTTTTTATAAATTGCGGAATGTGTGGCATCAATTTGAACTGATCTATCACTGTATATTGCATATAATATGTACATATATTTTTTTATAATATTAATACACTATATTTACATATACGTATGCACGTATATATATATATTCACGTATCATAACATATATGCACGTACGCACATATAGTATAAGCATAATACACATAATATATGTATAGATAAATATGATTATAGATAATTTGCCCTTGCGCAAAATTTCTATCATCAATATGTCCTCAATTTTTACCAGGCTACTTTTTAGGGACGGTGTAGTTGGTTCTCCACTTCTCTGTTTTCCTCCTCTTCCTTCTCTACTTTTCTCATCAATATTTCTTTTCATCTTTGTTTTGTTATATTTCCTGTATCTTTCTTTTATTCTGTAATAATTTAGTAATGTACAAATTTTCTGGAATTGATATGATATGAATACGAATACAAGCATATATCTAGTATGTTATATTATTAATTAGCAACAGCGAATAAGTTGGATAACTGTAGTTAAAAGTTTAATTAAAATTGAGTGAAAAAGCGTATATGAATATAGAGAATATTCATTTCATTTATTAACATCCATTTTGTTTTCTTCTTCCCCTCTTTTTTTTCATCTCTGCAATCAAATTTAAAATTTCACATTTTAAAAATAGGAAGGAAAAAATTGTTAATTAATGTCTTCGCTTTTGTTTGCAAGATTTTGATTTTATTTTGTTTATAAGTAATTTATAGCACTTTTGCTTACCACCAAATAACAGCTTATGTTAATTCTATATTTTCTTCGTTTCTTTTTCCGTTTTTTCTTTTATTTTTGGTAATAATTGATGCTTCTCTAGTGAAATAAATATATTTATTTTAAATTTCACTTTATTTTTCCTTTCTTTTTTCCCTGAAATTAAGAACTGGAATTTTCACAAAATCTTTTTTGATATTTTATGTTGATCGTTTGTTGAAACTTTTCAAATTTTAAGTTAACAGTTTTTGGATTTACACAATTTTCAATTTCAATTTGACGAGGCTGTATACTGTCTCATTTTTTTTCAATTTTTTTTTTCCTCTCTATCTCTTGTTTTTTCAACATACCTGTCAATTTAATTTTTCAAATTTCAAAGCTTAAAGATTTTCTTATTTTTATTGCAAGACAAGATAATGAATTAATTGTCGTATTTGTTAATGCCATCATTCCATTTCGTAATTCAGAACTTGCTTTTGTTGCTCATCTTATATCATTAATTAATTATTCAACACACAGCTAATTGTTTTATTTTATTACAACAACAATGATTAGAAAGCAAAGATCATCATTTTTGAAATTTCCTGTTTGTTTTGCTAAACAAATATTCTCATTTAAATGCTTAGCAAAGTACCTGTCATAATTTTGACAATTTTAAAGGTCAAATTAATTGATCATCATTTTTTTATATTTAAATTCAAAAATGTAAAAGAAAGGAACAAAATATTCCAAGGTTTTTTTCTTTTGGATTTACCTTTAGAAAGCTGTTGTTACTTTGTTTTCAAAAATGAAGGAGGGAGAAATGAACTAACGTTTTTGTTTGGAAATGTTCGAATAATCAGAATATTTTAATATAAGAAAGAGAAAGGGAGAGAGAGAGAAAAAAGAGAAGGAATTTGTAATATAGGTCATTTTCATGAATGGCACTACATGATTAAAATTTAATATGAGCGCAAAAATTAACTACGCATTTCTGCCAATGTTAAATGTAGTGTAATTGATTTTGACATTCAAAATGTGATTATATTATTATTATTATTATCATTATTATTATTGTTATTATTATTTATTATTGTTATTTTATCATCATTATTATTATTATCATTGTTGTTATTATTATTATTAATTTTTTTTTTGTTCATGAATATTTGGATTAAGTCAAAATTTAAATTTCATCTTAATATTCAATTAAATAAGTTACTAATAATTTTTACTTTTATATGCAATTTTATACGTTTTATTTATTTTTTATTTTAAAAAAATTGATTTTCGACACAGTATTTCAAGTCATGGTTAACTTACGATGTCATTTCACAAAAAAAAAAAATTCACGATGATGTTTCGCAAATATTAGCTGAGTTGCAAGAAGTAAGATATTGCGTGACTTCTCGTTTCTTATGTGATCTCTGATTAAATGGCTTGCAAATAAGTAAAACATCTAGTGATCTATGCGTGTCGAAAACTGATTTTTTTATTAATGAATATCGCTTGGGTAAACTAACCGAATATTTTATGAGCGGCCTAATTTTTTGAGATTTTGGAATCTTATCAGCTGATATCACAGTTATTACTCATTATTGAACTTTTCCGAGTTATTTTAATCATTTTTGGAGTATATTCATAAATGTTTCAAAAGAAGGAGTCAAATCTTAACAATATGGACATGCTGAAGATTGATCCATATAAATTTGCTTTATAGGATTCAGAACCATATAAGAAAGCAACCATTGTGTGTTTTAATCAGAAAAGACGCTATTATATCCAATTTCGCTTACGTATAATTAGTATTATGGAAGTAATGTGATAAATTAATTACAGATGGTACAGTTATTACTAGTTCTACTGTATTGCATAGCGTTGAGATGCGAAACCAAAGAACTGCATCTAACGACTTCTGATGAAGGATATATGACTGTTATACAAGGATTTGCTGCACGTCTTGAGTGCATGCTTAATACTTGCGTGCGACATGCTTCCACTGTAAATTTTTAACTTTTCAAAGGAATTCATTATCTCGCATTTCTGGGATTTCTCTAAAAATTTTTCCGAAGGAAATTTATTTATATATATTTAAGGATCAAAGTATGTCCAGGAAGGGAAAGTTCATGCATCTGTAAATGCAACATCTACGAATGGTAGATGTTTCGTCATTACAGGTAATCTGGCTGAAAGATGATGTGCCCATATTTAATTCAACGAAGTTTTTGGAGAGTTCCGGTGTGGATGCCAGTTCTGTTCTGCTGCAGCATAATATTGAAACTGATAAAGATCAAGGTATGTATTTAAGAAACCGGTTTGATCCGTTAATTTCTCAAGTCGAATAAACGAACAGGGAAAACTGGAAAAAGAGAAACAGAATTCAAAGATTGAGCAGATGTAATTCTGATTTGTTTATTTTGCGCATTATAAATATCGTAGTAGTATTTGTTTATTCTATGCATTATAAGTATCATAGTGTTATATACTTGATAAAATAGTGTTTTGAAGATAGGTTTTAAGGCGCGATGAGATTTGAAATCAAAATTTAAGAAAACGACATAATTTGTAAGTGCTAAAGTCAAGAAAGGAAAGAGGGACACATAAGTTTGGAGATGGTTTAAGACATAAGTCAGAATATGAAAATTATTGAATTAAAAAAAGATATATGTATAAATGAAAACGAAGAATTGAAATTAAAAATATAGAAAAGAGGCCATTCTTCTATGTTATCAGAATGTGAATCCAAAAAGCAACAGGAATAGCAATTCGGAAGTTAGCAAACATTAACAAATCATATAAAAGATATTACCTAAATCATTACATTGTTTTTGAACATTTACGGAAATAGGTTAGACAAACAGAATTTTAAGATATGCTGTATGGCGAATTTCTTATCCAAAAATAATTAGAACGATTTTCAGAATGTACGGTTAGTTGTTCGGATTCCGATACCTGCGCTGACGGATCGCACTGTATAGATAATAAATGTTGTCAATGTGCATCGGAAGATTTCACACTTGTCTTGAAAAATCTTACGTTCGAAGATGCAGGTCGTTATCGATGTCAAATATCCAATCAGCCGCAGCAACTCGAATTTCAATTGGAAGTGCTCGGTAAAAAGATCTTCCTAAAAATTTAATGAGT
Source organism: Dirofilaria repens (assembly GCA_008729115.1). Lineage (NCBI taxonomy): Eukaryota > Metazoa > Nematoda > Chromadorea > Rhabditida > Onchocercidae > Dirofilaria > Dirofilaria repens. Next base: position 1,156,833 of record SNRZ01000016.1, on the reverse strand, counting down.
TAATAGTAATTGATTAAAATCGTGGCAAAGAAATCTTCTATAGATTGATAGAAAATCAAGAATAGTAAGTTTCGTTAGTTTCTCAAAGTTGTATGCTTAACCAGAATGGTTAAGCATTGCACTCGTCATTCTCTCATCCATATTTTCTTTCACAATTATGATTTGCTAATCTTTGTTTTTCAGAAATTTGAACTCTCTTACAGTACTAAATCATTTGCTGAAAAAGCAAGAAATTTCAGAAAGTGGTTTGAAAGGCGGATTTCATGAAAATATAAGTTACGATTACAGTAACTGTTGTGAAAGAAAAGGTATTTCACCGTTATGTCAGGCAATGTGTAAGCCGAGGGACATGCACATTCATCATTTCGACCCAACAAGGTAGGCAACCTTCATATGGCTTGGTAATATTTTAAAATTCATTTTAAAAAAGTTCTTTTTGTTACTGCGTATATATGGATAACTTTTGAATAAAGCTATTCTAGTAATCTGTAGCATATCTTATATTTTCTTGTGTATAGCTTTAAAAAAATTATATTTCAGTTGCAAAACAGACGATTATAAAAATTTCTTATCTTGTGCTACGGAAGACGGCAACAGAAGTCACGTACAATGCTGTAAAACACAGTTGGTGCCTTCATTCTGCTATGATTTTTGTTCCGGAAATTTCCAAATGTTACGCAAATCCCATCGATTATGCTTATATTATCTTCCGGAAATATTTGAATGTTATAATCGCGCATACTGTGAGTTTTTTTTTTCAGAATTAAGCAGTATTTTTGGGTCTATTTTTTACTACCTTATAATTTGGAATTTTCTATTCTATATTTTTCAGTACCGTTTCCTGAACATCCACAAGATTTAACTGTTAATGCGATTGGATCAGATGAGCTACGAGTATGTTGGCGTCCGCCACAACCTCAAACATCGAACAAACATCTTGAAATTGGTCATTATACTGTATATTATAAGCAAATACCGTCATTTCCATTTCTGGGAGGAGATGAGTAAGTTTTTGTCTATTAAGTTCATCATTTCACTAGAATTTTCCGACTATTTTAAAATCTTTAATATATTGTGATAAGAAGAAATTGTGTGGAAGCTTTATCATTTTGCGTTAAGCAGGAAGAAGATTGTATCTTATACCTGTTGCAGTGGAATACCGCTTTTATCGGGTGATTACGAGGAAAGCATCCCAGGTGGAGTGGCTGAAGATGATGTCTCTAGTGATATTACACCATCCGATGTTGGATTCTTGAAACGTGGCAAGCGACAGACATGGCTTTTTGTGACACATGATTCATCCACGAACGATTCAACTGTTCGCGAATTCAAATTTGACGAAGTAATGGAAGCACAGCTTAAGTGCTAATTTCTACGATCATAATGATTTTTTATACAAAAAATTATCAGAATTATGTGTTTATTGAAAAGCAATCGAGTTATTCGCTGTAAAAGTTTTAAAAAACAAAGTAAAGAAAAAGAAACGTATTATTTGACAAAGGTAAGACATAGAATTGCAGATGAACACAACGGATACGTGCGTTACATTAAAAGATTTACGCTCAGCAACGCGTTACATTGTCTATGTAACAGCATCAAATGAATATGGCATGTCAGTACCATCATCACGAGCTTTAGCTGCAACCAATGCAATTGTCACACCAACCAATTCGACGCTGCCGCAGATTGAGCGTATTCCTTATTCCTTTGTTCAAATTTTGTAATACCATTGACTACGTCACTTAGAAGCATTGCTGAAGGTCGAAAGAGACTTCCTGTCTCAAGTATCAAAAAGATTTTTCCTCTCTATAAGGAATTCGGCGTCGGGAGAAAACCGGAAATCATTGTTACGTGACAAAAAAATGTTTTCCATTTATCAGAGTATACAATAGTTCGCCCTAGATTCATTTTTACTTTTTACTCTCCCTTTTTCTGATAAAGCAATGAAATTTTTATGTTGTTCCAAGAAAATCTTTTGTGTTGCTGAAAATTTAGATCATTTGAGTAAAAGGCAAAAATAGCTTTGAAAAAGAGTATGCTCTTTTGATGCATGCTGTGGATTTGTACAGTCGACGCTTAATGTAGCTTACGCCGTTGCAGTCAATATTTTTTAATTTTTAAGTATAATGACTTCAATGCAAAGCTAAAATGTGTGTAGAAAAGTCATCATAAACTATCTTCACTAGCATTTTTCCAGCTCAATTATTTAATTTCTTGAACAATTTGGAAATTTAAAAATAAAATAAGGACAATTTTGATGAAGACAGGATCGTAGTCATAGCAATTTATGTTTGTTGACATTTTATTTAAACGAAATGTCGTGCTCATTAAGAATCGTTGCAAATGTCATGCAGTTGGCAATCTTTAGTAGTATTTGAGCACTAATTTTGCATGTTTTCGTAATTGATCATTTATGTTTACAAGATAGCAGACAATTTAAATTGGCTTCTCCAAAGTTTATTTGGACAGAATACCGTTTTTCACTTTATTCTTATTATTGCGGTAGCATTGTAGAAAAATGAAAGCATGCTTATAAAGTGATTCTTTTTACGATACTGATTAATAGAGTGAAGTGTAAGCACAAATGCATGCTGTAATTATTGCACTTGAGATTGTTGATGTGTTTTGTCATTATTAATAACTTCTGTTCCAATCAAACTTTTCTTTTCACTAGTGTTCAACAATATTGCATCCTTTCACATCGTCGTTTCCTAGTGTATCAGTAATCTTCGATGTAGGATGCAGATCACTTTCGAATTTGAATCCTAAAATTAGATTTCTTGTTGTGGTTGTTCAAGAAAACTTTTATTATTTACTAAATGAACTTATGTGATGTGACTCCAAATATCTTTTTCTTTTTTTGAAGGCTTATATCAACCAAGATCACGAACTTCTTCCACTTATAGACAACTAAATGTAGCAACTGTTATTAAATATAATTAGCTGTGATTGTAATAAGTAATACAAATATGTATTTGGACGTCATCGTCCATCGTTTTCCATCAAGAATCCTTGTAGAATGTTGCTCATCGAACGGAGTATCACCATACTGCGCTTCAAAAATGTGCGATGTACGAACTATTCCAAATGCCCTAGAAACGATCGCTATATCAACATCTTGTCGGACTGAGTGGTCCAAAGTTAGTGTGGATTTTTTTCCTCACCCTAAAAGTTTTATTTATAAGTTATGAAATATATAAGGAAGTTCTTGGCGTCTATTAGTAATCCTATTTCGGATGCATATTTTTTTTCTAGCGTTTTTTTTTTTTTTTTTAAGGATATACTGCTTTATAGAGAATTAACTTCATCGGATAGGTTTTCCTCATCTTACCCCTTAGAATGAGTTCTGGTAAGACAATAAGAGGATTGGGAAAAGAAGGCTTTAATTCATTGCATTTAGAATATTCGAGTTTCTTTTCTTTGTAAATGTAATAAGATCTAGGAAATGAATAAGCACATAGAATAAACGTATGCATTTTGAAATTATAATTTCCATATATTCAATGGTTGAAGGTAAGTCCATGTCTTGCCGATGGACGTAATCATACGGATTGTTGTATTAAGAAAGGTGTACAGCATGATTGTTTAAAAATATGTGGCGGAGTTGCTGAACCTCTGACGATGCATTCATTATTGTGTCTCAATTTGGATATCGCTGCTATCTATCAGTGTTTACGACAAGGCTACGGTATTCTTTCTGGATATCGTCATGATGTTTCAGGAACATTATATTTGCTTAAGAATTGTATAAAAAACGGCATTAGCTGTAGCATTAACTTTAGCTCTGAGAATTTATCTTGTGAATTTCAATTTAAACTTTAATATTTTTTATTTCAACACTAATGAAGATTGCGAATATGGAAGTTTTGGAATTCGTTTTACCTTTAATCTAATTCTCCAAACATATCAATTTTTAGATACACGACCTTCCCCACCGCAGAATGTAACTGTAGCAGCTGTAACAGAAAGTTCCGTTGAAGTGGAATGGACCGAGCCTGCCGTAAATGCACATCTCGTTATTTCGTATTCGCTATTTATAAGAAAGGATGATCGCAGCCCAAATGTCATAGAGGTGTACCTATTAGATTTTTCACTAAAATTAATAGCATTAATGACAGGTATATTGACGAGAGAACGAAAACTTCTATCGTGTGCCGACAATTCTACCAATTATGTAGTTCTTTACCATTGGAACATCTGATAATAGAGGTAATAGTAGTGATGGGGCTTATTTGGATGACTTTAAAAACCATTTTATTAATGGTAATATAGTTTCGAAAGTTGATATTGAAGTTTTCTTAACAAACAGCAAACTAGATTCATAAAGTCATAAGGCATCATTAGCAAGCTGAGATATAAATGCGTTATTAGTTGCAGGTGCATAATGTAACTTCACCACATATTGAATATGGCCTTCTACCAGATACTGAATACACAGTCTATTTACAAAGTCATGGAACAACGGGCGATAGTTTGATGTCAACTGCTCAGATTTTCTTCACACATCCTTTGATATCATCCTTCTGTCCACATGGAGAACCACTGTATGATCCGAATGGACACAGGTTATCTCTGATTTCTGACTTATTCGCTTTTATAATTTTAAAATGAGTCTTTCTGAGACTGTTAACTTTTTCAGGTATTATTGTGGTGTTGGTTTAAGGATTGTCCTCCTGGTTATGATTGTGTGGTAGCAGGAACTTCCGAAACTTAAGATACATTCTGCTGTTCTAAACGTTAGCAAATTTTTTAATAACCTGGTGTAATAACTAAAAAAAATCTCTTAAAGAGGAAATAAAAATTTCCATTTTGTTTGGCAGAACTGATAGTCATATGGAGAAAATCTTGAAATTGAAAACAGTTTTATGAAATGACGTGAAAATATTTCATAATTACATAATTTCATGCCTCTTCTGCCTTATGCTTAAATCATTGGTGTTTTTTACTAATTGTTATTTAGTCTTCTTTTTAAACTCATTATTAACTCATAGAAAATGTAGCTGATTTTTATTTTCAGCCTTAAATATAAATTTCACGAAAGATTGCTGTCAACAGCGAGGTATTTCAACAAATTGTTTATCCATGTGTTCCAGTAATACTCCACTGACACCAAAGTGTTCAGAATATGGTGATATCTGGGTTCAATGTACGTCTGAAGGACATGACCATACTAGATGTTGTGCAGAATCCGGTGATTCTTTAAAATTAAATTTCGACTTATGCTTTTTATATTCATCATTTTTCTTTATGTAATGGAGGTTTGCAGGTATACCCGATGGGTGCATGTCGGCATGCAGGCATCCATTCACTCTTAAGAAAGATTGCATAGAATATACTCCAATTCTGACTAAATGTTATTCGTGGCTTACAACAAATCTTCCAAGTGCCGTCACAAATTTAGAAGTCACCTCCAGAAATTCGTCTTCAGTTTTATTGTCATGGGATATACCATTGCAGCGTCCTGCAGATATCCATCAAGTGACACTCGAAAAGGGCAACAGTATATTCAGGCAGGTTAGATTTCAAATCGTAAACTAACTACTTTAATATCTGGCTCATAAACTTTGAGGTAAATTTTGGAAATTATATGTATATATAAGGACTCACATAAGATGCCTATTACTTCATTCATAAAAGTTTTTTTTGGTCTGCAAAATGACAGAAAACATAATTCGTTTGAATTGTCTAATTGTAACTGACCCAGCACCTGATTTGATTTTCCTAAAATTTTTTGCAAATATGTTTCATTGTAACAAAAGTTGAAAGATTGAAATCTTTACTTTTCGTTTGTACCATTTAGGTTAATGTTACAACGAATTCTGCTCGTTTTGATGATCTTGAACCGAACACAAATTATACAGTCTTTGTGACAGCATTTAATAAGTATGGTTCGAGTCCTCCATCATTCAAAATTTCCTTCGAAACGTTACCCGATAATGGTAAGTGTTTCGAAGATTAGGATTTTTTTTTTCTTCAGTATAAGCATTACGATAACAATTCCAAGAGGAATTTTCGAAAAATTAAGTTGATCTCATGTATATGTTTCTGCTGCAAACTGATATTTCTTCAAATTTTATTCAGAGCAAAATGACAGACCGACACCACCGTTTGGGTTGCATATTGTGTGGAACCATGGACGACGTGCAAATATTACGTGGAATTGGAGTTCAGTCCGTTACAACGGACAAAGGATTATTGATCCCGTAACGTACACAGTTAATTATGTCTCGACTGGAAATGCATCTGTTTGGACTTCGGTATTACTTTCGTAGTCGCGGTTCTTGGTACTCAGTCTATGTATGCTATACGAAAATTTTCTATTTTTTTTAGATTTAAAACAACAAAGAATGAAATTGTGAATATGGCGTAATAACGGAGAATGGAGATTTTTAGATGCATTCTTTATTGCTTTTCGTATTTTCAGGTTAAAACACAAAATATGTGGTATGTAATGGAAAATCTAACGATGGATTCTCTTTATGAAGTCTATGTATATGTAAGTGATGGCAGTTTGCAGAGCAGAAGTTCATCAGTTGTAACTATGCTTGCTGCTCCAGGTATGTTTATTTTCATGTCTCAAATTAATTTTGATTCTAAGTTTCACTTTTTCCCTTTACTTTATTTATCTATTTCCTCATTTTAATGATGTTTAAAATATGGTTTTAACCAGTAATAGAGGTTGCGGAGATAGTGGAAAATTATCGCACGATTGATCTAACTAGAACACTTATTAAGTTTTAAAAGTTCAATATTTTAAAATTCTGTCACATAGTCCACAATTTTGTTAGAACTGGAAACAGAGGAAGTGGCAACGTGAGAGATAGAAAGAAAGACAGAATACATCTAGGTTGATTTAATATATCATTTTCATTAAAAACGATGTTGGAACTAATCAAAAATATTGGGAACTGTTACTTAGAATGAAAAATTTTGAAAATCTTTGAATCATGCACGAAGTGAAATTTCCTTCTTTTCATCAATACATTAGCAATAAATTTAGATGAATATTCTTTACCGGAGCCACAAATTATAGTCACACCGGAGAATATTAATCGAACATATCGTGCAAATGATCAAATTGAGGTTAAGTGTACCGTTGATAGTGAACGAATGCTTAATTTGGATTTGTTAATTGGAAAGACATTGGTAATTAATACATTGTTTTGTAGATACGATAGTGCTGAAAGATTTCATATTTTATTTCCAGTTCTAAATGAATCTTAACCACTGGGAAACTAGAATATTTAATGAACTTAGAATGGTAAAATTACCACTGCTAGAAGTAGGTATATTTAAGCTAAATAATAAGAGTATTGAAGTCTCGTTGTGTTTTCATTATTTTGACTATATATTTATAAAAAGACAAATTTGGAATAATTGAAATCCTTAATTGAATGTGCTAGTGTACGAAATCTTTAGAATATTCAAAACAGTTAAAGCACGCGTTTAATTTATAGATACATAGTGAACCATCAAGGATGAGCGTCGAAACGTTTTTAAATGTTGATGAGAACAATAATCTCATAACGTGTACAGTTATGGACACCGACGGTCGTCAAAATCGTGCTCAAATGCATATATTTGTACAGTGTATGTTTTGAAATATCCAAATTTTTTGAAACTTTGAAGAAATTTTCAAACAAAAAAGTCTGAAATTGATGCGGCATTACATTTCGCATCATTTTATATAATGCTTATTACGTACTATTATCATATTTCTTTGAAATTACGAAATGAGTGAATAAAACAGATATTAAATGAATAATGTCGTTTAATTTTACAGTTGGACCCATTGTAAATATGGTGACGGAGCAGATCTATGCTTATGATGATTTATCAGCTGAAATCCAATGCATTGTACAAGGTTATCCAGAACCCTTGCTGGAATGGTATTATCGAAAATCACCGAATGCAGCTCGTACAGAACATCTAAGTGACCCGGTTCTTGTGAAGACGACAGCTTTAAATCAATACCTGCATACACTTCTTGTATGTTTATCGATTATCTGGAGCGAACATCTGGGAAGGCAAATGCTACGAGAAAAAAAAAAACATAATTTTCAGAAATTTTTCACTTATAGAAAGTAGAAGTTTATATTTTAAAAACTGATTCTTCCTCAATTTATTTTTTGTGTTAGTTATTTATGGTTGCTGGTTCGTGTATTCTTGTTGATCAACATTATAAGTTTCAAAAGATTATTTACTGTGGTTCTATTTGGCATAAAATTATGTAATTGACCATTAGAAGGCATATTGCATTTAGTAAACGGATACTGGTAATGATCTTGATTATCACCATGCCTTATGGTTATGCTCCTTTGGTAAAATCTTGTTTTAGATAAAGAATGTAACAGATCGAAATGGGATATACTCTTGTAAAGCAATTGGTGCAGATGGTACTGAGGTTACAAAAAGTGCCGAATTGAATATTGCTAAAGCTGCCTTACCATTAACACCTCGTTTCATTTTACAGGTATCTTTACTTAATACTTATAATGCAATTAACTTGTGTTCATGATTTACTGTTATCGAAAATGCGAAGCATTAAGTCGAAAATCTATTGTAGTGTTGTGTTGAAGCGAAGATTTCGGAAAAATGCTTGCGTGTCTGTTCAGTGAATCCAGAAATTGATGGCGATTGTTCGGCATTTTCAGAAGGTTTTTTTTTTTTCTTCCAGTCTATTGATTTATTTTCGAATGTTGTAAAAATTGAAAATTGTTTTTGTGACTTAAATTGATTATTTGCTGTAGCGTTTTTATATAAAACCGTAACTTGTCCTGTTTCAGAATTTTCCCTTCATATCAATGGTGTTTTAAAACAAACAATTAAATGGCATTTTTTTTTTTTTTTTTTTTTTTTTTTTTGCAGAAATAATATATCAAATTTGAAAAAGTACCTTATTAGGAAGAGTTATAGATTTGCTACGGTGTGCAAATGATGGTCGAGATCATCGGGCGTGTTGCATGAGGGCACGTATTCCATCAGATTGTTTAAGTATGTGCAGCGGCGGCAAAGTTTCTAATAACGCGCTATGTTCAATATTTGCAGCAAGAGCAGTAGCCTGTATGATCAAGGGGCATGAACGAGCTCCCTCACCTCCTACATTACTTCGTTATGAAAACATTTCTCCTGATTCTGTTAAGGTTACTTCCATCCTCTGTATGAATTTTAAATTGATTTAGTCGCCAAATTTTGCACTTCAGAATGAAGTAATTATCGATAGATCTAGCGAAGAGTAATTAATTTGAGTAAGTTTTGAAGTAAATCCGCCTTCCCAATTTGTCATCGCTTTTTCATTGTAACAAGAATTTCACCATGTCAACTATCACCACAGTGCATATGAGCAAACTTTTGCTTTCATTCATTCATTTTACATATTGTGGTCTACATCATCTCTCTTGAATTCTAGTGATGTCAGGTTTTTAGATATCTTGGACTGAAACAGAAGCTGATCCATATAAAGTATATGCAGTATACTACCGTCAGGAAAACAGCGATGCCGACTTCACAGTCGTAAAGACTAGCAAAACGGAAGTCGTCATAGATGGCCTCGACCCTAATACAAATTACGATCTTGCATTAGTCTCTGCAAATGCTCTCGGCCATTCGCCATTTTTGGAAACGAAAATTGTCAACGCTTTTGGTAGATTTTATTGCTTCTCAGTTGCTCATATTTTCATGAATTTTAAAATGCTGAGTTTCTGCTTTCAAAATTTGTGGAAGTTGAACTAGGAAAATAATATTACACACTGCCATTCTTTAAATGAAAAGATTTGGTCTCTTGCATGAAAGATTTTATAGTGGCAGAACTGGTAATTAACATCCCAAACAACGAATTTTCAGCTTTTAGTGTTTTCATTTTAATAATACCAAAATACTGAATTAAAAACTCCAACAATCTTACTAGTAGTAGTTCTGGCAAAGTAACAAGTAACCTATAAATGCATTTCAGGTTCTTCACGAAGTCATACATTCATTTCGATATTCTTCTTTGCATTTTTGGTCGCTGCAGCAGCATCATTTGTTGTGTATACGATACGGACGAATGCTTGGTTAAGGGTAGTCCAAAAACTCCATCGTAATCAGCCACTTTCAGATCGGGATCCGTCTGTAGCTTTTGAAAATCCAGGTTACGGCACTGAAGTGCAAATTCGAGGACTAGCACACTCGGATCCGATCGCAACTACTGAATGGCAAAATGCTGATCTCGAAGTGGCGGACAATTTACCCACAGAAGCTAATAATGGTATGAGGTACGCGAAGCTGAATTCCTCTTAGGATTCCATCTGAATTGAATTCAGTCAGTGCTCCCATTGATTTTGCTCATTTTTCTTTCCAATATTTCGATTGCTCCGATACATCGGAATAGGCTTATGTTATAACACATTTTTGGTATTTCCGTGAACCAAAGACAACGACGCAATGTACTTAAAAGTATTGCGCCTATTTGACGGAGCTTATTTCCTTATTATCATCATTATTATTACTATTACTATCATTATTATTATTAGTGTTGTTATTATTATTATTACTATTATTATTTTTACCATTATTATTATTATTATTATTACTATTATAATTATTATTGTTGATTCACATGATTGTGATTCTCTAGTATTGCTGGGAGAAAAATTAAAAAAGTACGACAGTATTACGCTTTCCTCCTTCCTTCCCCTCTTTTCTCTTTCCTATGTTAAATCTATTTAAATTCAATCATAGAACGGGTTAATCATTTATTCGCGCTTTGTTTACTTTAGGTGTTTACTGTATAAACGTAGTTCTTCCGTTTCTCTGATCGAATGCCCTCAGCAGGGGTGCATATGTGTCGTGAGGAAATGGCTTGTTTTGATCCTCTATAATATATGAAATATATATAACGTACATTACGGCTTTGGCCTACTGATTTGGTATCTGTATTATTCCTCTCCTCATCCCATTTTAGAATATCGCAAAATTCTCTCCCGTGAGATGGAATTAAATGATAGAAGCTCTCTTCAATATTCTGATCCGTGGTTAATGCAGAGAAGTCCAATCAATAAATTGTAAAATTATGATATCTTTGTTAAGATGTATAAAATTGCTTTCTCTAAGTTTCCGAAAAGGATTGTCTTTAACAAAACTGCTGTCTCTTACACCTTATTTTCGAAGCGAAGTTTGGACACATAAGTTACAACATACTGCTTCTTTTCGAAAATCTAGACTTAGACGATCTTGATTATATGAAGAGAATGTGAAATAAACTGACAAACTAACTGTGCTGTGAATACATCGTTTATCATAATGGCAAAAATATTCCTTTGTTTTAAATACAGTTTGCATTTCGAAAAAAACTGCTTTGAAATAATGTTTCACAAAATAAATAAATACAAAAGAACGATCACAGTTGGTTCTCAATATATAGATAGTAAGCTGGAGCGGGAGATCTGAAGTATTTTTTTACTCGATATCTGTTATTTTCTTAGGAAATCAGTTATATTGCCGAAAACCAAAAATTAATATTATGGTACGAATTAAAAAACTCTTTTACTATTTTGCAATTGCTAAGGACAATAAACTAATGGAAATATATATTGGATGTACAGAGAGATATCAGCTATTACTTTCAACAATAATAAAGGATATCTGAATCTTCCACAACGAATCTTTACGGATGTTTAATTTGCTTAAACTTTTTCTTCCCGCGAAGTAGATTTCTAAGTCACCAAAATGTGTCTTTGAGAATTAGATTCTTAGCTTTTTCTACGCTTTCTTAAATGTTCATCGGAAGAATTGAGTTCCTGGAGTTTGCACTGCTTGCTTATATCCATGGTAGTTTCATCGTGTACGCTTTCATCAGTATATGGCTCAGCATCACTGGGACTACCTTCATCCTCATCTCCTTCTTTTCTGTATTTTTTGGATAGCTCCTTGAAATCGCGTAACGCCTTCAAAAAAAAAAAAAAAAAAAAAGAAAAAGAAAATAAGAGTTAATTGTCTAAAATAAATTAATATTTTCTATATTGTTTTAATTGTAAGGACTATGCGATCATTTAATATAAAGCTCTCCTTGCGATCGAACGGTTGTTGGTAAAAATAAATGTATTAAAATAAGCTTTCAATAAAACAAGAACGAACCTCTTCAAGATCCCGCAAATATTGCTCTGTTTTTCCATTCTGCTGCTCAAGACACTGATTCACTTTTTTCTTGTTTCCGGTTTCTTTTGTTAAATTTTGTTTCGTTACATTAGTTGTTTCAGCGGAAATTGTGTTCAACTGTTCCAAAATTTTTTCCATTGCCATTTCAGTTTGCCTTAAACGTTCCTGAAGTCCCTTCAATTTTCGTTTACCTAAAAACTTCCATGTACGTAACTGTCGAATGTCTGAGAAATAATTCGCGATGGATGAATCATTTCTAATTAATCATTTTTCCTCTTCAAATAATTTAATACAATGAAAGTTTAAAGAAAAAGAGATGCAAAATAAATTTATACCGATGTTGCCAGTACGCTCATCATTTCGATTATAATCATCTGATTCACTTTCTGTTGATGAATAATCATGTCGCCTAATTCGCCGTTTCTTCTTTGACTTAATTTTTTCAAACATATTAAAAGTACAAGCAAAACAAGGTGTTTATTACATATGAGGAAGGCAAAGAACTTAGGGCATTGGGAGAGAAAACAATTCATTTCATATCAATACTTTTCATTATGCGGTGCTTGAGATGGATGAATCAATTAAATCGAAAAAGATTGCATAACTCGAGAAATTTGAATACAAATCATAATTAGGGAGTTATCTGTATTACTGACAGCACAAAAGAAGTCAACGAATCAAACGTTTACTTGTCTTAATAGGAAAGAATTGCACTACCAATAATTATTTATATTAAACAAAAATTACCTTAATTAAGGTATAAATAAGGAATGCAACGACACCAACAGTATAAATTGGAAGCATCCATGCAAACATTCCTTTGGATGAGGAAGATGGTGCAGTTACATCTGGTTGACTTGCTGCTGTCATTCGCATACCTGTAAACACAAAAGAAAAGTAAGCAATGTGGATGGAGTATTTCATTTTCATTAATGCACCATTCATCTTGGAAAAATTTGTTCTTTATTTCAACAAACCATCATTACTTTTCCTATTGAACTATTTTGAAAGTAGACAGATAGATAACAAGAATATAAATGGTTGTGAAACATACCTGGATGTAAGTCAGGACGAGATCGTGGCGAACTCATCGCCGGATGAATCGGTGGTCGATTAGTAACTGTTTTTCGTGTGGGTGGAGCCCGGAAAAATGAAGATACTAGTGGATGAAGCATGTTCGGATACAACATTGCAAAACACATAATTATTACTCCGATAACAATTCCAAGCTTCCATCCTGAAAGTGGTGATTCTTCTTCTGAATAAGTTCGGCGTCGCCTGAAAATATATATATATATACTTTAATTTCATTGAATTTTAAGAAGCCATAATCTATCAAAAGATCATAAGTAGTGCTGTTTCCAGCTAATTAATTAGTCTCTATTTTTTCTTAATCCTATAATTCGATCATAAGGTCTTTCCATCTGTTTGATCATACCATATATTAGCCTATGATATTTCTATATTTTCTCAGTTTCTAATGCACTTTTCGCATCATCGAAGAACTTTTATTCTTATCTGTAATAATGTATAATTATCTTGAAAAATAATTGGAATTAAATGCATAAAAAAATAAAAATAACAACATATGGATTCTTTTAATGAATGATTAATATGAAATAAAATGTGTAAACTCGTTATTTATTCAAATATCAACTGAGGATACATGAAATCGAGCAATTTTTCTCGAAAGTTGTACGACGAACACTTATAAAATGAGGATTTTTAGCAGTTACAAAATAGCCGATTTTTTTGAGATGAAAAGCTCATAACTTTAGTAATTTAAATTTACTTAATCAATTACTAAAAAAAATCCTCTAATCTAAACTGTGTAAAATATACATAATTTCTTCCTAAAAAAAAAAATACCGATCTGATTAGTGATACTTTTTGCGATTAAGTCCACAAACAAACTAATTTATTGATGATAACTGATAGCGAGTATTATATTATATTATATATAAGAATACGCAAGTATCACTTGATTAACTATTTTAGAAAACTTGTCTCTAATATAGGGAGAAGAAAGGATTTTTATAAGTTATAGCTTTTATGGTTGAATTTTTGAAGAGAAAAAGTAAAAATGTTAAGGCAGAAAGAGAATGAAAATTGAATAAATATCTGATTAGACGGATGAAATAATCACAGTTAAATTTAATAATAAAATATTATAATCAATAAATATTGACAAACCTTCTGGAGTGATACGATGCTTCAGCTGACGACATTCGACGACTATTTCTGGATAAGAATCGGCCAAGAGAAAGCTTTGCCTTAGCCTTCTTTTGCAACCTCACTCATCTTATAAATACTCTATCATTCGTCTAAGCGATTCAATGCTTCTACTTTTTCTTTCTCTCTTTCTTTTTCCCTCTCTCTCCCTCTTCCTCTTTCTCTTTCTCGAATACATTAGTTATTTACGCATTCTACCAACTTGATTTACGAACTTGAAATTTATGCATTCATTCATTCGTCTTTATGTATACTTTTATTTTTCTCTCTTTTGAATCGAATTTTGAAAAAAAAGAATTTTAAGAAATTAATATAATTTTGTTGGATTCAATAAAAATTCTTAACGGAAATCTTCTGGATTTGAATCCTATTTCATTAATTTATTGAAGATTCTGATCATTTTTCTAGCATGAAATATTTAATGCAATTCTACTTTTTGTTGTGCTTCAACGTTTAACCACTTTTCCTTGTTTTTACTGTACCATTATGAGATTTCCCAAGATTGTATTTAGAATATTTGCAAAAGATTCCTACATTTAATAATGCTTTTTTTTTGAAGGAATAAATAAAAGTAGCTTCAAATGGAGAGGAAATCAACAGATTCATATCAGTCAATGTTGCTTTCTGAAAATATTCAGACTGCTATGCTTTAATTCAGATTCTATCCGATATCTTAAAATTGAGTAAATAAAATATAATGGGCAAATGATATATATATATATACAATCTTGGGAAATCTCATAATGGTACAGTAAAAACAAGGAAAAGTGGTTATATATATATATATATATATATATATATACTAATGAAATTGATAATATTTTTTAAGGAACAGTTATGCGTAATTGAAAAATAAAACATGGCATCTTTGTTTGTTTCAGTTACACATTTTCATTTCGAAATCTGTTAAATAAAATGTGATTCAGATGCTATTTTGTCTTTTATTCCCTCATTTTATGCTTATTTCATATTCTGAATTTTTTTTTTCTTTTTTGTAAATAAAAGCTAATTCTGCGTCAATATTTGACGTATATACTGATTGCTTCTGGCATCTTTATACTCTAATTTCCCATAAATTTAACACTCTAATTGTTTACCGCGTTTATTTGTTGTTTATATTTTATATTCATCGAATATCTCATGGTCAGTTGCGTTGCAATTGTCGTCGCGAATAACCTAAATGATGCTGTAGTATCAAGGTTTGCAAAGATTCCTATCTACCCTTAGATTTGGTTTCAACACGAAACTTTGACAACCACTAATAATGATATTAACTCTTTTCCCAGGTTAAGGAAATGAAAACATTAAGCAAATGTTATACGATTATAAATTACGCTATTAAATAATTATTTAAACAATTAGATGGGCAAAAAAAATTTATTGCATACATATTTATTTAAAATATCAAAATTGTGTGAAATTCAGCACCTTCATTTATTTAAAAATTTGATTTTGAATTTTGAATAAATAATTTTGTTGTATTTGAAAGATAATTTATTAATAATTCAATATTTAAATGTCTTTTTTTCCACCCATCAATTTTGTCAATTTTCATAAATTCAACGTAATAATGAAGAAGAAGGGAAATTTCTTTTACTAAAAGATTAATTAAATAGCATGACGACTGTATGCAATATTAATGTGACTCGTTTACAAGACTTCCATATGATAATCATTGATTGCAACAATTGATCCCTTGAAAGATTAATTAATTTCAATCGTTACTACTACTTCCTTCTCATTAAATGACCCGAAAAATCTGACGAAACGCTTATTTTTTCTCTCGAAATATACGTCATGTACGTGGACATATCTTATGGCAATTGAATCATATTACGCCGTACTATAGCAGGTAACATTAGTCTTGAAGAATGAGGAAAAAAGAGAAATAAAGTGCGATTGATGATCAGACAACAACGTAAAATGGTAACGTAGTTGAAAATGTGGGAGGGATTATTTCGGCGATATTAAATTAAGAATCTTTGTCGAAAGACAACATGAGGATAATGTAGCATCAAAGATGGACATCATGGCATCTCGTCGTATCGACGGCTTTCATCACTAAGTATGATGTCATATCCTCACCTGCATTTCATGAACACGGACATTGTTCGCTACAGAAGATAATGTTTATTTGTTATCTCTCACGCAAGTAGTGTGATCTGGTTATTTTTGACGAATTTGTTTGATAGGCAATTGAATTTGTTAAATGAACATCAAGTAATAAAGTTAGCTAGCTGAATCCTTGTTAACAGTTTTTGTAAACGTGCATAATTAAATAAATCTACAAATAAATTAATCAATTAGTGATTTTTTTATGCTCATCAAAATGCGACAAAGTTGATTTCAATAGAATAAATTTAAGCCTAATTTCATTTTTTCTATTACTGATTCATAAGTTTATGGCCTAGAATATTGGATGATTTGTTTGCCACAGAAATAGTAACTTAAAATACACCAACCCAATCTAATTTCCGTACAATTTAAATCGCAGGATGAGTTGAAATTCATAAAAATCATGTATTGTGAGGAGTTTGATGTGTATTTCACGGATAATTTTAAAACTTTTGTCGTATTCCACGGATGTTTTAAAAGTGCGCATATTTCACGAATAATTTTCAATTTATTGAATTTCTTCGTGACCGTTGTATTGCTTACTTCAAATATTTCATTTGTTGACTTTTATGAGTTAGCAAAGATTGAGCAACTTTTTTTTACGTTTTCTTTTTTTTTTTTGTTTCGGATGGATATGATGGACGAAGAATCGATTCGTCAACGAAAAATCAGATCAACAATTAGTAAAAGTGATCCTAGTGGTGGAGATGTATCGTTTATCGTACAAAAGACCGACGTTCGAGCAACGTCAGACGAAAGTGATGCAGATGGCCTCATTGATGGTGAAAGGTAACAGATATTTAGCAATCTTTGCCTATTTTAGTTGTAAATATTGCGTCTACGTTTGAAATCTTTATTTAGAAATCTTCGCTGTGCAGACAATCGCTATCATATACCTCGCCAATATTTACTCTTTACAGTGCGTAATCTTCCTGAAAGAAGTTCGTGATATCAGCCGTATGATTCCCTTAGTAATTTCAAGAATTGTTTGTTTATTTAAAATTTTATGATCAAATTCTTAAAATCAATTATTTGCAGCACTAAAGCCACAGAAAGTGAGTTTACTTTTTATTGAGATGATGCAGTGTTGATGTTGTGCCTCATTAACTGTTTGATGTGCTTGTGAAATCGTATTCTTTCCATTTATGTTTAAAATATATATAATATTTTATAGGATGTCACAGCTAACAAAGGATTTACCACAAGGTTCTGATCATCTGGGAACACTTATCGACCCAGTTCTTTCGCCTTTACCACCGAGGTATGTTTTTAATAGATCAGCTAATTTGGGATTAATTTACTTTTTCACCAGAAAAGACGCTTATTCTTTTTGAGTCTTCAATTTTGTTTCGTTTTAAGGATCCTATGTAATACTTTGTTTGATTGGAGTTATACTTGCCGCTGAAATTCTTATTTACTCTATGATAAAACTATTTGGTGACTTAAAAGTGCAGGAGTTTCTTATTGTTTTCAGATGGCGAAATTGGATTGTGCGTGGTATTTTCTCAATTATTATGGTTTCTCTTTTCACTGTAATTATCAAAATGGGAGCTACTTGGCTTATTGCTTTGGTAAGATTTGCTTTCTAGTGAACGAAAAAACTGTTAAAAAATTATTGAATCATGCGAAATGATTTAGGTATTTGTCATACAATTCTGGTGTTTTTATGAAATCATTACTATCGGTTTGGCAGTATATCGTCTCTACTCACTACCATGGTTTCGCGCACTCTCATGGTATTTTCTATTATCATCGAATTACTTTTTCTTCGGTGAAAGCTTAATCGACTATTGGAGTATCTTGCTGAGAAAAGATGTAAGTATTTTTACATTTAATTTTTTTCAATAGAGCTTTTTAGGAAAACTTTTTTGCAGTTATTTTTCAGGTTTATTCGTTACTATCCGTCGTTTTTTAGTTCACTCTGCTGTTGTAAGATAACCCTTACTTGAATATTTGGAAATTGAATTTGCATATTTGAATTCACTAGTTTTAGCTGCTATAAACTACTCCCAGCAATAGTTTTATTTTTTACTGCAGCAGCCATTTCTGAAACCGTTTCATTCAAATCTGTAGACTCGATTGTACATAAGCTATAATCAGTTTGGTGGATGGAAATTAAACATTGCTTCTTTCATCATTAATTCAAAAATAAAGCTACTTCTTTGACGTTTGCAGCAGTATGCGTAATTTTTAGCAGTTTTTACATTTCTTGGTGGCTCATCATCGTTTGATTAGCTTCTCCCTATACTGTATAGGTTTCGTGTGGTTTGTTTTGTCATTGCGAAAAGGTTATTATTTTGCGACAGTTTTCATTAGTAAGTTTTAATCGTATTTATTCTCAAATCCTTGTTAATTCGTTCATCATAGTGACGAAATTTAAATTATTCTGTGTCATATACGATTGGTCGACGTCAGTAAAATCTGATGATATTGTCGTAGAAGATGGAGAAGATCAAATAATCTGAATTGTAAAATGAAATAAATGTAGCCTTTAGCTTAATAATTGACATCCTAGACTTCCGTTACATGATAGTGTTTAGCATGCAATCACTTCTGCTACTTAAGTGATTGTTTTTAAATATTCTTGCTGATTTTTTTTTTCTTGAACTAGCAAACTTACTTGATTTTCTTACAAAACTACTGGGCATATCGAAACTAAGGAGTTAATCTTAATTTCATAAATGGTGACTGCTCATTTTCTTTTCAGTTCGCTTGGTCGCATGTAACACTCCTGTTGATTGTTTCACAATCATTCCTTATTATTCAATATTTTTCAAGGGCTTATATGGTTTGTTTCTAAATCTATAAATTTTGTATGAATTATCTTTTTTTTTGTATTTATGAACTCATTTATAATTGCAATATGTTCATAAAATTATTCTAGTTTCTTGTCCGGTTTCAAATGGTAATTTGTTGTGATGTCATGTCCTACATATTTGGTTCTTCTTTGAAGGACACCTCTAATAAAATTATCTCCGAAAAAAACATGGGAGAGTGTTCATTGGCGGTGGTATCAGCACTGTTTTATTCGGCTTAATTGTAAGTTATCTTGCATGAGACTAACATGAAACAACGTAAGTTTTTCTGGGATGCTAAAAAATCAGTCGTCATCCACATTTTAGATGTATACCTTGGAGATATACTATTCAGTGTAATTTTTTTATATATCGTATTCTTTGTCAATGGTGTCGTTTCGAAATCAAAAATCAGTCTTTATTCTGAATTTTTTAATTCACATTTGAAAGTTATGATATTAATAAAAAAAGTCAACTATTGGATTGCATTTACATATTTGCCACATTTCAGCTTTCTTACTTTCTTCTTCATCATCCCTTTTTTGTATGTCCGTTGGAGGATTATACGGTAGAAAACTACAATTGTACCGTTCCACCATCATTTGTTTTAAGGTTTGCTCTAAATTTGTGTAACTTAAACTATAATCATTATTTTGGATAGTGCTAATTACAAATTTAAAATTTTTAGAGAACTCAATGTTAGCCGACCGCTTTCTGTTATCTTACGAATGATGCAAAAATCCCCGACATTTCAAGTATATCCGTTTTTACTTCATACGGTTTAATGGGCCTGTTTGCTTCTATATTAGGTCCGTTTGGTGGATTCTTTGCGAGCGGATTCAAACGAGCTTTCAAATTAAGGTATTTCTTTATTTCTTTTGAAATTCTAGATGCATATGATTCTGTTATTTATTGGTAATATTAATGGAAATATTTGATGGTAAGTCTTGCAGGATTTTGGTGATGTAATTCCTGGACACGGTGGTTTGATGGATCGCTTTGACTGTCAACTTCTTATGGGAACGTTTGTAAATGTTTATATTCACACTTTCATCAAGTTAGTTTCGTTCGTATAGGTATTTTTAAACAGTTATATTTATCGAAAAAAGCGTAGAAGAAACATGAGAGAGACTGCAAATTCTTGTATTTATTTAGAATTAAAAAAAAAAAAAACGTATCACTTTTACAGAAATAGCGTACGAATCATTTTGTTTTAATTCTTATTAAAAAAAAAAAAAAATTTCAGAGTTCCCAATCCATCAAAGCTTTTACAACAGATTTTTTGGCTTCCAGTAGATGAACAAATTTATATTTTCCAGTCTTTGCATGAACATCTTCTCCATGAAGGGTTGCTTGATACCTGATTTAAGTTCGATGTTAAAAATATATCTGTCCAAGGATTTTTGATGTGTGCTGGAAAGATGAAATACCAATAGCAATATAATATCACAAGAAATTTATAATTGCAGATGCAAGCAAACTATTCTGCAACATTTTTGAAGTATGTTTTCATTCAAACCCCAAAATTTAGAAATGAGAATATGTGTATCAGAAAGTCTATAATGTAGGATATTTTAAAAAATTGTTTAACAGAGTAGTCAAAAATTATCATTTTACTTATTTGTTTGTGGTTGTATATTTCATTTTGCGTTGTATATATTAGGCAACCGTGTAATATTGTCATTCTATTTGCAGACTTAAACTATAATTTTATATCATAATTTCAGACTGGAAATGAATTCATTTGTATTATTTTATTAAATTTCTTGTGCTGTGCAGATAAACTATTCTAGCTATATCATTCGCTTCAAATACTTTTTGAATAGTTTTGATTGAATCCGGTCATTTTTTAATTCTCTATTATTTATAAGATATTATGTCTCTTTTGATCCGAATTACAATTTAATGAGCCTGGGCTGAATGATTTGGCAATATTTCTCATTTTTCATTGTATTAAAAGTAAAAAATTAAAAAAATATGTATATATATATAATATATATATATATATATATATATATATAATATATATATATATATCAATTTTTATGTCGGTTGTTATTTTGTTGTACTTTGTAACGGTTGAGTAACAACGACTCATTTTTGATATATTTTCCACTGTTTATTTTATTGATTTAATATGCGTTACTTGCGAAATTCATAGTTTGTGTGTACTTAAGATTTTGTTGATATATAGAAATATTTGTTTTTTTTTTTGTCGTTGTGGAAAATGTTGCTTTTCAGTAGGTGGAATATGATTTTTGTTACTATAAGCTAAAATAATCTGCTAAAATTGGATAGTTAAACTTAAATTGCTGTCATCTGAATTTGGCATTTTCCAACCCAAAAGACCTTTTTCAAGTTCGGATGTATTTAATTAATTTGTCATCAATTTATATCGATTTTTGAGTTGAATCGGTTTTCAAATTATATCAATTCATAGTAAGCTCTGTTTAAATTTGGTCTCATTATGCATAGCATAGCATTTGCTTGCATTTTATTAATTTACTGTGATGTTTTTTTGTAAACTTGCATTTGTAAGAGAATTAATGTTTTATTGTAATTATATGCATTTGCAATGAATACTATATTTTCGGTAGCATTAAAATGTTGTATTGGAAATGAAGCAGTTAGAAGTCCAGTCTTCGCAACGTTTTGTTCATCCAATCGTGAATAAGACATACTCAAGCAAAAAAGATGAAGTTGATAGATGTTTATAATAACTTTCTAATTTTTCATCTAAAGGAGAGATCAAAAGAATGGTCGTGTCATTTAATTAATGTATCATTGTTTAAAGATATTTTTGAGATTTTTCAAACGATTTTGATGCTTTTGTTTTTTTATAGGTGAGTTTAATTTCACCGTCAAAATATTTTTTGGAATAATTTTATTCTATTGATACTATGAATTAAACATAATTCAAATTAGGTTCATTTTCCAAATGCCGATACCTGCAATTCGCTAGGGAATATTCATATGGTTGTTCTTTTTTCTTTTTTTTTTAACGGTAGCTCGAGAATAGATGTTTTTAACACACCAAATAGTACACAAGATATTCTCAAACAACAAATATAGAATAAAGGTGAGTGTTGACATAAGAAATGTGTGTCTTACCTTCACTATCAACGTATTTGCAAGGTTATCAAGTGTTTTCTTATTTATGGAATTGAACTTGGCATTGATTATGCTGTGTTTAATTAACATTTCTCTCTGAATCATGTTTTCAGACTAGTTTTTTTAATGTTGCTTTTGGCAAAAGAATAACAATTTAAATATACTTGGAAAATATACCTTTATAGCCTGGCTTATATAAACATATCCAATATGTTCTTCACTTAATTTAATGTCTTCTTTTCTGCTACAGTACATATTTCTTTTTTTTCTTGGAGTTTTTTTTAAGCGTTTTTTTTTTCTTGAGCATTTCCTTTTTTTTCCATTTCCCTTAGCTTATAAGTCAATTACTTATTTTTTATAATGATCTATTTTTTTATCTTTTCCAACTTATGTACTCTTATCATTTTATTTTGATATCGGTATAGCAGTTTAATCTTATCATTCAGAATAATATCTCTTCTAGTATCAGAGTGATTGTACGATAAGATACGGTCAATATAATGAAATAGATGAAAGATTCTTTGTATTCAAAGCATTGATAATCAATAAACACATAAATAATTTTATTTGAATTAATTAAAATCTCATATTAAATATATAAGTTTATAATTCGATATATTTCTCAATAAAATCCTTAAAAATGCTTTACTCACTTTTGAGTTGTCCTGCCTGAAAGGAATTATACTAATTGATGCGATAGAAATTTTTTACTTCTGATTTTTTTTGCTTATTTGATAGATTGAATTTTGATTTATTTCATTAATTTTAATTGTTATTTTGATACCTTTTACTTTCTATTCATTTTTTTCTTTGATTTTTTTAATGAAATTTATGAGCATATGTTCCTAATTAAATCGAAATTTTATTCATTTAGAAAGGTAAACTTTATATTTCCTCGATGTATGATCTATTCGGAAAAGTTGAATGTTTAGGAAAAAGTTGCTCATTAGTACATAGAACAAAGTACAAAGACAAAGTGTAAAAATTTATATCGCATAATTGTTTTCTTTTATATCAATAATTTTGTTAAATTACTGTAAAAACTTTTTAGATTGATTGAACGATTAAATTTGCTGTATTTTTCTGATTATATTTCGGATCATTTTGCTTTGATTATATTCATATTTTGATAAATGATAATAGTACTGTTGAGTATATTATTTTATTTCTTATCTTACATTTGCGTTATGATCTGCGTTTTAGGTATTGGATCTTTTTTTTAGTCCTTCATTCATGATAGAAAATTAGGGTATTTAAATGAAAAATAATTAATTTCGAGAAATAACAATTCATATGGGTCAATGAAATCTTTGAAATTTTTGTTAATCGGCAGAATTCAGTTTTTTTTTTTTTTTTTTTTTTTTTTTTTTTTTTTGTATCAAATGCAGAATTTGAAGACAATAGTTTAAAATATATACATATATCATCTAGAGCAGAAGATCGAAATCTGTTAGTTGAATAATATTTGTAAACTAAGGTTAAACTTATCGAATTTTTGAATTTACTATTCAGCATAACGGTAACAGTTCTGTAATCGTTAGCTTATCTTTGTCTTTTACTGATAATAACTAAGCTGTAGGCTCTATTTGTTCTATTTAGCGAAATATTTACAAATAATGAGCTTGTACGATGATTTCTGCTGAATATTACAGTTTATGATACTAATCAAGTTTGAATTTTAGAATTATAAAGTTTGATTCTTCAGACTATACACCGCAACAATAATATGTCAAAATCAAACAATGCAAATTATGAGATTTTCAAGAATTTTATTGCTGGTGGTGTTGGTGGTACATTTTGTGTAGCTATGGGACATCCTTTTGATACCGTGAAGGTACGATTACAAACAATGCCAAAAGTGATACCTGGTATGCAACCGTTGTATACAGGAGCGATCGACTGCGCAAGGCAAACCGTTGTAAAGGAAGGATTTTTCGCATTATATAAGGTTTGTTGCTTTTGTAAGTCATGAAGTAGAATATGCGATGTGTTGGAATACACAATTACTTCATAACTCTTTCCTCCATTTTGCCGTTTTCATTCTGATGCTAATTGTCAGATTTATTGCATAATACCTTGATAAGATTCATTCATGCAAACTTCATCTTTTTCAATTTTATACATATCTCAAATGTTCAATTATTCATCTCATATTGTATTACTTATATTTTAGGGTATGGGTGCTCCGATTCTTGGAGTCACACCTTTATTTGCCGTTTATTTCGGTAGCTGCTCGTTCGGTAAATGGTTGCAGCAAACATCTCCTGATCAAGAAATGACATTCGTCCAAAATCTCTGTTCAGGTGGCCTTGCTGGCGTTTTTACAACTGTAATTATGGTGCCTGGTGAACGTATCAAATGTTTATTACAGGTTTGTATTGTTTACTTTGTAAAAAGTCTACCAGTTTGCAAGTAAGAATTGAAACTTTTTAAATTTGTATTTTTGAATTTTGTTGACTTCAATTTTTTTTTCCTTTCATTAAAACGAGATACTATTGTTTCAAGTTTTACTCAAAATTCCCAATTTTTCAGTATAAAAATTTTTATCGGACTGTTTGTGACATTATCCAATCTGTTCAGGTTCAGCATGCTTCCACAGATCTATCTCAAGTACATTACACTGGACCAGTTGATGTCTTTCGAAAATTATACAAGCAGGGTGGCATACGAAGCATTTATAGGGGTTCAATGGCAACTTTGCTTAGAGGTTAGCTTAAAGTCATGTTTACAAGGGAGCATTGCCTTCATGTCGGATGTCGTTTCTTCCCGGCTCTTAAGAATGATAATTTTATATTTCTGTTTGTGTAATAAATATTAACTATTAATGATTTCTATTTCTTTTCTTAATGATGAGTGCTTATTATTCCAGATATTCCAGCTAGTGCTGTTTACTTAGCCACCTATGAATATTTCAAAAAATTATTTGCGGGAGACGATACAACCAAAAATTTAACTCCATTGTCAACATTACTTGCGGGTGGGTTGTCAGGTGTTGCTAATTGGTCTATATGTATTCCACCGGATGTACTGAAATCGCGTTTACAAGCAGCACCGGAAGGGAAATATCCAGATGGTATCGAAATTTCTTATTTTCTTTTTTTGGTTGAATATGAAAATGAAGATTCTTTCATGAAATTTTTTGCTTTTTTTAAAAAAGATTACATTTGCTATTAGTGAGAATTTTCGTTCTAAAAGATTGTTATCTGATGAGCATTTTGTTATCAATCATTAGTTAATGGTCTCATGCAATTTTATCATAAGTTTTGTTATTTTATATTAATATAGGTCTTTGCATTCGATTGTTATCATTAATTTCAATATTTTTTTTTACAGGAATACGTGATGTGTTCAAAGAAATAATGCGTGATGAAGGTCCAAAAGCGTTATTCAAAGGTTTTACACCGGTAATGTTACGCGCTTTTCCGGCAAATGCCGCGTGTTTTCTGGGATTCGAGTTAGCGCTAAGTTTCTTTCAGTTCCTGGAAACACGTGGTTCATAATTTCTGCTTGGTATAACTAATTTATGGATGATCGTAGATAGTAGATTCTTCATATGTTCGCCTACATTTTCATCTTTACTTTTATAAATTATATATACATCATATTGATTTCCGAAAATCATGAATTATCACTGACAATTCATATAAGTGATAAGTGAAATTTCCTCCCGAATTTCGATATTTTTAAAAGTTTTTTTGTTATCAAAAAAGATACTAATTAGTACGCATTTATTACTGAACACTGTAAATAAACAATTATTTGAGCTTGATATTTTACTGCTGAAACTACTTTCTCTTTTTGTTATCATTGTACCATTTTATAAGTATATGTGCCCTTTTTAAATGCTACTTTTTTTGCTGCAAGACAACATTTAGCTTATGCTCAACCAATGTAAATAGAAAGAAGAAAAAAAGAACTTTCCTCTTTTTAAAAAACATAGAATTCTGATTCACTGAACTAGCAATTCTGAAGCTAATATTGAATGAAATAACATTCGGGAAATTTTAGTTCGGAACTTTAAAAACAAAAATAATTCCTCAGGAATCATAATTATCAATATTTTATTTGAGAAGCAAGCTAACCATTAATATGCGATTTTATAGACATTGTTTAAATCGAAGTTAATTTATATATATATATGTCTATTCTGATATCCATAAATATAGCTTCACTTCAAATGCCAGAATACTTCTCATATCTTTCAATTAATTAAGATTATTAAGTTTTGCGAAAAAGCCATGCACCTATCATTTCAAACTAATAGAACTGATCAGTTCCACTTTTTTTATTTCAAAATTTCGTCTTATAATTCTTTTGTTTTATTTTACATCGTTCCTCATATTCGATCCTTATTACAATTTTTTAATCACCTCGCGATAAATAAGATTTTTAAAATTTTCTGTAACTGACAATAAACTTTGTAAAATATTTGTAATGATTTTTGTCGCAATATGCCATTTTTTTACTGTGTAGCACATTTTGTGCCAATTTCAATGATATTCCAAATTGGAATTAATGATTCTACGATGAATTTCAGAAATTTTTTTCAAAGTTTTTAATAATGAATTAATATAATTTGAATATAATCTGATTGATCAAAATTCTCGATCATTTATGATCAGTGAAAAAATCCCCCACAAGATTGGCTTTGTGTAATATATGTATATATAAATTATATATATATATATATATATATATATATAAATAATAATATAAAATATGTTAGGGGATGGGAACGGATGAAATTGTCAACAAAATTGCCATGTAATATTTGAGGGTGTTGAAAAAAAAGAAGAAAAGCCAAAGGATTGAAAATCTATTATTTCATAAATGAATATACAGATGGATTTGGCCTTGGATTTTGTGCAATCTTTCCACATCTTTTATATCAATGTGTGGTCAGTTTATTGTAATGACCATATGTCTATTGTTATAGTTCCTTTTGTGCAATAGGTCTTTGAAGTGCTGCAAGCTTTTTATGCATAATTGATTAAAATATTGAAAGGATAGTATCACCGATGATGCTCCACGACAAAATGAATTTGTTGTCTTATTTTATAGTATTTTCCAGAAAATAAATTCTTGTTTGTCACAATTTTATTTTGAGGTATGATGATTTTAACATACTTCAACAATGACTGATAAAACTTGCTTTATTTTGCAGATTCCTGATGGCCTGCTTATATGCAACATTATTGATATATAATTTTCCTCAACAGAAGCATTCACCTGAACCGTTTCAGGTCAAATTAATTTAAGCTTCTCAATAAATCATATTTTAGTAGCCTGGAGTAATTTTGCTCGATATCTAAGTTTTATTTTAAAAATACTGATTCATCATTCAAAATTAGAAATTAGCCGGATTATTTCCATCGAGTCTTATCAAAGAATTCTTCCTCACATAATATGCATATATGTATATGTTTAGGCATCACATGACAGGAAATATTTTATTCATAATATTTGTGGAAAGTGAAAAAAAAGCCAAGAACAAAAACAGATATTCCAGAAATCGTTGTATGGTGCTATAAAACTGGATAACAAAGTTTGAATTTTCGGGTGAATTAATTGATGTATATGTAACGTTAAATATACGGATTCAAGCATCCAATACAATAGCAATTTACGGATTCAAGCATCCAAAACAACAGTACTTTCCTCATCTTTTTTTCTTTGGCAACAAATCAATCTGGTAATCGGATTCAGAAATCTGCATATGACGAAGTCCCAGCACTGAAAACGACATTTTAATCAAATACATATCAGTTGGCAATTTTAAACCACTCATGCATGTTATTCAAAATTCTAGGCATAATCCTCTTCATAGCGTTATTATTGATCAAGATGATTTGTATCAACGAGAAATCGTCTTTCTAAGTGTCTTCTTCCAAAAGCGTTTTCTGATTTGATATCATTAAATCCGTTTAATCCACATACTGGCTAAGTTATGAAGGATTTGAATCATTTCGTATCGACAGATTGATCGGTGATAATACCTCACTCGGTTATTTCAAGACTTCCGATGCTTGTTTATCAACTTGCAGTGAAATAGCAAAATAGCATATGATACCAAATATTATTAAAGAAATGGAACACTGTTATCCTTAAAATCAAAAAAAAAAAAAGAAAAAGAAATAGAAAAATAAATTGAAACCTTGGACAAAGCATTCAATGGTATTCCAAGCAATATTCCAAGTGGCGTGCACAAGAAAACGCTAATTACTGCAAAAATAGCAAATAGAATACCAAAGAATACGGCGAATGGTATGGCGATAAGAGCAGCCAATAACTTATAAATTGCGACGCTAGTTGCCGTAAAAATTCGATTGGTAGCAAGCCATATCCAATTGAACGAATGACTTCCATTCGGTTCTGCGAACACTTCGCCAAAATCCATGATAATATGATTATTAAGGCCTTTATCATCGCGATTCTCAAAATCCATTCTAACTGCCGTTTTTGACTTTTTTGTCCCATCTTCTTTTCTTTCAAAATTGTACGATCGAGGACTTTTCCGTTGCCAAATTCTACATATTTTTTTATGCTCATTCTTAACAACTTCACCACTCTTTTCCTGCAAAAAAAAGAGAATCAAGTATAAAATTGTAAATTTGAAATGAATGGTGGTTCAAGATTTTTTTTTTTTTGTCAATGATCAATTGGAGAAATGAGAAAAGAATATTAATTCATCAACCGGGAATTCATTGCTTTCCTAAAAAAAAATCATTGATTGACATAATAAATAAGTATTGAATTATTAAGTATTTAACAAAAAAAAAGGAAATATAAATTTCAAAGAATATAAACTGAAAATGTAATTTCACGAGATAGATTTCTTGTTCATATTTAGCTGCATTGGCATTCATTTACAACTTCATAATCAGTTTTAATTAAATTTCTTTCACAGTAATTATTTTATTACTCAACAACTATGTAAAACTCTTCCGATGAATTCCTTCAATTCAATTAATTTTTTTTTTTTTTAAAGCTAAAATGTATTTTAAAACTATTTTTGAAAGAGAAAATTTAAAATAATTTTTTTCTCCCATTTTTGTGATTGAAAATCAAGTTAGAATAGATGATTAAATATCAACTTCAGAAAATGTAACTGAGCAACTGAAATATTTATTACAATTTAATCTATCGGACATTATCAGTAATTACATCAGTAAGAGATAATTGCAACATAAGAAATTAACGATTTTGCTAAGATAGGAAGAACTTCGTCAACAGATTTAATTATTGGTGTCGATGATAACTTTGTGTTGTATTGATTCGGTTTAAAATTCCAGAATTCCCATGGAATGATATACCAAGAAGACAGCCATTTTAAAAATGAATTTTTTGATTTCTTTCTTGAATAAAATGATTTTTAGATGATCGTTTTAAATTATTTGAAGAAAAAGATAACAAAACAATCGTTATCAGACATTCAAAACTTATCAAAAATTTCGAAAAAACGTATGGATGTAATCAGTTTACATAAGTAATGGATAAATGATAATATTCATCATTTAAAATTCATCCGCGGGAATGATTTGAAAGGGAAAGAATGATTTTTGATGGAATAATTAGTTGTTTGAGCATTTGATAAGAAATTAATGTAAAAAAAAAAACTTTTTTGAAATATACTGAAATTAATTCAATTCGTACTTCGTTAAAAATAAATGTGGAAGATTACCTTTGTAAAATTAGTTTCGTCATTCAGCTTTTCCGGGTCAGTATCGGATTTCAGTGGTACATGTTCAGGTTGAATTTCCTCCTTCCGATCAACCATCCTTTTACTAACAAATTTTGTTGGTTTAGTTAAAGGATGAAAGAGATAAGTGAAGCGAGTAGCTAGGGTAGTAGTAACTGATTAGCAATAGGTAAAGATAGTTCACAAAACCCAGCACTGCCAAGCAGTCCGCTATTGGGACGGAATTGTCTGACCATAAGGTCACTCTTCAGCAGATATCGGTAAAAGGCGGACCTAACGATGTCCATCTAATGACCTTCCCCTTTTCCCAATAATCCATATTGCTTACCGGTATTCTCATATTCTCTGGTTCTCCGCAGTTCACTTCGTCTTTGACAGTACTGTAGAATCTTTCTTTTTTTTTCATTGTTGTCCATTCTGTGCAACCTCACTAATTATCGAGCCTGACCTTCTCATCTCTTGACCCTTTGAGAATTGTAATAGAACAAGAAAGCGCGCCAACAGCCGTTCATCATTAAATAAGCTAAAATGCTATTGTCAATATCGTTGACGGCTGCGCTAATTGCTAATTGCTGATTGCACTAAAAATATAAAATTAATTTGGGGAAGATAAAATCGTTATTTATTGGAATTTAAAATTAGAAAATATAAAATTCAATTTTATCGTATTTAATTCAAATCATATTTTATTAGCAATAAAAATATATTTTAAAAAACTTTCTACCATTTATTTAACTTTTTAGTAATTTAATATCGAATTTATTCCCTCAATTTTATAATAAATCGATTAAATTGATTTATTGTTCAAAAACTGAAGTGGCATAAATAAAAATTACTGTACATGTAAAGCATAAACGCATAAATGCAACATTTGCAATGAATTAAAGGTATCCGTGAAGGAAAAGTGCCTTTCACGTATAACTTTTTTTTCATATAATATATGAATCTAAACGTTCATATAATGCATCGATCTGAATTGCATTTCAGATTTATATAACATGTGAATCTGAATTCTCTGAAGCTTCAAATCTTATAACTCACTAAATATTTTGTGACATCATTCCAATTTAAGGTCAATGCAACTATATAATAAGAATGTAATTGTCAGATTGTTGCAATCTCTATTGCAACAACAGACGCTATCTTCCTTCATCTTCTGATCAATTTTGAATAAAGAAGAGCGAAAATTCAAAATTTGAAATTTTAGAGAAAACATTTAAAAACCAAAATTGCAATGATCTGCAATTTGTAAATATCAAAACTGCAAATTGCATGTCACTGCAGTCTGTAAATATCGATGTTTAATCATATGAATGGTTCGTTGAGAGATGCAAAAGATGATTTTTTCCATTTTTTCTAAATAGCATGGTAATTAACGCGGACAGCCATACTTAACAAACAAATATGGAGATCTAGCATGATGAAATTTGAACAAATTACTCATCCAATGATATATATACGTAATCAAATTACATAGACGAAGTGGAAAGGCAAAAGAGAATTTGAAATTATCCTTCACCTCATTTACTTACAATTAAAACTTTGCTTTATTTAAAAAAGATTCAGAACTTTATACTGTTTGATATGTTTGTCGTTATCTGTAGTGACAAGTGAAATAAATAATTGTAATCAAATATCGATCAAGTGAAGTATATAATAAAATTTGTGTAGGAAACCTAGAAAAATGGATCATTCGAAACGACAATATAGCATTAGGTAGAAAGTTTTGATGGCTAACACCACGAATCTATTCTGGGAAAATATTGGAGAACTATTATCGGAATGTAGTTATGCTATGAAGAAGAAATTATCTGACAAAATCGGTAATTATTGTCATTCAAAAAGTTACTTTCCTATAAGTTGAATTGCATCAGAAATCAGCATAAATTTAGTTTACTCTTTATGAATTTATATAAATCCTTCGCAAAATTACTAAAATTACTGAAAGAATTTTATCAAATCTTCTCGACTTATCCGAGCATTTTGAGGCAAAATTTGGTGCCTTATTTTGCGTAACAGTTAGATGGACTGAATTTCATCTCCGTGTTTCAGTCGGATAGTACCGATACCATACCATTGATGGATTATAATTATACTTATCGAAGTCGATGCAAAAAAAGTTATTATTATTTGTTGCTGGATGAATTTCAAATTGAAACTATATTAATAAATCTAATCAATGAAATGATATTTGGTCAAACTTTAAATATTTAATCAAACTTCTTGAATCATAAACAGTAATTCAGAATTAATATAAAATTATAAGGATCAATGACAAATATTAATTTAATCATAATTTAGCCAAATGCAAAAGGATTTCGTTGTGTGAATAAAGTGAGATAATTCTTTTTCCGCTTGCTTATTTCTTCTCGCGGTTCTGATATCGCTAAATTTTCCACATGATCATCTGTAATCTACATCATAAGTTACGGTAAAAAAGGCATGCTTTTTTTCAAT
This sequence comes from Dirofilaria repens, assembly GCA_008729115.1. NCBI lineage: Eukaryota > Metazoa > Nematoda > Chromadorea > Rhabditida > Onchocercidae > Dirofilaria > Dirofilaria repens. Next base: position 1,124,289 of record SNRZ01000016.1, on the reverse strand, counting down.
AACAATAACTAAATCAATAATACATTTTTAGAATAATTGATGACTAAAGATAAAAACTAATCAATTTCCAAAGTATGGAATGAACATACAGAACACTTTACAATCGGATTTTCTCCTCGGCAAATAGATGTTTACATTTGGAGTATAGATAAGATGATGCATAGTTATCTCCTCATAAAGTTCACACGTGAAGACATCACGTCCACCAATTAATCCGTAAACAACTGCTTTACATCTCTGAAATATTATTTTGTGTAAAATCTGAGCGTATGAACCGATCTTAGATGTCTTCTATTGCTTAGAGAGGATCATTTACAATTTTCGTAAACCAATGATTAAACGAATCAACGATTTGCTCCGTTAGAATATTACGATTAGCATTATTTGAACACAAAAAAAGATTCTGGGAATTGAATATGTAGATTTTGAAAATTGCGTAAAAACTATATCTTTTACTTCCAATTTAAAAAATTTTTATCAGAATTTAGATTCATTTTTCATTAATAAATTAATTTCTTTACGCTTTGAAAAGTAATGATAAATTTCGTATTATTTTTTACTATTTTCTATGGTCAAAGAAAAAAAGATGTAAAAAATTTGTTATTGGCATAACAAACTATTGAACAGATCTTGGTCAATTATAATGATCGGTTTATCTTAAATTATAATCGAATTTTCTAAAATATAGATTTATGGCTATTTAACATAAATAATTACTAGCATGAATGTTGCAAATAAATAAATAAATACAATTAGCAAAATGATTAGTTTTCGCTTATTCTTCTATGAAATAAGTTCAAATTATTTTTCTACAATTTAGATCAAATCGTTTCCAATAATTTATGTGTCATTCTTTCAAATTATCATAATTCATAAAGAAAGAGCATGAAATATTTGTCAAATTTGTAAGTCCATTAGGCATTGTATCAGATAATTATACAGCAAAATGATCATTAAATAATTGCCATATATTAATGACCAACGATGCTATCATTCATAACTAAGTCAATAAATTTTTACCAAGTCGAACTTGGTACAATTCAAATTCCCAAAATAAAAATCCTACGACTCTTAGACATACTTACTCTGTCTTTGAGACAAGTAACCAAACATTGATCTTCCGTACTACTGTAACCATCATATGCAACTCCATAGGGTTTGAAGGAAACCGGCATATCGCGATCTTTGTATTGCACAAAACATTTACACAACACACAAGGATTTCCAAAATGATCTAGAATTTCAATCAAATTCAATCTTTTAAATAGCTATGAATTCTTTTAAGGAAAAGATTTCTAATAAGAATTATTTAAAAATTATGAAATTCTTAACTTGCATGAAATGCCTGGAGTTTTAATATTATGATCTTTATAATAGCAAAATTCAAACAGAAATGACAAAAAGTTTTTTCATATCTATTATACATATATTTCAGAATAGTCTAATAATTCCTATTACGAGAAGAACTGACTTAGCAACTTGATTCGAACTATTATTTAACCTTTCTCATCACTGAATATAGCTTAAATCTGTTTCAAAAAATTTCCATCGAACTATTATTTAACCTTTCTCATCACTGAATATAGCTTAAATCTGTTTCAAAAAATTTCCATTTTCTTTATTGATATTTTTGAAACAAATTAATTAATTATTATATAAATGAATTAGACAAAGAAATTAACAAACTTGGTCGATTATAGGCTTCAGCGATTCTAAAAAAGATCCCAATGAAAATAAGAAAACTAGGAGCAATCATTGAACGGATCGACAAAAATGACAGCGGTGGTCTTTGATATTCCCATTGTCTTGTGTTAACAAAAATATAGGTCAGTAATATGAAGAAAGGTCAAAAATGGGTCATATAACGACCATTTACGGACAGTAAAATATTAACTTTCCCACCTTTCTTTTATAATATATTATTTCCATTTTTGGATCATCACATCAGTCATCCATCAATATAGAACATAATGAATTTTCGATTTCTTTGCTGTCAATTTACCTAACGATAAAAATATCCATCAACTCTTTCAATTTCACTATTATATAAAAGAACATGCAAATAAATCGATGACATATTTTTAAAAAAATTTTTCATTACCTAAAGAAATTTCTCTCATTTTCTTTCAAAAAAAAAATTGAATATTTTGAAAAATCAAAATATTTTTTTAATCAATCTTATCTTTGATAACATTTTCATTATTATTAATTAAACAAACATTGATATTTCACGGTTCAGATTTTAAATTTTAGGAGATTTTTTTACATATATTTTCTCCAATCAATATACATGCGATCAATAGGAAAAAATTGTGAATGCATATAGGATTAAAAATAAAAACTTTTGAAATAAACTTAAAGCTACAAGCTCGCAGTTTCTTTTTACTCAAGATTACAGCTTTCCGATTTTTTGCACAAAGTTACATTTTTTTCGTTTTTTTAGCGAAGTTTCCGGATTAAACTAAATAATTATTAATTGAATACAATTTGGAATTAATTTTTAAAAAATGTTCCAGAAAAGTAATCGTTTTAATTTATAATTCATATCTTTGTTTTTTATGAATATAAAACTCACAGACTGTACGAAGCCAGTGATTCGATTGGTCAATGAAAATTTGTAAAAAAAAGATTTTGTAAATAAAACAGGTAATTTAACTTTCACTTTTTTAAACAATGTTTCGCGTTTTGATACTTAAATCGTTATCGATAAAAAAAGCAAAAGGGAAAATGATAGAAAATTTTTCACGAAATTAATGATAGCATAATACGAAATTCTTTATCAAATGATTTGATGTCACATAAAAAAGTGAAAGCAATTGATTAAAATTGAAAATAAGTCGATTGCTTTATTGAATATTGCTATAATATTATTTTACTATATTCAATTTTACATTTTCTAATTTATTCCTTGCTTTCTTTTGAATTCCATTTTTAAGACATTTCTTTTATTTTATTGTGAAATCTCGTTTCAATATTTTCATACTCAATCAATATATTTGAGGTGGGGAATTTTCCTAATCGAAAAATGATCAACGTATATGAAAAAAGATATAGGAAAAAAGAAGACGAGGTCATTTCGTTTTCACATTAATTCTTTTTAATTTTTCCTATTTATTTATAGTAAAATTGTTTTAAATATCTTAACATTATCTTTTATTTTAGTTATTTACATATAATTTATTTCCCTTTCACTATAATCTACTAGATAAAAAAAGTATCGACAATAAAATGTAATAAGTAATTATATTGTTTTCATATTTCTTTTGAAAAATATTCGACTTATCCGATTTAACTAATTACTTGTTCTTTAATAACTAAATATTAAAGGATTAATTAAATAATTCGTTTCAGTTAAATTAATTTCGTACTACTTATTTCTCTCACTTCTCCAAATTGAAAAATCTCCGTTAGTAAGTAATAGAAAATTAAGATATGACTTTAATGCTTTCAGTTTTAGATTTAAAAATGAAAAAGGTAGAATATATATGTGTGTCTGTAGAAATCAGCTTTACCATCACCTTTTTTTCTTTGAAAAACTTAGACCTCCTTGAAATCTAATTGTGGTTAAAAATTTTCAAACGTGTAAAACAAGAATAGAAAGAACCTTTTCAAAATTTATTTGCTGATTTAAAAACTGTAATATAAGTGATAGACTTTACCTGTTTCGATATTGACCAAAATAATCACTGTTTTTACAAAGTGTTTATCAAAAGATGCAAAAGGATGAGAATGAAACGCTTACTTAATTGATTTATAAGAATGCATTTTCTTGAGGAAGTTGTTTCACTCTGTTGTTTATCTCGATTATGAAGAGGAAAAATCGGATTCAAAACAATTTTTCTAATTCTTTTTCAAATTATTTACTTAATTTTTTTTTAAATAAAAAGCGGTAAAAATTTTGTTTATTAATAAATTTTAAAAAGAAATAATAAATGTCTTAAAATAATTTATTTACCACATAAATTTAAACATGTCGAATTGTTGAAATGATACTTTACTTCGTACTTATCCATTTTACTACTTACGTATTAAATTATTAAACTTAATTGATATTTTTTTTCTTCTTGACTTCTTCTGATCAATCTAACATAAATATCTTGTTATTTATTATTTAATATCTGATTATTTTCTTTCATCAGATGAGTTTATAATATGTCAGTTATCATAATATACGTTCACCTAAAAATCGTTTTCATTTAACCAAATATTTAATTCTTGGAAACGAAAAGAGAAAAAAGATTTCAAAATAAAAGAAAAATAAGCAAAACTTGGACCAAAAAAATTTTGGACATTTGCCTAGTTCTCTGTGTGATATAAATTTATGAATTTTTTTTTGCTAATTTTCCTATGTTTCATCATCTGTATAACCTTTGTCCCTTAGATCCGTTAACTATCATGACGATGAGAATGTTTTGGATAAGTTAAACTTAGCTAATACCAATATTCTTTATGCTACACTTTTCTTTTGTAACATAGCACTTTTTTATTTTAAAAATTCGAAACATCTAACATTTATTATGCAAATATTTTAAATTATAGATTAATCTGTGGGAAAATCCTATTCATTTGAAACAAATCCGGTTTTCCTTATACAGCATTATTATAAAAAAGTTGTATCATTTATAATACTTAATTATTTCGTCTTCCTGTTTAAGTACATACACTTCATTATGCATAGATATCAAAATAAATTCTTAAAATTCATATTATTATCTTTTTTTCGTCCTTTTTCTTGTTTTCAAAAAGTAATATCGTCAATCAAAAGAATGATTTAACGGCTGTTATTGTTTCTTTCAGGAAGATTTTCAATGATTGTATTCGATATGGAATTAAAACTATCCAACAATACGTTATCATAACGTGAAATGTATAACAATTTTGAATGAAGAAAAAAGTCGTTCATATAAGAATACAATTCTAATTAGTTTTCATTAATATTTTTTCTAATCTTAAAATAATTTCTGTTTCAATTTAATAAATCTTCGTATATATTGTATGCGAATAGTGCTATGTTCGTTAATCAAAATTCAATAATTGCTGCAGATGATATTTTATCTGTTATTATCATCATTGATTTTAAATAGTGATAATATGATGATGAATAATTTATTTTATTAATTAACAGAATTGATTTTATGCACTATACTTTCGCAATAATTTCAATGATTAATTTGTATTGATAAAGCTATTAATTATTATCAAACAAAGGAAATGTTGAGTGAGAGATATGAGAAATATCAATTCGAGAAATGTGAAAGTCTGAATGCTAATTAACTAAATTATAAATTGAAACAAAAATTAAATGGATAATTATATGGAAAATATATGCAAATCAATGATAACAATGCTAATACAGAATAAACTAAGTTTTGTTAAGATACGAAATCGTAAAAAAACCAAAAGAATATCGATAAATTACAAAAATTGTAATTAATATTGAGCATACTAAAAATTTAATAAAATTGTTGAGAATAGTATTCACGTTATTTGACCTAAATTAAAATAAATTGCACTAATAAGGTAGAATTATTTGACTGATTATACAAATGGTGCTCATTTAAGCTCTAATAATAATTACTATTTTTATGAAATAAAATTCAACTAACGACAATTTTTTAAACTTCAATTCGAAAATTTTAATTGAAAAAAGATTTCAAAACTTCAATTTTTGAAATAAATAATAAATTTGCGGAATAAAAAATGAATAGAAAACATATGTAAGGCTTGGTATTGTGGTAATGATAGTAATTGATGACAATGATAGGTGATGAAATTGATGATGATTATTGATAATTAGTTGTGGTAATCATGAGAATTATTATGGTAGTGATGATGGCAATAACTAATCCTATTCAGGTCATATTATACAATATAATAAATATACAAAAATCGCTGAATGTTCAATTTGAAATCTGAAAAATAACTCAAAATTGTTTGAATGAAAAGCTTGCGAATTTGCGAGATGTGTTAAGTTGCGAGATGTATGTTAACATAAATTTTTTTATGGATCCCTTATTTTTCTTTTAAAATTTTAAATTTTTTTAGTAATTTATTAAAGTTGTCTTGAAGCCGATGTTTATGTAAATTATAATATAAATTACAGGATTATGATTTGACTCATTGTAGTGTTATAGTTTCGTTTTCTTTTTATATTTATTTTTTGATTTTTTTTTTTAAATTCAGTTTGTATTAAGTAATATTTCTTTGTGAAAATTCCTTCCAAATTCTCGAAAAATTCAGTAATTTCGAGAGTGTCAAATTTATTCCAACATGTAAAAATGAATAAGAATTCATCTATTTGGTCTCGTTAGCCAAATGAAATAAAACAACTACGAAAAGCAAACACGAAAGGAATGAGTAAAATATGCCTCTGAAGTGTTATTTGAAAAGCAAAAAGATTGTCATCAAAGAAAGATGGGAGCTTCATTCAAATCTTTTGCAGTACTCCCTTTTTACGGATTACACAAAACAATAAAATCAGTATTTGCAAAACAGAACTTCAAATTTATTTAATTTCAAGCCTTTATTCATTCATTCATTTTCCCTCTCCTCCTCTTCCCTTCCAATCTACCAGGCATCCTTTTAAAATTCTTGCAGATGGCCATTCATTTTAACATCAAATTTTTTATCCTTGAATATTCTTCAGTCGTTCCTCTTTTCCTCCTTTTACCTCATCACTTCTTTTTTTCCCTCTCTTTTCCTCTCTATCTCTCTCTCTCTCTCTTTCTGATTTGTAAGAGTGTTGTTGATTAGTGGTACTTAATATTTTACCAATTGAACCTTTCAAGGACTTTTTTTCTGCTTTAAAATTGTTGAATAATTTTTTATAAGCTTCATTAAATACTTGATAGCTCATAAAATAAATGGTTTATTAGTTTCTTTTTCTGTTTTTTCCTTTCTTTTTTTTTAATATATGAAATTTTCATTCGAAATGTTCAAATATTAAATTAATATTGTTATCAAATGAAATAATTAATTCCTCAGGCGATAATTTATTTCAGTATGATATTTTTCATCTAATAATGATAATATTAATTAATATTGCAATAATTTGTCAAAAAAGTTCGGTTTCAAAAAAAAACCTTAAAAATTGTAATTATTATTAAGCTGAATGATCGAATTTCAATCGGAAAATTTCGAAAATTTTACATTATTTCAAGATTGTATGTACGTTTTTTATTAAAATTATGAAACTAATTTTTAGAAGCTATTTGATATATATCACAGTATATTTTTATATATTCAAACTTCTGATTTTGTAGTAATTAAAAGTTGAAACTATAAAAATTTGCTTTGGAATTGAAATTCAAAAAAAAATTATCATAAAAGTTTTTGTTGAAAAACTTATTTCTGATAAATGATATCAAATGAAAATTCTCTAAAGTTTTTTTTTCAATAACGACTTAATATTTTAAATTTTCGATGGAGATATAAGTAAACGATTATCACTTTTTTATTCTCCGTTCAATGATTATCATATAAGTAAAATAAAATTTTTGAAATATTCTTGAAGCATGTTATAATCAGATTTAACAAAAGCAATTTTGAAAAAGGCAGTTTTCTTTTTTTCGTATTTTGAATAATTTCTATTGCTAAACGTCTGATAGCAAGATTGTTTAATTAGCTATTTCTTTTCGTCTCCTTCAATTTTTATTTATTCTAAAATTCATAGTAATCCTTGAAAAATATATTTTTGTTTTGAAAACAAAGACAAAAAAAGAAAAAAAGCGAAACAATAAACTTACTCACTGAGAAATGTTCAGCGAACATATGTGAAAGTAAAAAAAAAAAAACTTTTTTTTTGTTTAAAAAAATTTTTCATATTTTTCTCATTTTGTTCTTTTTTCCATCCTTCAAAAGTGAAATAGTTTTGATGAAATAACTGAAGTACACATCTCAATAGCTATTTCAATCCATCTAGGGCTTTTTTTTCTTCTTCCTCTCTCCCTTTTTTTTTGATTTCTTCCATCAATTTATGATTTCCTTTCGATTACTGACTGCTTTCAACATCAGAAGTGATTTCAAAAAATTGTTCATAAAATCGCAAACTTTCATTCTCCTTGTTTACTACCTTTTTGATTCCATTTACTGTCATGAGCATTGGTTTGAAATTGAAATATTACGAGAACGAAACTGATTTAAATGAACATTTTTTGATAGACTAGCATATATGATGATGGAAAGGGATTTATTGATAGAAAATGATTTAAAAGATAAAATATTCACAGGCATGATGGAGCATCATTTCATCTTTTGTAATAAATATTATTATGATGTCACAAAGAATTTCATCCTGAATCATCGTCCTGTTTAAATTATTCCATTGTCCTTTTCAAATTTTCCTTAAATCACTTTATTGCTCAAAAATTATGAAATTGTTTCCATCGAGCAAATGCTTTTTAAGAATGTGAATTTTCTCGAAATTTAATGTTTCATGCTAATTTACTTCATTTTTTACCTAGTGAAAATATTAAAATTTCCAATCGTTCTAAGAAATTTTGATGTATTTTGTACTCTCAAATGTTAAATAATTATATGCCAGATCACTTCATCTTATGCCATTCAAAAAAAGAAAAACGACGTGAATTTCATCTCATCTTTATTCCCAAATTTAAATACTCCTCAATTTGTTCCAATTTTTCTTCCATTATCTTTATTATCATAAATACGATAATGTCCACTAAAAATCAGTAGACATTAGCATCTATTAAAGCAGACGAATTTTTTTTTCTTTTTAAAAGTTAAAATAAAATAGTTACAAAAGGGAATTATGCTAAAGTTTGGAGACTATTCGTAATATGTTGTTGTTATTGTTGATCTCATGCGGTAATTAATTCAACAACAAAACATTGAGGATCTCTGCGTATGGAATTCTGGACAATAAACGTTTCTTCCATTCTTCAAAGGTTCGTTCTTCATTGAAATGTTTTCATTTATCTTTCCGATTTTTAATATAAATTTTGCAAAAGTTATCAAATCATAGAAAGAAAAGAGTATATAATTTGTTAATCAATCTAATTATGCTTATCTTAAAAATTGTTATTAACTAAAATTTTACTAATTTTCATGATGTCCGAGAAATTTAATTAATTCAGTCATAGTAATGTTCAAATATTAATCACAAATCATTCAATAAAATACAAATATGTGGAATATGTTTTCTAATTTCCGTTAATGGAAACTTTGGGCTTTTATATCATATGAGTTCTAAAACTTTTCCTTATAAAATTTCATATTTTAAATTCAGCTTCATAGTATGATCATTTGGAAATACAAGAGCATTAAAAATTTCAATCCTAAATTTTGATTTATATTTGAATTAATTGAAACTAAATGATACTATGATCAATAAAATATAACAATTACCACATTGATGGTTAATAAATTGAATTTATACTCAGATTATTTATTAAAACTTATGCTAACATAGTTAAATAATTCAGCAAGATTTCATAATTATCAAATTTACATAATAAATTGGAATGCAATTTAATAAGCTATTTGAAATCTGATAATAAACCAAACTTATATTATTTCCAAATCGTTTCCGTATTTTGCTAATTGCTTATTTTCTCACAATTCGTTTCTTCGAATTTTATCAAACAATCAGAACTCTTTGGTTTCTTTTTTCTTTCTTTCTCTCTCATAAAAAAATTTATAATTTTCCGACCATTCTCTATGATTGAAATTATAGAAAAAAAAATCCTTTTACATTTGTTTATTTGTTTTCCACTAATAAAGAATTAATTCAATTCGTTTCTTTTCTTTTTTTCATAATAATAACAACTGTTAATTTAGAAATGCCAAAAAAAAAACGATTCTTTTCGTTGAAAATTCTATGAAAATGAAATAAAACAAAGACAAATGATAAAATTAAAATTTTTTTAAATAGTAAAAGATTTGATTTCATAATTAATTGTTAAAAATAGTATGGGATATTTTTAAAGTTTTGCAGAATAATTTATATATTTAGCAATTGTTGTCGATATTGATGAGTTGTGGTATTATTTTAAGAGAGTTGACAGATGAAAGTTCAGTTAAATAAACGGGCATCATTCATTATAGCGTGAAACGATATCAGTTTTTATACAACATTGGTAATACTGATCCAGAAACTCGATAATTCTATGGATCAGCAATACAATTCATTACTGCCAAGGGAGCAATGGTCCTCTTCGTTCGATTTTATAATGTCCTGTGTCGGATATGCTATTGGTCTTGGTAATGTCTGGCGATTTCCCTATTTATGCTATCAGAATGGCGGAGGTTTGTTAATCATTGTTTCTATGTATTATAGCAATCTAAAATTTTACATGGCATTTCATTACTGAGAATCATAATTATTAAATTTTTGAAGTTAATTTAAAATACAAGTTCATTATCGTCAACAAAGTTGACTAATGCCAGATAGTTGCACTTTATATAATGGTCTGCAATTATCATCAATGGTGATAAGTGGTGTGATTCAAATGCTGCCTATAAAGCGTCAAATCGATAGAAATCTTCTTTATCGGATCAAATAAAATCAAAATAAAAAAGATCAGGAAAAAATTTGGGAGCAACGAAGAATTTAAATTAATCCAAGAATGCAGTGTATCATCATCAATTAATTAAATTAATCAATCAGTTAAAGTAAAGAAATATTATGAAGAATTACTTATTGTTGCTAGATTTAAAAAAAAAAAAGATGAATTAAATAATCATGATTTTATCAATTTTAGTTTCTAATTTAAAGATAAGGAGTATTTAGTATTTTGTTGAATTATATAATTGACCTCAAAATAGTCTATAATTGCTCTCCGAAAACGTATCATTCATTTTTTTTTAATTTTAGTATTTGCAGGAGCATTTTTAGTACCATATATGATATCGCTTATATTTTGTGGTGCACCTCTTTTTATCCTGGAGACAACGTGGGGTCAATTGTTGAGTGTTGGTGGACTTGGAATGTTCAAAATTTGTCCAATTTTCAAAGTAATAAATTTCATTCATTTTCAATCTGAAATGTTTATGGATTTCGATGAAGCTACTAATTTTAAGTTTTTTTTTTTATTTTTATTTTTTTTTATTTTCCATTATACATGGCTTGTGTTAATTAAATAAAAAAGCCTGACCGCAACGAGTAACAGAGTCGCAATGATTAGCGTTGAAGGCTTTGAGTGTAAGCCCAGTTGGAACTTCCATTGATGTAGATTTTGGTGATAGTAAGAAATATTCAAGTGAGACTAAAGTAAAAAGATATTATCAGTGTAAGGTTATTTTTATAGGGTGTTGGAATAGCGGCTGCAGTGATGGCATTTTGGCTTAACATTTATTACATTGTAGTCCTAAGTTGGGCAATGTGCTATTTATGGGAATCAATTCGACTGGATTCAAATGTTCCTTGGAGAAATTGTGATCATAAGTAAATTAAATCGATGAAAAATTCTTCAGCTTTTCAATTAATTATATCAAAAAAAATTCGCCACATTTAATAACAGAAATTGATAATTTTTTTTCTTCTTTTAATTAATAATACAAATGATCCAGGATGAAAAAGATCGAAATAATAAAATTAATTGAAAATTCAAAATATTTCATTTTTTTGATAAAATTTTCTGGTATTTTCTAATAAACCCATTTAATTACTTATTTTTTTGTCTTAATTAAAAAAATTAATCTAATTAGATAAGAACTGATTAAAAATTATCAGTTATTTACAGATGGAATACCCCTCGATGCCGCAGTGAATACGAACCGTTAACTTGTGATAGTAATCGAACAATTGCGAAGTATTTCAGTGTGCAGGTTTGATAATAACGATATTTTTTACCGATTCCTGATATTGCTTTTTATTTATTTTAAGAATTTGAATAAATGGATGTTAAGGGATAACAAAAAAAGAGTAATAAGTTCCGAAAAAAAAATATTCAGAAAAAAATTCAAAAAGATGGAAAAGCCCTAAATAGAACTATGAAATTTTGATAAATAAATACAGGTGTACGTAAAAATGAAAATTTTAAGATATTAACAAATGATCATTTAAACGAATATCGCAAACAATTCTTCGTTGGTGCAAAATCAAATTGGACGATCTGTAGTGATGATGATTTGAATGTACAATCACCGGTCAAAGAATTCTGGAAGTTTGTTTATAGTTTCCAAAATTAAGTGAACATTTGTTCGTTTTTGCAGAACAAACTTCTAAAACTTAAATCAAAGTGAATCTTAAAAAAAAATTTCAATTAAACAATATTCCAGCTATCAGGTGCTTGGTATCAGCTCAGGAATCGAAGAACCGGGAGGATTACGTTGGGATCTCGCTTTATTTTTACTACTTGCTTGGACAATATGTTATTTATGCATCTTCAAAGGTGTTCGATTGACTGGAAAGGTTCATTCCATCAAAACAAACTTAACAACTTTTTCTTGGAATAAAATATTCAATTGCTAAAAATTTAAATTATCAGAGATAAGATGAATGTATTACAATTTTTACAGCAAACAAAAATATTTCTGAACCAAAATGTTTCATTTTTGACGAGTAATACAACAAAATTTATTATTGCTGTATGGTAAATGATGGATTATCAGCATCACTAGTTGCAGATCGTTTATCTCACTGCATCATTTCCATATATAATGCTTATTTGCTTACTGATACGTGGATTGACATTGCCAGGCGCAAGTTTGGGTCTTGAATTCTATTTGAAACCAAATTTTGAGAAGCTTCTTGAAAGCAAAGTATGGGTGGATGCTGTTACACAAGTTTTCTTTTCATATGGCCTTGGGCTAGGCGCTCTTGTCGCACTTGGTAGTTACAACTCATATCATAATAACGTCTACAGGTATCTTCTGCATTGTTATTGTATTATAATCAGATTATCATTTTAGTCATCTTTTAAAATTAAAATTTTTTTTTAAATTTACAGGCAATCATTGGCAATATGTTTCGTAAATAGCGCCACAAGCGTTTTTGCTGGCCTCGTCATCTTTTCATTCATTGGCTTTATGGCTGTTGAACAAGGCAAGCCTGTCGAAGAGGCAAATATTCAAATTTTATTTCACATATAAATTCACTTGAATAAAATTTTATCAGCTGAATTGCGTGAAATTTTGTCAGCATAAAGTTTCGCCTTAACAACTGCGGATAGTAAATTATGAGCGGAATTTTTATTGAAAATTTTTCAGTAAATTTTATGATATTGCATGTATTGAAGCTTCAACTAAACTTAACGATAAGTTCATTAATCATTGCCAGAATTTTATGAAATTTTTATTGGGTCATTTCAGGTAGCACAATCTGGTCCAGGCCTCCTTTTTCTGGCCTATCCGTCTGGAATTCTACAATTACCATATACAAATGTTTGGTCAATTCTCTTCTTCACAATGGTTTTATTCTTGGGTATTGACTCACAAGTAAAGTATTATAATATTTGAATTCAATTTAGATTTAATATTTCAAAATTTAGATTATTTACAAAGTCTGCTTTGAGTCAATCAACTACAAATTTTTTTTTCTCGTTTGATTCATTGTTCAAATTTCGACAAGAAAAAAAGTTTGATTTATAAAGTGTATAGTTAAAAAAGAAAAAACTATGGCGCAAATGTCGTAGCAATATAGCCATAAGAAATAATGATATTACGTTTAGTTTTGTACAATGGAAGGCTTTTTCACAGCAGTGATCGATGAATTTCCGCAACTGATACGAGGAAAGAAATATGGTCGTGAATTTTTCGTGCTCGGAGTATGTATTATAAGTTACTTATGTGGCTTAACTACCGTTACAAAAGTAAGTTTATTTAAAAAGTTTGAAAAATTTTTTATTAATTGAAAATGTATGAATTTATTTTTTTTTCTTTTACAAAATTATACTTTAAAATATTCAACGTATCGATTGATTTTTGTTAAAATATTGCTAATGTTTACTTTTTTTTCGTAATACCTTCAAGAAAAAAAGCAAAAAAAAAGTAATATAAGAAATACTAATGAAAACAAATGTAATGTTATCACTTGCGCAAAAAATGAAATTAAATCATTGAATTCAGTTAAGATTCAATTAGAAAAGAAATTATTAATTGGAATAAATAATTAAAATCTTTCACACGATTATTTATTTTGTTGAATATGCAAATAAAGATATGCAGAATTGCAGAAATTACTCGAAGAATTTTAGGGTGGTTTTTACGTTTTCCAGTTGTTTGATTTTTATGCAGCATCTGGTTGGGCACTTTTATGGCTTCTATTTTTTGAATGTATTGCCATTTCATGGTCTGTTGGTATGCATTCGAATTTGAAACTTCCTTAAATTAAAAAAGAAAAAAGTCGGAAAGTATTAATAATTGATTCCGAGAATGAAATGAATTATTTGTTAATAAGTAGATTTGAATAATATGTAATCATTAGATTATCAAGTAACAATGATTGATTCTGCTTTTCAAGCGTATTAGAAAAATAGAAAATTGGGGATTAAAGCTCAGAATTTATAATTCTTAGTTTACTTAATTACAAAGCATTTTATAATTCATGAAGCTTAAAATTAAGATAATTCCAACAATTTCTCATTGTCTAAGAAACTAAAGACGTATTTCTATTATATATCTCTACATTTTGCTATTATTTGATTCATTAGCAAGATTTAATCTATATTAGGTAAAATGGCAGAAATATCAGAAATCTGAAAATGAAAAATTAAGTTTATGAATTATCTATCATTAAGGCATCAGTCAAATTAAGTTAACCCAAGCTGATTTATTTTAGGCATTAATCAGTGGTATGAGCACATTAAATCGATGGTCGGTTATTACCCAAGTCGATGGTGGAAGTTTTGTTGGGTTTTCGCAACTCCCATTGTCTGTCTGGTTAGTAGTTTTAATGTCGAAATTCCATAAAATATAAATTTAAATTTAAACATTTTAGATCCCATTAATTGAAACCTGGACATTTTTTCCTTTCTCTTTATGTGTACTCACTTCTTCTTTGTTTAGAATAATTATATAATTACAACATTTTAAGCAAACCAAAAAATTGATTTCTTTTCATAATTTAACGATTATTTGATGCAAGATATTAGGCAATAATAGTCAAAATCCACATAATTAGTTTGATTTGAATCTTAAACCCATCTAATAGATTATTTCATTTAAAAACAGATCATTTTTTATTTGAAATTAAATTGCTCTTTTCGTAGTCTCGAAATTATTAAATTGTGGGATTAAACTTCATTTTAAAATTATGTGAAATGTAAGTGATATAAAATTAGTGCTTTAGAGTGTAATGATTTTTGGATTAGCGAAATATGAACCATTACGAATCGATGCATACGATTATGATTATCCATTATGGGGTCATATCTTTGGATGGTTTCTTTCTCTTTCGTCGATGCTTTGCATTCCAATTTATGGAATTTATTTATGGATGGTCACCGATGGGACTACTTCACAGGTATTTATTTAAAATCATATTTGCTTATTTTATTTCGAATTTTAACGTTTTTTCGAAGCAAAAATAGCAGGAATAAATTTGAAAAGAAAGTTGTTCTAAAACAGATAAATCGTTTAAATTTGCTTTATATTTGATTGCTAATGATTGTATAGGGTATATATAGGCACGTTATCAGAAAGATATTTGGGGCTACAATTTTAGTCATTTGTGCTATCTTTGGCTAATCATTTTAAATTTTTATCAGAATTTGTCACAAGGGCTTATAAAATGAAGCATTTTATAGTTGTATAATAGCTAATATATATTTTATTATTAATTTATTTTTGACAATTTCAAAATTGGTAATTTGTTGTTTTAGAGATTTGAAAAACTATTTCGATCAAAGCTGCAAATTAATTTGGATGGTAGTGTTGGACAAGAATTAAAAGAACGCGAAGAATGAATTTTTATTTATGAAAAAAAGTTATAAATGTAATTTTTATTCTGTCGAAAAACTTTTATTTCACTTTCAGATTAATATTTGAATATTCTTAACGATATAAAACAGTATTATCATTTAAAGCTTTTTACAAATTAAAGAATTACAATCATTGTAAAATCTCAAAATGGAAAAAAGATAAAAGGAGAAATGTTCACAAAACGAGACGAAAATCAATTTCGCTTTTTAATTTTGTCAAAATTGTCTTATCTAAACAAAAGTAGAAATAAGAGCAAATATTAAATGAATACTTCTTTCATAAAATTCAATTTTAATATCGTATATAATACTATTAATGATTAGCATTTTTGCAAAACGTGCGATGTATATTCTGGTTGTATTAAACAGATTAACAGATTAGCACATGATACACTGATATATTCCGTAGTTCAGATTATATTGGTTGATTAATTATTATTTGTCTTAACAATGTAGTGCAATTATGAATTTTATACTGATAAGTAATTTAGGAAAGGCATAATTTTAGTAACGAATCAATCAGCCTGCCAAAGCAAAAATCATCGCTGGAATAAAAAAAACAATATCGATATTATTGTGTATTGTATGTATAAGTATAAAATTTTCTGATGTAAATCGAATAAATATAATATTTTTGTTGAAGTAATACATGAGGATTCGATTCATGGAAATACAAAGTTAATAGAAAAATTCCGATCCTGAACGTATGAATTTTAAAATGGAGAATGAACTGTTTTTCCACTCAAGTAGAAAACATTAATTAAGCATTTCAGAGAGGGCTAACTTAGATTTTATTTTTAACTTATCGACGCAAAAATATAATCCGTAATGAATACCGATAGAAATATATTAACAAATTTCATCTGATAGAATTCTCATTCAATAATCCTTAGGTGGTTGATTCAAATCTTTCTGACTTGAATTGCTTTTACTGAGATTTAAATTTTCACCTTTATCACTGCTTTCTTGTTATCAGTGAATCATGCGGTCAGCCCGTTATCTTTCACCATTAATTAGCAAATTTCGATGATTTGGAAAGTTATGCTACAGAGTTAAGCATTACCTTCAATTATTCGATATCGCATTATAGCTTAACAAAGACAAATGATTAATTCACTAAATAAAGGTAAGAATCCAAATATGAATCTAACAAGAGAACAAAAACATTGTAACTTTTTATATTCGTAAAAAATTGTTATTGCCTTTTACTTTAAAGCTATTTTCAGCGGATAACCGCAGCCATATTTTGCAAGCTAATTATTGGTTAGATTCATTTGGCCGAATACTTATAGACCTACAAAAATAGAATTAATCATTGTAATACCACTAAATTATATTTATATTTTTGTGGCGAGCAATTTCGCATACAGATTTCAACTTTTTAAAACTTGGAACGATACGATATAAGTTTACATTGACAGCATAAACTGAAAGTTTAATTAGTAATTAATTAGGATGCGAAATAAACACCTCCTATCGAAACAATCGTTTGTTATAGCAAAGTTAAAAGATGTAGTTCTGAATAATTTCTTTTATGTTTATGCAACATAAATTAATTGTTGTATTAAATTTTCAATGACGAAATTATTGTCGTTGAAAAAAATAAGGTTAAATTTCTTAACAAAATCTGACTTTAAATGAAATTAAAAAAAAAAATCTCATGCGTTTTCGGATTTTAATCAAAATCCATTTTTTGATAAAAAGCCAGGAAATCGGAATCTTCCCACATCATCCTTTATTTGTATAAAAGTTCTTCTCGAAAGTCTGTAATTAAATTGATTGTTGTTTAGTTAATACGTTCCATTTTTTTAATTTTCGTCAATTTTTTTTTTTAATTTCCATTTTATTTTTTTAATATTATTTCGATTATTTTTTTCAGCTATTCGTTTTCTTTGTAAAATAATTTAAGTTTAATTGAAATTTATTAAATATTAATATCATATAATGTCTCTTATAGCATATTTCTGTTCAAACTTTAAATCGAGAACAATGAGGATAGATACATTTTTCTCGCTTTTTCATTACTATTCGACAAATCTATTTATCATTCGGTAGGACTTTTCTCAAATTCATACAATTGATTGATTTATCTTTATGAAATAAACAAAAGTTGCAATTGTATAAACTTTCTACCTCTTCCTTTTTACAATCCATTTTTAATTATATTTTGCAATGAATATATATCTGCATTTGGATTAAAAAAATTTAACTTTTTAACATATCTTTTTTTGTTTTCTATAATTTATATTTATAATTGAATATTCAAACATTTTATTTATGTATTTCTAATAGAGAAACTTAACACTCAATAAATATTGTTGAAAATGATTATTTAGCAATATTAAAATTGTCATCAAAAACGTAACACTTTTCTTTCTCCTTTTTTATTGTCATTATAACTAAGTTTGATAAATGCTTATTTATCAAGTTTTTAAAAAAAGCTTACCATTTTTGCTTTTTAAAAAAAAAATTGATATTATTAGCAAAAATATGCAAATATATCGATCAATACATGCATACATATATATCCATGCAATTTTGTTGGATGTCAGCGAAACGAACTTTTAATAAATATACATAAACGGTTGTTTTCGATCAACTTCTCATCTCGAATCTTCTATTTCAGCTTTTGTTAACTTTTTTTTTAATTATCATTTTCAATGAAATTTTTCATTAAATTTCAATTATTGCAACGAAATATTTATTGCTTAATGTAGGTGTCTTATTAGTTCCGTTCTTTTTTATTTTTTTTCTTTTTTGTTTTCTAATTTAAAAGTTTGTCCTCTGGGCTAATAGTTCATAGAATGAATGAATGAAAAAGATTTTGAAATTCCACTTATTCCTAACATCGATTCCATTCCCTTTTTTCCTTCCTTCCGTCTTCATATATTCTCATTTTTAAATTTTATATCTTTTTCGAAATTAGTTATTAGCTGATCAATATTAATCAATGTTATCTAATCAGAAATTTTATTACAATTTAAGAATTTTTCACCCAAGAGAGTTTTTTTAATAACTGTTAATAATAACTGATGTTAATAATATTCAAACTATTCCGGTGGGCTAAATTCGAGAGTGAAATTAATTAAGAAAAAACTTGTGAAAAAGTTGATGATAGCACAAAATTTCTTGCGATTTATATTTTGAAAGTTAAAAAAAAAAATTTTAATAAAAGGCTTGCAAAATTATAATTACTAAATATTCGTTCAAATATTCATCATCGTTTCTCCGACGATTGAAAATGAATCATTTGGTCTTTTTGCCAAATATAAACATTAATCATTAATCTATCACGGGTGATCGATCATTCACTATCGCTCAAATCATTTTGATTTGTTGTAAACTGAAAATCCAAAAACATTTTTGTATATGTCTGCTTATAACTTTACATATATAAATAAATATGTGTGTGCAAATTATGAATTGTTAAAGAAAACAAAGGATGGAAAGGGGCCAAAAGATTATGGCTGAACAATTAACCGATTTTGTTTCTTTTGGCTACCATGGTAACTCACTTTTTAAAACAAAAAAAAGTTAATTTATTCGTCGCAGTAAATCAACAATTAACTTGGCGCTACCAATAATTCGTACTTTTCTTTTTGTAATTCTGAACAAAAGCGAAGAATAAAATTGATATTAATTTCTCATCCATCATTGTCATAACATTTATTTACATTCTGTATATTTATATGAATTTTTATATATTTCTTTTTTTCTACGTAGTAATTTATCTTTACATATGTATTATTTATATTTTTTATTTTTTTTCTTGAAATAAAAAAGTTTTTTTTAAAAAAGTTTTTTTTTAAATTGGTTCTATGAGAATGTTAATTTTAATAAGTATATTAGTTTGATCAATTTCAATTAAGAGCCTAAAAAATTTGATCAATTTTTCTGTATAGCAATCTATGAAATTAGCTGATAGCAAATGTTCTAATTGATAATATTCATAATTAATTAGCGACAATGATATGTGGTGGATAAAGATGGGAATTAAAAGTGATAATAATAATTATTATTTCAAATATTATGCAAACAATATGTTTAAATGGATTAATCATTCAAAATGCGACACGAATAACAGTGATAATCACTTTCAGGTGATCATATGCCATCAAACAACATTGTTTTGTTAAAATTAAAATTGATAATAATAATAATTATTATCTCAAATATTATGTAAATGATATGTTTACTAGAATTAATTCTATTTAAAATGCAGTATGAACGATGATAATAATCATTTTCAGGTGTCATCAAGAATACTGTTTGATCGTATGCCATCAAGAACGTTGTTTTGTCGAAAGTGTGAAGGCCATGGACGACAAGTTGTATTGAAAGGTCATGCTGGCAATTGCCCATATAATAATTGTAACTGCAAAAATGTAATTATTGTTTATCTTCTTCATTCATTTTAGCTATAAAATTTCGGAGTTTTGAATTCTTCCAAAGTTTTTACTATTCCATCAGTTCATTCTTACATATTTACATACATTGAGATTAGTTCCAATATACTTCAGTGAAATAGATAAGAAATTTTCTTATGCCAATAGAAGTTAGATAAAAGATGTTTTTTATATTAATTATTGAAAGATTCTTTTTTTTAATGAATAATTAATAAAAAAAAGCATTTCATGATTCTTTATGATATTTATCATGTCGTAAAGTCTTAAATAAATCTTAAATAAATGTTCAGACTTTTATGGAACAGACTTTTGTTTAAATGTATAAGAAAAACGCTTATTGTGATTGCTTTCTGTAATCACAGTAAAAAACGATGAAAGATGTATGATAATGATGAAAACAGATTAGATCAATCTACCCGTAAAACTTTTCTGGAATAAGATAAGGAATACTGCAGAGTTTTTTGGAATCGAATAAGAACTTATAAATGTATATGCATTAAACAGACGAATGAAAACTACTCGGAGATTGAAATTAATTATTTAAATTTTTAACTTAGTGTTTAAATGTGATGTCTATGCGTGCCAGTGCCATCATACGACGATATAGATCACGAACCAGTAGCGGTAATTTAGTATTAAAACCGGTGAAATTTCGAAATGGCAATACTAGACTACGCGTTTTCCCGAGATTCATTGATGGTAAAGTTATCAAAAAAATATAATTTTTAAAATATCTTACAAACCTAATCTTTAGATGATATCATGTTAAATTTTTCCTCACACAAAATATTGGCAGTCTACATAAATAAGAGATTTGTAAAAATTACCAGATTTCTCACTGGAAATATTTTAATCGTTGGATTAATTAAATTGTTTAGGATGATTAATCAAATTATTAATCAAATGATATGAATACATTTACTAGATTTAAATTTTTTTTAATTTAAAAAATTTTCCAAACATTTTTTGCCAATTATTTAGATCGCGAATGTGTTTCGATTCCAACCAATTACGACAACAGTAATACAAAAAGCAGCAGTTCTTCAAACTTATGCAAGCTTAATTCTGTCATATATCCGCAAACAAATGAATCGACTATTTTTTCGCCTCATAAATTGGTGAATAATTTTTTGTTGTTAAAATGATAATTTTAGTAAAAAATTGCCAACTAGCATAGATGACATTTTTTCATTGTATATGACTTTATTGAAACTTAAAATCCTGATACTATGGAAATTCCTAAAACTAAACCAAATACGTCAGAAATTAATTAATGAAATGTGTCACCTAAATCAAATACAAGAAGAAATATTGCTGACGGTATAGTGATTGGCCAAGGACTTGGATCCATTAAATGAAAATGATATTGAAGAACTAATTATGTATTAATTTATCCTTGAAATTTATGAAGTTATGAAAGATAGTTGTAGGAATTATGCCAACAATCAACTGACCAGAATGTTATTTGTCACTCCAATGAAACTTCACTGAATCCAGAAATGGCACTGTTGATTCAGAAATATGGTAGTTTGCAAAATACTATTTCAAACGTATGCAATGCGTCCATTCACGTTATGCAACAACAAAAAGCATCTGTTATCCCGATAGATAATTCTATTAGCCTAAATCCTGAGAAACATCCCAGAATCAAGGAACAACGTTGCAATAGTGAACAATTCAATCGCAATTTACAAATTCAAGGAACGAATTCAGATTTATTTTTAAATCAATTTGAAAATCATTACACACCACAACTCGCTGCAATACCACTAAGTCAATACACTAATTTGAATGTTTACCACATGGTTCAATTCATACGTCAATATGTTTTATGGCCCAACTATCTGTATCACAACAATCACTACTCGAAAATGCATCTTACAAATCATTTTGGCCAATTTTTCAATCAGTATCTTTCGTCATTTTCTGCATTTTCATCCATCAAACATCACTTGAATCGTGAAGGAGCGGCATGTTGCACATCACAACAAAATACTTTTTGTGATAAGAAAATTGATGAAAAATTATCTAAAGTAACTGATAGATTCATACAAACTTCGGAATCAATAATTCAAGAGCAAACATTCAGAAAACAGATAATGAAATAAAAAAATCGATAAAAAATGATTCTTCCATTGTCGGATTCGATTTGAAAAACATCAATTGGAATGGTATATTTTGTGAATTTTGATTTATTTTTTTAAATGAAATCTCTGCACGTATTTAACAACATACTTTAAAATTTTGAGGCTGATTTAAAATTCATTTTAAGCGAAATATATGAATTCAGAGATGGAAATGACAAATGAAGCATTGTCATCTTTATCGGGAGCGATGAATCATTTATGGAAATGAGGCAACGAACTCTGCAAATCACAGCAGAGAGTACGTTTCAACTAGAAAACAATAGTTATTGGCAATTTCTCGCCGATGTTTGTTCACCTGAAGTGATAACAATCAAATATGATATAATATTATCAAAACATTTTACTCCTTATAAGGATTCATTGTGTACAGTTTTATTTCTTCCTCAATACATTATCAATTGCTATTTCAAAAGAGCAAGTTTTATGAAATTTAAAACGTTTCGAAGTTTTATTCAAATTAAATAAAATAGTACTGTAATTGCTTATCAGGTCAGATATGTACTGATAACAAATAATTTTTTTGAATTTTTCATAGAAGTACTAAACTATCAGTTTGAACAACTTTCACTTATTGAAATGTAAATTTAGTATTGGCTATCATATATCTTAATCATATGTAGTATTGGATTCCAATTGACGACGAGCCAATAGGTTAGATATTAGGCTACTGGTTACAAATATGCTCTTAAATTTCATATAAACAGATATGAAATGGGAAAAAAAGTGATATTACTTCAACTTTTAGCGCTAAAACGGTCTTTTAATATGTCTGATAAAAAAGAGAGACAATGAAATAGTTATATTTGCAAATATGTGATTAAAAACAATTTATGATAATAAAAAAGTATCATTGCATAATTTAATTTCAAATGACTTTAAAACTTATTTCTATTTAATGCAGTTTGAAATTTCAATAAAGAAATGCATAAAATTTTTTATGAATATTATAAAACTATCAAAATGAGATGATTATTAATTAATGTTGCTGAGAAGAATTTTCGTTTAATTTAGAAAATA
Source organism: Dirofilaria repens (assembly GCA_008729115.1). Taxonomy (NCBI): domain Eukaryota; kingdom Metazoa; phylum Nematoda; class Chromadorea; order Rhabditida; family Onchocercidae; genus Dirofilaria; species Dirofilaria repens. The sequence continues at coordinate 1,100,838 of SNRZ01000016.1, read as the reverse complement.
ATGAAAGGATAAAATAAATAATCGAATAATCTTGCAAAAAAATTAGTTGTATGAATAGATTTTGCAACAAATAGAATTGCTTATTTTTAGGATATTAGAAATAATTGAATTATTATCCGTTATTTTTTTCTTTTTCATTGTTCAAGTATTTATTTTATCACTAATTTTTATCAATTTATTTGCATCGGTTTCACAATATGCTTATTTTTCTGTTAATTCACAAAATAACAAACACAGTTCATGCAGTATAATCTAACGAAAATGCACCCTATTATATTTAATTGAGCATATTTAATTGTGAATATATTTAAATATGGCCCATATTAAATACTTATTCAATAATTTGATCATTTTTTGGAAATACATTTTTAATTTTTTCATTTTTTCTAAAAAGATTAAATGATAACAACTGTTTATCATTGGATCATTTGCATGATTGAAAAGACAAACATGATCAACGCTTTTTTTTAAAAAGAGTACAATGTTTAACGAATTTTTAATTTCTAATAAAGCAATTATTTTGGTCATATTAAATTATTAAAATTTGGTTAATAAGATCGAAGAAGGAAAGGAAAGATCACAATATGCAATTTTTCTAGAATGATCTTTGAGAATAACAAATGGAGTTAACTACTTGAAGTTCATTTATAAAGTTTATTTATTATTATTGATTCGCATAGATAATTAATTCAAACATAACAGAGTGTATCGTGTACATTTTATAGTTTTCAAGGATAATTGAAGATTGATAAATTTTTGAAAATAGTTATTCGTAATAAATGAATGAAAGTATGTTTTTAAAGAATAGGAATAAAGGTCATTAAAGTAACTTTGATAATAATTGAGGATATGAGCATTTTGCAAAACATCCTAGTATGAGTTATTATAAATACGATGAATGAAAAGTGAATCACAAGTGAAACTATGTTTATTATTAATTCAATTTCAACTCAGTTTGAAATGTTCAAATTGCAAAAAAGAAACTAAAATCAAAACCAGTGAAATGGTTAAAAAATTAATATTAATAATAAAAAAGTGTAATTATTAATAATTATTAATAAGCAAATTTAAAGTAACGTTAAATTTTTCATATTGTACCAGACATTCAAAAATTCCTCTAATTTTCGATTGCAAAAAATTTTTAATTTCAATTATTTCTATAATTAACAAAATTTTTAGATACTACTGCTTATATTATGTTTGATGTGATCAGTAAAAAGTTCCACTAAAAACTGAGAAACTTCAAGTCAAAAAAAGTTTATGTTGCAAATGAACTGAATTAATTAATTGGCGATAATATATGCAATCTTAGGATTTGCAGTTGCTTACTATGACCGTATAACTCTTAATGCAGTGGTTTATATTAATTGCCTTATTCATAAATAAACAAAATAGATTGTTAAAAATTTTAATAGAATTATTAGATCAGATTACTTCTCAAATTAGGCTTCTCGAGATTATCTTTTAGTAAAAATCTAGCAAAAGTATTTCATCATTCAAAATTTTTTACCGTTAAAGTTAACTGTCAATTAACTATTGCTATTTTCTTATCATAACAAGATTACCTTATCAAATTTATTTAAAAAACTGAAGCAATAAAGAATTTATTGATATTTGCATTGCATATAATATTTCCACATTACTTTTTATTTTTTTATTCTTTGTTTCTCTCTAATAATCGAAGTTTCAAAAAATAAACCATTAATTGAATAACTTATGAAAATAATAACAACAAGTGTGTATCATTTGAATTGTTCAATTGGTTTTGTTTCATACTGAATTATATGATTTGATTCGCGATATGGTTACCAATTTTTTATTAAAATTCGATCATTTAACTAATCTTTATTTATTTACAAAATATGTTTCGATAAAACAGTCACTCGCCGGTGAACTGTTATCATCTTTCCAATCAACTGAATAATGAATTTCAATTTAACAATAACATTCGTATAGTTATTTTTTGTAAAGAAATTTCAATTTTCGTTGGTGAAAAAGTGAAATTTTTTTTAATGAACTGACAGCCTTTGTTTTCCTTTGTATTCTAACTTAAGTTTTGATGTGATAATATGTTAAATGATAGTCCCCTGCAGTAGTTTCGATCACAAATATGGTAATAGTAAAATTGATAACAGTAAAAATAAGGACGCACAAATAATTGATGCAAAGGAATGATGATACTATATATCTTTGGCGATAATTTTGATTTTATGAATGATAATAATGTTGGTGTTAAAACCAACGATAATTGATTTTGTACTTAAACCAGGATTTTTCTTTTTTTTTGTTCGCCTTAAATGATATTATTTATCAGCTGATCTGATTGATCCAATCAGTTCTGTCTTCAGTAACTTAGTAATTGGAAAAGAAATTTCTTTTTTTGATTTTTCCAACGATTTTTTTTTTGCGTGTCTGGATAAATGAAATGACTGATATATTAAACTCAATTGTGTTAATGCAAACTAATGAACTGATAAATGATAACTGATAATTTTTCCGACGTCCATTAATGACTTTATTTGCTACAACTGACGTCTGGCACTTTAATTTATTAATTCTTTTACTTATTATTGCCGGTTTCCCACCTGTTTCAATTCTTTGCTCGTAATGTGGTGTTGTTTTTAGTTTTAGCGCTATTTTCAATGTTGTTATCAGAAATAAAAACAACAATAAATAAATCATTTTCACTTTTCACAATTTCTCTGAGAAATCGATTTTAACATTTTTTGATTTGATTCCAAAGTTTTATCTTCTTCTGATTATACGTATTATTCATTATTATTCGGCTGGATTTCTAAACTATTTAATTAACGAAACGAAAAATTTTTTTATAATTTCGACAGCACTACAATATCGTTTTGAAACAATTGCATTCAAATATATCTTAAATTTGATATCTTTTCTGAAATATTATTATTGTTCATTTTGTTTGAAATATGAAACTTCTAACTTGTTCGAATCATCTAAATATTTCATAAAAATATTTGATTTCAAAATTGAATCAATTGAAAATACATGTCTAATTCAACAATATAAGTTTTTTGATTTGTTACAAAAGTATACATCAAGCATAGCCATATATTATTAAAATTTTAAAATTGGCTTATCATTCCGGTCTTCAAAATATCCTTTCAATCAATTTAACATTTGTGATGGTAAATAAAATTTGTATAAAATATTTAATTAATAATAATGGGACGTCTTTACTCGGATTAGCTAGCATTTAAAGAAACAACTAATTGTTTTGAATCAATGACAGGAAAAGATCAAGTATATTATCTAAAGTACTTTCTTGATAATCAACGCAACCTTCATTTAATTTGGTTCATATTGATATTTCATTTCTAATCGCAATAGAATTCGGGATAAAAATTGAAAAGAAATATTTAAATTTCTTTTTGTAAAAGTAAAAAAAAGCAAATCAGCTGGGAGTTGCAAAAATATCACTGTTCATCAGCAATATGTGATGATTATCAGTGTTTGAAATGATTTCGAAGAAAAAAATCTCAAATTAATTCTAGTATAAACGTTTAAATCTCGGTCGCTTATCATTTTTTAGTCAAATCTTTAATTAACATGATTAGGCCCATCCATTAAATTGAAGCTTTATTTTGAAGATATTTTTATAATCATATAATATTAACCGATTTTTATCATATAAATTAATTATGCATTAAAATGGCAATCATCAAATTCATATATGTTTGAAATAATGAAAATTGAGCAAATGAATTAAACCAGACAATATGACTTAAAAACAAAATTATAACTAAACAAATAATTTAAAAAAGAAATTGTGAAATATCAATCTAAGCAAGCTCTAATTATTTCGAAAACAATTTTTTTTCTAATTTTTTGTTCATATTCATTTATTTCTCCATGAAAAAGTAGGAGAGAAAATAACAATAAATTAATTATTATTTATTCATTTCATTTATAACTTTACAACAAACAAATTATATAACTTATTGTTTACTTTGTACTTACCTTATAAATTTTTTTATAATAATCAAAGAATTATTGAATTTTTAAAATCATTTCGGGAGAATTTGCTCATAAGAATTATATTTTAATTCTTGACTATTACGTCAATTCTTGATACATTTAAATATTTATGCATTTCATCGAATTGGAAATTTCTTTTATTGATCAAATATAAAATCACAATTTGTTAATCATACTTCGTTTTCGTCCATTACAAGTTTATCTTTTCGTTAAGAATATATTGAATATTGATTGATCTTTCAAAAAAAAGCCGCAAAAATTGTTGCAATTTATTCATTCGTTAGCGAACTATCAATTATGATATCACCAAGAAATTATAGTACTGTAATTGTATTTTAAATTATAACTCAATTAAACAGCTGCCCTCTTTGTTTTGTTCCATATCGCAAATGATACTTAATTCTTACGCTTAATGATATTCCTTTTTTTTCTATAGATTAAAGATATATTTCACTCCCTGCAATTTTCTTATCATCATTAAATAATTTTTTTAATTCTTTGTTACCTGAAAAAACAAATTCCAATAATTTAACATATTTAGTAGGTCGGCTTTTATATGATCAGCATATAAATCCGGATATAGAACATTGGGTGACTCAATGATTAAAGAATGCGCAAGAAATATACCCTCTTACCTTCTTGTTTTAAACGTTCAAACGATCTTTCACTTAATTAATAATTTAACATTGTTCGAAAGCTTTAAAATTTTAATACCTAAATTAGTTAAATTAAATTGGAAATTTTATAGCTTAATCGTGATCTATTATATATATATATATATATATATATATATAATGATATAAACAATTGGCATACACAAACTTACAGCAATAACCCGTGCTATATTATATAAACAATTCTCCTCTGTGAGCATTTTTTTCTTTTTTTAGGGATGTCGGTTTTTTTTTATTAATTAAAAATATTAACTTTTTTTATGGAATTTTTTTCTCACAAATAATTCAGTAAGAAATTCAAATAAGTTAGTTTAAAACAATTTTACAGCCCTCAAAGGAAATTCGGTTAAAATGAAGCAATACAATTTGTAAAAATGATCATTATCATTATCATATTACGCAGTATTTGTAGTAAGAAGTAATTCACCATCTCCTGACCAACGACATGTCATATAATGTCGTAGTAGTAAACGATACTTATCCGAAAATAACATATATATTGCAATATTACATGATGCATTCACCATTACCTGAAATATTGTTATCATTATTATTATTTAACTAATTTCTTTTCTTTTTTTAAACATAAAGAAATTTTTCTTTTTTTTTTGGCTTACAAAAGAAAAATTATGTCAGCACCTAAAGATGTAAGTATGCATATGAAATGAAAATTCGAACATTTCCATAAATAACAAGCATGAAGAATTGTTTGTTAAAGAGAGAGAAAAAAATAAATAAAAGAAATGCTGATGATTGAGTTATCTAAAATTCATGGCAAGTATTTCTTTAAAAATCGCGTTTTTATCTTTTCCCATCTCATAAATATGCTTTGAAAAATATATAAATAATTGTCAAAACTTTAAATTCAAAAGCAATAATTTTTCATTTTATCATTTTTTTTTTGTTTTGGCATTGATTGATCATGAAATTTTTCCTTTATTTCAATTCCATTCATATTTTCATTCTTATTATTTTTGTTTTTCTAATTTTTTTTTTATTATTCTTAATTTCAAATTAAAATTACTAGTTTATGCTAAAATCCTATGTAATTTTTTAATCTAACAATATCTTTATTCTGTTGGAGCAAATACAAAAAATGTCCAGCCTAGTTTTTTTTTTTTTATTAAGAATCAATAATATGTCGAGACTAGCTAGTGTCAAAGTTTCTGCAAATGCATAAAGGACCTCATAATTCATTAAGTACTATGCAAAAACAAAAAAATAAAAAATGAAAAAATTAAATAACTTGCCAAGAAATTGTTGTAAGTGACAGCGAAACATAGAGAGCATTGTCATAACCAACATTTTCCAAAATATTTACTACGAATGCTAACGTATTGCATGATAGAAAGACAAGTACAATTGCAATAAGCATTATCGATATTTGGCGTTCTTTTCGTTCTGCATGTTTTAATGATTCATCGGGTACCATACTTTGACGCCTGTGTAGCCGGTTTGTTCGTCGAATGGCTAATAGAACCTGAAAATATAAAACTTCCATTGTAAAAATCAGCTGTTGCATTTTAAATTAAGTCCAAAATTAAAATATTATTTAATAATATAATTTGAAACTTACTGAAAATATTAAATGCATTAAATACACATAGAAAAATGATTTTCTCTACGACGAATATTAAAACTTCTATTGTAAAAGTTCAGTCTTGTATTTCAAAATGAGCCTAAAATTAAAGTATCACTTAAAAATATAATTTGACATTTATATCATAATTATTATTTATCTGATTTCTCAATACACCATATACATATCTTTTCGATATGTTAAATATATTATATCGATAAATGACTCACGGATTTTATATTTTTATAAGAAACTTATGATTTGATCAATCATCAACAATCCGTCATAATTAATGGATTTAAAAATATATTCATTGGTTCTTAAAAATTGAACCAAAAATGCTAACCTGAGAATTTAAAATAATTAATAACGTGAATGGCAGCACAAACATCAATATGGTATAGGCCCAACCAAAAAATATAAGGCGATAAGTTTGATTAAGTCGTAGATTTGATGGGGCTAATACCGGAATGAAGGCATTTATATTTGATCGAAAACAATTATTGACCACTCGCACCTAAAAATTAAAGTTACGATCATCCCTGAATCAAATTATAGTTTTGTGACTGTGGATTATTTCGAGATCAAATTCCAATTTTATTGGTTGATTGAATTTTATGTAATCCGTTAAGTTCATCAAATTTCATTGATCAGTTGACAGATTTCGATTGAAATACTTTGTTTCAGATGCTTTTTTTTTTTGTTTTTATTATAATTTTCAATTTCATCGCAATTTCATTATCATTTGTTCCTCAATTCTGGGTTCTAATTTCGAAAATTTGAATCCATTTATATCTCATGGTCACTCAATGGCATTAATCATAACCAGCCATTTCTCATTGGCTTATTCATTATAGATAAGTTAGTTCTCAGTGACTTTTGGTCTTGTATTTCTTTTATAACCCAATAATAAATATTATAGTCAAATTGTGTTCATATAAAATTTAGATTGATGATGATTTATATAAGCATATGCCGCAATTTCTTTAAATAAATGTATAAAAACTTCACGACACTTGTGTTCATCCTTTTGGAAGAAAATTGTCAAATTCTTTCGCAGATTTTTTATGAAATTTCATAGCTTCTTTTCATTTAATAAATATTGATTTTAAATGTCATCTTTTACTTAGCTCACAACGATCCATTTAAATTGCTGAACTTAAATTATATTCCTTAATATAATAGCTAAAAGATATCTCGAACTTAATAAATTAATAAACGACAAAAAGGAAGTTTTTTTTTTTTTTAGATAATTTTTGATTATATTTTTATTGAAATATAAATAAAAGTATACATTATTCAAATTTTGATTATTATCCAAAGGAGAATAAGATAGATGAGGAAACGAAATTATTTACTGTCGTTAAATGATATTTTAAGTTCAGAATATTATTTGCATAAACGATAAATGACAATTGTTAGGAATGAAAATTTCTCATCTTTTTGCCTTTTTTACTTTATTTATTTTACACATTTTTAACGCTCAATTATCCTCTCTCCATCTCCTTGTTTATCACTTTTTAGATATTTTAATAGATTTGAAATTTTGTTTCCTTCCTTCTTCTCCTTTTATTGAATAAATGATAAAATTCTATTCCATATACTAATAGCATCAGAGAAAGAAAATCTATGGTTACAATTCATTCCGAAAAGTAACTATGACATTAACTTAAATTTTCTCACAAATGGAAGATTAGCAGAAATGGTTCGGAATGAAATTTTTTCTTTTACATTTAAAAAATTTTCAATTATAGTTGAAAGTTTGACTAACAAGAGATTTTGATTGGCTTCAAAGGAACTGAAAATTGGAATGCAATTAACTGAATGACTTAATCTTAAAAAAAAAGACCGTTACATTATTCGACTTCTTTCCAAACGATATTTCGTAGATGAAGAATAAAAGTGCTAACATAAGGCAGAAATAGATTTGCTGTAATCAATTTGTTCGTTACACTTTGATAGTTTGAAAAGTCCAGAAGTCATAAACAACTTTGGCAAAAAAAAGGAATAAAAAGTTTTTCAGATTCTAATTCTTTTCTCCCCAAATATTCTATTACAATATATTTATCACTGATTAATGCAAATTAAATTAATTCTTAGAGCAAAATTCCTACATCAAGTAATTGATTTTTCAACCAGAAAGTGGATTAATTTTGAATTAAGAAAAAAAAAGAAAAAGATAGTTAAATTAACTAAATGATTCCCATTATGAAGGCATGCATAACATCTTTTAATGCCTTTTGTTAAACTTTTTTGGATTTTTAATAGCTATCATTGATATGTTTGAAATAAGAATTCTATCAAATTTCTTCTTTCGCGTTTATCAATCTATATCATTGATATTTTAAGAGCTACCGTAAAGTAAGTTAAAACAAAAGACTAACCTTTTTTGCAAATAAGTTAAATTTTATGAATGCAAAATCCACTTATGTTTTCATGTTTATTATAATCTGCTTCTAAATAACTTTTCAAGGAAAAAAAAAAGCAAAAAGGCAAAAATATTAGGAATAATATCAGTTTGTTATTCCAAGCGAACTATGACTTTAGCAATTCATCCATAAATTTGAATTTTCTTCGTAAGATGAATGATAAATCATGGTGGTAACTAATGCTTCCCAAGGGAAATATTTTCCCGTACTCCGAATATTCCTAATATTTTCAGTATTTCCAGTAACAAGTCGATTTCTAGCCTTTTGTTGTTCATATGCTAAGAAAAAAAAGAGCAGAAATATTTTTGATGACAAAACTTTGGAACAAGCCTTGTGTAAAATTTATTATCAATTTGCATCAACAAATAGTTTTTATATGAATTAAAAATTACTTCAAATCCAGTAAATTGTATAAATTGCACTTTTTTTTTTTGGGAATATGAATGCATTAATCCTGCCATTTCAAATAATTTTTTTTTTTCCGCTGAACTTTTGAAAAAAATCATTCGGAAATCACATTTTTGCTTATTTCCGGTACTTTAAAAAAATCAAATTTGTTAGAAACTTAAATAATTCGATTACTTCTGTCGAACTTGCTGTTAACAATGAAAATGAGAGAGCAAAAAAAGAAAGTAACAAAGTAGATTTTACCTCAAAAAATCGAGTTATATTGAAGAGAAGAGAGAATCCAAGAAGTGATAGGATAAATATTCGAACTCGAGCTGTTTTCAAGAGCGTTGATGTTTTAAATGGTAAACAAACCCCAATATAACGATGAACAGACATACCTGTTGTCATCCATACACTATAATTATTTGACGAAATTGATAATTTTTTTTTTTCTTTTCACAATATTTAACATGAAAATTCCAATCATATTTTTTGAAAAATTCGATTAAATTATTTGCAATTTTATGCAAATATAATTAGCTAAATAATTATTATTAAATAATTATAGAATTCATATAATTTTTCTAATATTTATCAAATTTGATGCAATTGCAACGTCCATTTTATGAGAACTTAAAATGAAAGAAAGATGAGGTAATTATGGTAGAAATGAAAAGTTGAAGTAAATTATCGTATATATAGTTTGCGATAGTCAATTTTCATGCAAAATAAAAGTCAATTTTTGTTTATTAGTAACATTGTGTACATCTTCGTTTGTTTTCAAAAAATTTGACACATATATTTATTTTATTTCAACATGAATTACGACTGTTGAAAATTGAGCTCTCGCTATTGCATGTTTATTTAAATTACAATATTTTAAAATTTTGATGATGAACTAATTTTCGAAATTTCAAGACAAATATTTTCATTCATTTTTTTTTCATCATAATTTCGAATCCATTCTTATAAGAATGAAGATGAAATAAATATACGAAAATTTTGTCCTTTGTTGTGATAAAGGCATTATATCAATACAATGTGAAGCGACCAATGCGCTTAACTGATTGATGAAATTTCTTGGCCATTTCAATCTCTTTTTTTTCCTTCCCAGTTCAAAACTTTGAGAGTAACAAGGCAAGAAAGAAAGCTGGAAAAAATTTCAGAGCATCTCAAAAAAAAAACTTGGCCTTTGAATATGTAGAACTAAGAAACAGCTGTTGTACTTTTTATTAAATAAAAAAGATTGGTAGTGGAATACATGTTCATTTCTGTCTTCATTTGTTTAACAAATTATAACCGATTATTTTAAAAATAATTAAATGCTAATTTTTATAGTATTAAAACAAGCAAGCAAGGAAGGAAACATGCGCCGCAGTAAGAATTTAAAATACTTTTAAAAAAATTTGAGATGAAGATTATAAGGAGCAGCTTATTTTATAATATAGTTTGCAGATTATAATACAGATGTTGTTGATTTTTTTTTAAATTAAATCTTGGAAATTAATACATCCGATAAATGATAAGAAAAGAGAGGGAAAGGAAGAAAGAAAAAGGAAGAAAAAAGAAAAGGTTGAAAAATGATTCGACCATAAGTGGAGCATATAAGTCAAACTGCAATTGTTTTATCAAATTTATCATTATCAATTGATATGAAGATTTGAAAAACAAAACCTGCCTTATCGTTTGAGCGAGGGTCATCAAACCATACATATATGGTGCAACCCAATAGCTGAAAATTGAAATTCTCTTATATTGAATTATTTATTTATTTTTTCATATATTTATGAGTATTTTAGAGAAGTTGCTTTTCTGTATATTTAATATACGGAATGAAGCAAATGAAATAATTCCGAAAATCTTTTCAAATTTTTAGAATAAAAGAAAGCAAATATAAATAATTTTTGAATTTTTATTATATAATGGAATAAAAGAAATCGTCGAGAGAAATGAATTGATAATAATTTCACGGAATAAAGAAATTTTTCATTTTATCGGATATTAAAGCTCTATTCAAGGGAGAAGCTCCTAATTTATTTGCTTTTTCAAATAAATATGCAATTCTCATTTTCATGGTAAATTTCAATTTTTTTTTCCATTTAAATATTCTCAGCATTCTTTATAATGCTTTTCCCTTTTTTTTCTACTTTTAAGTAACTTCTTTTCCTTAATATCATTGGCGGATGACTCTGAAAAAAAATTAATTTGTTTATTTTCACCAAAATTATTATATAATTACAAAATATTTAACAAATTATATCTGATAAGTTATGCCACCGGAGGATTAAATAAAAATAAACCAACGCAATATATGTGTCTATCTAATCATCACTTTCCTATCGTTAATTATTAATAAATTTAGATTAGTTTAACTAAAAAGCAAGTAGGCTTCTCGATTTTACACGATGGCTTGATTTTCTACGCTTGATTGAAATCTGAATTTAAATTTCAAAATAGAGACCAATTGTCGAGACAACTGCTATTTGGATGATAATATTAATAACAAAATTCAATAATCTTCAAAACTTTCTTTTATTATTCGTCTTTTTTTTTTTTCTTGCTTCTCATCATTCCTTTCCTTCTTCTTATTAATCACTAAAGTACGGTAACAAAAATCAACAAAAAATTAATCAATTTTTATTATGTTTTTTTCCTCACCTGTCATTTTTGTTCTGTTTATATTTATACAAAAATACGATGTTTTTTATGAAGTCATTTTATGGTCGATGAACAAACTTCATCAAATAATTTTAATGTATTAATTGATTTCAGCAACGATAATGCATTCATTAGCAAATCATCGAATCCGTTATTGCAAAAGAAAAAATATAATTATATTCCAATTATGCTTTCTGCATTTTAAGTTGTATATTTTAATAATTTCGAGATACAAATTCTTATTCCTATCAAGTAGATAAATAGGATATGTTAATATTTTAATTATGCTTTCGCATTTCATTTTGAATTGCACATTTGGCTAATTCCAAGATAAAAATTCCTAGACATGTTAGGCAGATAAGCAAGATAAGATAATATTCTAATTATACTTTTCTGTTTTATTCTAAATTTCGTACCTGCGATATAATTTTCTTACTTCTATCAGGCAAGAATAATACGTAAATGGATAAAGCGCTTATTTATTCACATATTTATTATTGCATTTATTTAGTTATGGAAACTTTTGTTACTTTTGAACAAGTACTTTAATCTTTAAGATTGAGCGAAGATTATGCTAGTCAAAAATTTTGTTGATAATTTCTCTCCATCTTTTTTTCTCTCTTCCTACTTTTTCGCCTCTCTCTTTTTTCTTCATGCATATATTTATTTATTTTTCTTCTAACTTAAAAAAAAGAAAAAACGCACACAGAAATAAATGACTCTTCGAATGACAAAAATTTCCTGTAGCAGATTGAAGGATTCAAACTTTCAGCAGAAAATTGTAGAAGTTTTCATTTGAATTTCGAATCTTTTTTCCCCTTGATGGATTCCTATTTCTCGTTTTTTTTTTGGGACAGTGCGAATGATGAAAATTTGATTGGTATGAATGAATGAAATGAAACGAAGGAAAAGACGAAGATTGTGAGGAAAAAAAACGATTAAAAACATTCTTTTTATACATTTGAAAAAAAAAAGGAAAAGTTCATTTTTAGGTTTCAACTTGTTTATTTCCAATGAACAATTTTAATTGTAGCATTAAGGAGTGAAGTAAATAATATTAAATAGATGTGATGCATTATAATTCAATCATTGAAATAATCATTTCATCAGTTAACAAATACTATGTAACAATATCTTTGCTTTCTTTTTCCCCTTCCCAATCATTTAAATTTAATGCTTGATAAATTTAAATTCTTCTCATTCCAGGAAATAAATTTTGACCTCTTGAGATCTTAGCGAAATGTGAAATTGTTACTTAAACATTATTTATCTAATGACTGGGTGAGAAATCGAAAAACGACAGTTGGTTCAATGAATTCGATGAAAGGGTATGAGTATTACTCATCAAAATAATTTGTTAGGCCAATTTTTTGCTCGTGAACATTCTCGTCAAAATCCAGAAGTTCCCATTATATTTAAAAATCACTATTAATCAATCACCTAACATCGTTACTTTCTCTATATTTTTCTTCTTTTTTTTCAATCTTATATATTTCAAAAAACAGAAATGATAGCGAGCCCTTTTTAAAATCATTTTCAGGAGTGCCATTTGGAGATTCTGAAATCTTAATCCTTTCCAAAAATTTCAGAAAGAGCTCTAAACAGAAGCTCACAACAGGAACAAACCATATCGTATTTTTTTTTATGTCATTAAAATGCCTGACGTCAAAGCCATCGAGAAAATGGGCAACAACGTAATGCTACATCATCGATAATCCAATCCACTTGTCAGAGATTCATTCCCAGGCCAAATATAGCTTAAATAATATTGGCACTTCGCGTTTTAGTCTGTCAAGATCTCAAAGAATGTCCGTCACATTTATGATCCTCTCATCAAGTAACTTTGAATCCATCAGTTTAATTTTAATAGTCGTGCCCAATATATGTTTCTTATATTGGATGCATTACGAAGCTTTAAATAGGAATCCAGTGAGAATTAACCAACAAATATTTGTCACTTAAAAGTAATTTATTTACAACGAAAATTTCTAATCAAATAATAAAAGTATGGATAACGTAAGAAACATGCATATAAGATAAAGGGAAACCATCAGGAAATTACATTGTGTGTTAGCGAAACATAAATGCTGTTAACTTTTCACCATCTCATTGGCCTCTCTCACCCAACTTATTCTCATTTTGTTTACAAATATGAAATTCACAATTTTATTTTTCTCGACATTATCTACGAATAATAAATCTCTCTTGCTTTTCTTAGTGTATTAAGAATAAAAGAATATTTGTTGCAAAGTTTCCATAATTTTTTCTATTTTTATAACAATTTCAAAACTTTCGTTATCCACGTTCTTATATCGCTTAGAATATATAACTATCTATAACTGAGTACACGTTTGCCTTTTCAAATCAGATATGCAACGAAGCACTCCGACCTCACTTTAATCGTTGTCAAGCACATTTCTCACGGTCAGCTTTTCTTTCTTCGAGAATTGCTCGAAACCATGGTGACAATTTAAGAAGTTGTCATTCCCATGATTAAGAAATAACGCCAAAAAAAACTATGACTTTTCTTTTCTAAAATCTCAAACACTCTTCTTTTTATTTATTTTAATAGGTCTCAAACATTTTTCCCTATCCATACCAGATTTCCTTTTAGTATTTGCAAATTTCTCTTTTATAAAACCAACGAGCGAAGTGAGAGTGATCCAGTGTTAAATATTCCAGTTTTAGTTCGATTAAAAAAGCTTAGCATAATACCACAAACATCAGTCTTTCATTCACAGATTGCACATAATCAACTCTTCTTCTATGAAAACAAATACTCTCTCGGAAAATGAAAACAAGAAAACTCTCTTGGAACAATTTCTAGAATCTTTACTAATTTAAGAATTCATTGCACTATTTGATTAAAGTAGTGGGATAAGAGAGATTAAAAAATAAATATATAAATGACATGAAAATGTAGAACAAATTTCTGCATCTAATGCACAACAATTTAAGCAAGATTCGCAATGTTATTAAAAAGAAAGATTCTGGATGGCTGCTAGTGAGACATCTCACATACTTTAATCTCATCATTTAAATATCAATTATACTTACAGTACAAAAGGCAAACGGAAAGGCTTCAAGGATGCTGCTTCATTAAATATTAAAATGTTTTAATTTGAATAAATGACAGTAAAAAAAAAAAGTCAATTAGATCGATGAAATTTTCAAACGAGAACCTGAATCTGGTAGCCGACCATGTTTTCGTATATTCACCCAATCTGGGTAATGACAGAACAAAGAATGCAGAAAATAGAATAAGTGTATCAGAACTAGACAGAACTGCGAGGTACCAATTAATGGATGAAGAAAACATAAAACGGTGGGTGAATATACGGATGGAGGTAATATTTGCGCAAAGGCCAAACACGATAATCGGTAGGGTGATAAGGCCAAGTAGCAACCTTTCCTCATATGCATAAAACTGATACGAAAAATGGCATTCACAATCAAAGATAATATTGTGCACCATTCTGGTAATTCGTCATCATAATGGTGTCCATTTCTCACTGTACTGTTATTGCTATCTGTGATACTGCTAAGTATCAACTTATGGGTGATGGAACAGTCGGGATGAATAAGCGTGTAAGGGTACTGACATCAACATTAGTAATAGTAGTCGAAATATTGGAAGTAGCAATATTTGTGGTACCAGAAATCTTACCGGTTGCGACCACATCCATAACTGAGGGGCTAAACAGACCTCTCTGGGGTCACCGAGACCGTGAAACAGAAACACGATTAAAGGCTTGGAAGTAATAGTAGCCTAGGCTGAGAAAGTATCTGTTTTCAGCAGTCCCGCCCCTTCTGGAGTAGAGTAAAAGAGTTGATTACCCTCTTCAAGCCTAAGCTATAGCAGCAACAGCCGTTAAGCTTCCGTCAGTAACAACATACATATCGCCAGTGATGGATGGAATGGATTGATGAATGGATAATACACAAATATAACATTAACGGCCTGAACAGTGTACCAGCCTCTTCTTTATTGGCGTAGTGCATTAGGAAATCGCTGTTCGTAGCGTTCATCACGGAGAAACTTCGCCCACACCAACTGACCTGAAACGCAATTTCAAACTTTCGTTGAAAAAATTTGCAAAATTTCATGTACTTCCCATTGTTTTAATTGAAAAAATCAAATATATTTCCTCAAAAGCGTGAGTAGAATTCTCCAAAAAATTTTTTTAAGAACTGCAATCCAATAACAATCAGATGTCCTTGAAAATTTTCTGAAGTCATGTATGAAAGCTAAAATCTGATTCACCCGAGTTCCCATTTATTAATTTTTAAGAATGTAATGTAAAATGAATTGAAAATGCAGAAATTCAATCATATCACGCTAGTTTTTGATTAACTCAAGTAGCACAAATTCCAAGTGTCCCTACATTTTTCAATGTGATTAAAGAAAGCCCAAAAAATTACCTAGTTTAATGAACTTACACATTTGGCCGATTCAAGAGAACATTTCCTTTCCTTTTTTTTTTTTCTTATAACGTATTCATCTTTTATCCCTATGAATTTATTCGTTAGTGCACTTTTTTAAAATCATTTTTTTACTATTAAATCTCGTCCAAAATTACAAAATCAAGAGTCATCATCATCAGTCCAAGTATTTCTTAAAAATGAAACAATAGAAGTCCACATATTTTTTGGAACTTTATTTTGAATTACAAACTTTAATTTTCTTGTGGGTTATGTCGTCATTAACAGATTGACATAATGTGTCATTCATAATCATTTCTTACAGTTAAAAACCAGCGAAACAGCAAACGCAAATTTAATGCTATTTTTAGTGTAATATTTTTTTTTCACATCGATTTCAGTGAAGTGAAAATTCAATTTAGAGCTTTTCAAAATTATTCAGCAATATTAAATAGTTTTTAAAGATCTGCGTAGTTACACGATTATTTTGAAAACCTTCAACAGTGTCTCTCTAGTCCTTCCTAAAAAGATTTTTGCTGAAAATTACAGCAGTCATTAAGGATTATTAAAAAATGATTTAAGTATATAAAATGACCTATTGAAATGTGAAGTGGGACCCTTACTCTAGAAAAAGCTTGGAAAACTACCTATAAATTTGAAGAATTTCTGCTCAGCAGATCGAAAGATGAAATATTTGGAAGGAAAATAACTTTTTCAGAAACCAGAAAATTTCAAGATGGATCAAACCTGTTGATTTCAGATATTGGAAATTTTCAGCAGGCAATTGAGAAAATCTGTGCAGAAAAACTAATTATTTCATTTTAAAATCCAGTTAGAGAATTGAAAAAAGATGCTCGTACCATTGAACCAAGTCCCATGTAATGATTTAAAAGCACTACTGCAATCGGTTAATGAGGCGAAGCGAGCAAACATCACGCCCTCTTTAGAATCCTTTTCCACATAAACATGCAACGGTTCAACTGGAGCTACTTTTTGCAACAAAGCTTCCTTCAGATCCATATATTTTGCTTCATAATCTCTGAATTTTCCTTTTTTTAGACTTTGTTCTAAAAATCTTTTAAAGATAAATCAATAACGGCATACGAGAATTTTAGAATGAATTGAATAGGGTACAAAAAAATATATAGTAATCTCTCCCATATTGCATACTGAAAAGCACGCTGCTCATTCTGACCATTTCCCAAGCTTTTGCCCAATTCCTCTACAGTAGTAATCTACCAGTGGAAAATTAAGAATAAACAGGTGATACACCCTTAGCATCCTGATTTCAAAATATTGACCGATCAAAGCAACATACTTCGCTGAAGAAAACATTCCGCGTAGTTTCAGACAATGCGATGGCGCTTGGTCTAACATATTGCGCCGCATACTTCCATCAAACGCTGTGATGAATTCATTATTATAAGATACAATGTTTTCTCGATTTTTTTTCTAGTAAAACTATCTATAATTATAATACTCCCCCAAATAATTATGGTGAGTCAAATGTTTTCGGATTATACATTCAAAGAAATTATTTCGTTTTTCATTTTTAAATAAGCTCTTGCTTTCTAAATAAGCTGTAAAATTCATAACATTCTTTGTTCTGCAGATCTCATGTGAAAGACAAAAGTAATTAATTGTTTGAACATTAAAACATGTTTTGTCATTAAATCATGAACATTATAAGCTTTAATGATTCTACTACTGGTACAGAAAAGAGAAACGCAAAACCATGTTAGAATACTACAAACGAATGGGTCAAATTTTTTTGAATAAGCCAATGAAAACTTAAATTATATTATACGTACCACTGCCCTGCCAACCATTTTTTTTTGCAGGGATCCACCGCCATACAGAGCACTCTACACCATTGATAATTCGAGTTTCTGTGCTTACTCGTGATTCATTCAAATTAATAAATTTAACTGCTTCCTGCCATCGGCACCACTCCGGACTATTACTCATTCTATCAAAATAAATAAATTTTACAATATAATAAGTAAATTATATAAATTATATTTATTATGAGTTATAATGAAAGTAATATACATATATATATATATATATATATATAATTCCATTTCAAATTTAATAAAAAAATGTATATAACAGAAACCTCTGAAATGGTGGAAGAAGCATATCTCGCACATGAGGTTCGGCAACGTAAATTTGACCCTGTTCGTTCGAATCGCGAATAATATCTGCAAAACGTATAAACAGAATCGACGATGCATCATTACAAGTTTTACATAGATGAAATGGAAAGCCTAGCAATTAATTTCCATATGCACCGACCAGTAATTTTCTCAATGAGGTCAAAAGTAAGTCGTTTATCTTCGGCCTTTTTCTTTGTCTGATAGAGCCGTAACATATAAATACCAACCATCATTCCACACACTGCAACAGCTTTTCAGATTACAAAATTATTATTTTGAATTACATTATAAGTAAACATTCAGAAAACCAGGCGAATACATTTTCTGGCATTATTCGGCGATCAATCAAGCATAATTAGTGAGCGGACTAAAAACTGACAGTAATAAATGATCTAACAATTGGGGTTTTCCTGCAGATGAAAATCCTACGTGTTAGAGTCTTCTTGCTTATTATCAGATGAATTTTGCATGATAGCTAGAAATTTCCTTCCTTAGAGTGGTAATTCAGATGAAGTTCGTAATAATTAAGGATGTCTATCCACTCAATCCACAAACCAGACATTAGTTCATGGAACTTTGGTGGGTAAGGCTTCAGCAGAGAAGTTATGTAAAACAGACAAAAAAAAACATACCCACAGTCAATGTAAGTAATGGAAGAATCGCATACGTATACAAGAAAAACATGGTATCCTTTGCAGCAACTATAATAAAAGATAGAATTATTTATTGGAAAATTTAAGCTTTATAAGTTGTAATTTTATTTTACTAAATTTTTACCTCTTCTTTGCAAAAAAGAACGCTAAATCACAGTGTTAAGACCTTACATGAACTACTGAACAATTTGTTTAAAAAAATGTATCATTTAGTCACTTTATATAATTTATGTCATTACTCAAGGATTGGTTAACTATGATATAAAAATTGTCATCGCGTGCACCATGGAAATGATGAAAATTATGGAAAGAAAAAAAAATCACCGTAAGCGACGCGACTACTGTGAATCAAAGCGCTTGAATTCGCAGTCGCCAAATAAGCAATAAGTAAAAACCCAAATAGAGGCACAAGGGAGAATAATAGTACTCGTGATATGTCAAAGCCCAGTACAGCGCTACGCGTTTGTGCAGTTTCTCGTAAGGGATATGAATATTTCGTATGAAATGAATAGGTAGGTTTGGTTGACTAAAAATTCATCAATTCAACAAATCTTAAATATTTGAAATATCTTATTCTGGTCAGGATTTTTGGTCTGGATAGATGCTCATAAAATAGTAACTTTAAATTAAAATGACAAAACCACTTAACGACATGAAATTTTCTCATCCCCTATATTTTCTTATATATGTAGATTACTCGAGATCAAGATAAAATATGGGATAGACCTTTGAGAAAGACTTGCGTGGAAGAATAAACGATGTCCACATTTTAAGATATTTGTTCAATATTGAGAGTATTGAGAATTGCTTCTGTTTTGGCAACAGAGATGGGTTCGAAGTAATTATGCGTGAACTTTCCATATGATCATCATCACTGTCACTATCATAATCATCAACCGCTCTTTTTGAAATATTCAATTCTTCTTGACTACCTTTGAAATCTAACCGACGTCGTGCATTTCGATCTGAAAAAATTGCACCTTGTGGGTTTAACATTCGAAATCATGGAAAATTACCGCGGTCACTCAGTCGCGCAATGCGTCTTAAAATACTGAGCAGTTACAGTACTAAGAAAACTATATGCAGATTGTTAGATGATTAAATTTGCTATGTTCTACGCACAATAAATGAATTAAGAGTTAAAACAGACTGATACAACATACAACTTGAGGCTAAATAAGCTTCATCTGATATATCATTGTGATCATTCACAGATCTTGGTGTGTAGGAAGAGGAGGAAGAAGCTGAATAAGAAGGTCGAAAGCGAGGAACCATAGTCGGGCGAGGTGGTGTAGGAGGTTTTCGTGCACTATAAACCTGAAAGTAATAAACGTAGATATATAATACGAAAATATAAGTTTTCTAAATATTAAGTTAATAGAACGCACATTTGTGAGATCATCCGATGAATGACTGGGAGTTCCGGAAGACTTGCTGCTTTGCAATCTTTTCACAAGCTGTTTTTCATAGATGGTACGAGTTGTAGCAGTTATTGGTCCTACGTTTGCGCCAAGTGCAATTAAATCCGCACGCAATTCTTCATCTGACAAAGTATGCACAGGCTGAAAATTTTATAAAAATGATTCCAATAAATATAATTTGTTATGAAAAATTAGCAAATCTCAGCATTTCGAACAGAAGAAAAGGAGAAACCAACTTTTTGAAGTTTTCGGCCAGGACTTTTTGAATTTCGGCGCATCGAACTGAAGTTTTTGACGAGACCTGATATGTCTGAAAGTTGAAAATTGTAGATTTACAAAAAAACAATATCAATACTTCTTGATGAAATCACTAGTATAGTAAGATCTCCTCCCACTAATCGACAATTCTATCAACAGAATTAACTTGATAAGATTATTCCCTTCCATAAACCTATGTGTACAGTTATTTTTCTAGAGACAAAAAGTATGTTGTTTCGAATAACTGAAAAAGCTAATAATTATCCTGAGAAAAATATTATTGCAAGTTTATATCCTACTAAAGTTTAAAGGATGTAATCTCACATTTCATTTACAATGTCTCAAACATATCATTTGTTTCCTCGTTTATAACAAAGTGTTACTGTCGCGTAAACTATTTATTCACGTATTATGGAGGATATATGGAAAATTCTTCAGTCATTCTATCGACCAACCATCTAATACATCCACCCACAATGGAAATAAAAAACAACGACCAATTCCAACAAGCAACAGGATGCTAACTTCCATCGACTGAATCACTTATCAAACAACATCGAACTGCCTTTGAGACAATTTTCACAACTCGGTAATAATAGTATGTGTATGTCAGAGGCAGCAGAGAGAAGGAGAATATATAAAAAGTATGTGGGGTGTATGCAAAAGAGCATGTACAGATCTATGTCCTTGCATTTTTTCTGCATATGGATGCAATCACTGGAGATGTTTTGAGAGATGCTGTGACCGTAAAGTGGTTTTTAATGGAGGATAAGTCAAGTCAGATAATATCTAGGGAATATCGAGTTTTGGCTGTTTGTTTCTGGAACGCTGATTCGGGACTTCTCATCATTCTTTTTTCTCACTCGTCTATTGATTTCTGGCATCCTTCGACTGGAATTTTCTGACGATGAGAATAAGTGAAGAGTTGAGTTCATCGGCTCATATTAAATACTTTTATTTACGTTATCTTGAGTTTTATAATACGAACATGATTAATTATTTCTAGCTTCTTGAATTCGGAATTTTGCAGTTATTTTAGGAAAGTAAAATTTCATAAATGAGATAACAAATGGAACTGACAAGAACACTAAAGTCTGGATTTTATGCAGTAGAATTGAATAAAACGGTATGGATCATCCCAAACTATTACCAAAATCTCACACCTGTTGGTACCGGTGCTTACGGCACTGTTTGGTTAGTTTGTCATTTTTCTGCTCAACTTCATTATCCGAGTAATTTTATATTGTTTAGATGAATTAATTGCTCGTTCATTGACAAGTATGACATTACGTTTAAATCACGAAATAGTTGAATTTTTCAGTGATGAGGAAAATCTTTGCCCTCTTTGTCAATTTTATTTTTCTTCTTAGCTCTAGAAGCAACATTGATCTCTGTAATTGGTCAATACATATACATACAGCATATCTTTGGCTTTTTTGAAGATTACGTGAAAGTCTGTCGTACTTTCTATATAACTCAATTAGCTGATACAAACTGGACGAAACATATTTTGTGTGATGTCCAACATATTTCTATGTGATATTCAGTAAAATATAAACAAATAAATGGATAATAATAATTTTAGTGCGGCAGAATGCCGTCTAACAGGTGAAAAGGTAGCGATAAAGAAGTTTTCCCGACCGTTTCAAAGCGCAATTCATGCAAAGCGTACGCATCGTGAATTGAAGCTACTACGATCAATGAACCATGAAAATATCATTGATATGCTAGATGTATTTACCCCTGATGTCAACGCTACTTCATTACAAGATGTGTCAGTTTTCTTTTTTCCTTTTGTTATTGTACATTTGACTTTCACTTTCATTTAGCAATGCCTATTTTACTAGATGATCTATTCATTGCGAACATAACTTGCCATTTTTGAAGCAGAAAGAAAAAGAGAAATAACTTTTCGTTTCTTAAAGAGTAACTGCAACTTACAAAATATCAAAATGAAAAAATTAAACATCTTGAGTAATACTGTTCCTCATCAAAAATTATTAATGTTTGTCATACTCAACTTTGTTATGCATTGAGTACCAGATGAGAATTTTGATTTTTTCTATCGTTTATGGTGTTAAGTTACTCTTGTTATACTATTTAATAAGTAATTTTTGGGAAATATACCATGCCATTTTTCAGATATTTTGTTTCTATGTTGATGGGAGCGGATTTATCCAGCATATTAAAGATTCAACGTCTAAGTGACGATCACATTCAGTTTCTCGTTTATCAAATACTTCGTGGTTTAAAGGTTTTTTTTTTTTGATTTCCAGAGAAATAAAGTTAATTATATGGATTATAATTCAAATTCTTTCCATTTTTATTTGTTTCCATAAATTGGATTATTTTATAGTACATCCATTCTGCCGGTCTTATTCATCGTGATCTGAAACCATCAAATATAGCTGTCAATGAAGACTGTGAGTTGAAGGTACAAGTTTCACTACTTTGCAGAACTTTTTATAAACAGGATTTCTGAATATGAATATTGAAGAATGGATGCATTTCTGGAATTATTTTAGATTCTCGATTTTGGTTTAGCAAGACAAACTGATAGTGAAATGACGGGATATGTTGCCACACGTTGGTATCGTGCCCCTGAAATTATGCTCAACTGGATGCATTACACACAAACAGGTAATCATTTTCGGAATATATATAACTTATTCGAGTTACTTTAAAAAGTATGTTTTGATTAATGTTTGGGGAGTTTGTTTTTTGCAGAAATAATCTTAGCATTTCATATTGTTCATAAGTTTTCTAGTTCTTTCTTTGTTGCAGTGGATATTTGGTCAGTCGGATGCATTATGGCAGAATTAATTACAGGTCGAACTTTGTTTCCAGGGGCAGATCGTAAGTAACTGATTTTTTTGTGACTTTTCATGTCGGAACAATCAATTTTGTTGCGAAATTAAGTTTTTTTTTTTTTTTTTTTTTTTTGTGTTAGCCGTATGTAAAGTGTATTTGATGTTAATATACCGAATATCATATTCGCGATCTCTTTAGATATCGACCAATTAACACGCATAATGAATGTGGTCGGCACACCTAACGAAGAATTTTTATCTAAAATACAATCGGATGAAGCTCGTAATTACATACGTAATCTTCCAAAAACTCCCAGGAAAGATTTCAAAAAATTATTTCCAAGCGCATCACCAGATGCTATTGATTTGCTGGAAAGAACTCTAAATCTCGATCCTGATTATCGGTAAGTTATCGTTCATAATATACATTTTCTCTTCCTGCTGAGAGAATAAACAATGACTCGTCTTCCTAAACGAACAAAATCCCATTATTTGAAAAATGTCGAACTTGTATTCATCTTCATTTTTTCGTTATCGTATTTTTTTAAATTAAAGTACACAGTAAAGAGAGCAATTAATAGACCGACTGCTAGTGAAGCAATGGAACATCCCTATCTAAAGCAGTATCACGATCCATCTGATGAACCTGTATCGCCACCATTCGATATCGATTCTGATGGTTCATTTTTATTTTTGTTTTTTACTTTTTCTTACAGATCAAAGTAGTTTTTTTTAATATTAATGTTTTATGGTACTGCAGACTCTTTGATATTTAGCGTATTTTTTAGCTTTGTTAAAAAAAATTATTCTGTAAAAGCTTTGGGTGTTCTTTAACTTCATATTTCATCCGTCTTTTTACCTTGTTTAATGCTGTTCTGGCATGGGGATAGCAATGGCCACCTTTTTTTTTTTTTTTTGAAGGGAGGAACGAGGTTAATTTTGATCAGTTCTTAATAGTTTGCAGGAGATCTAACTATCGAGCAATGGAAGGAGTTAATTTGGAATGAAATTGGAAATTTTGCGGAGGAAAGGACGAAACGACTTGGTGTTTCAACTGTAAATGATGAAGAGATGAGTTAAAATCCGGTTTTAAATATTATAAACTTGAATCGAAGAAGCTTCCTGTTTTCACTTCTTCTTTTTCTCAGCCTCAAAATAACAGCCCAGTAACGTAAATCTTTAGCACAGCAAATAATATCGTACGCGATTCGATATATTTTAAGATTTTAAGTCAATTTTTTATGACATCCATATTATTTTGAATAATCATTGTAAATAGAATTTTTTTTTCGATTTTTTTTTCTTTTTTTATTACAATGAATACTGACAATGCTTATCAACGTAAGTAATACATGTATGCTACAGTGTAATCTTTCCATGTTATTGTTATCTGAATTGTGCCCGGCATGCAGTTGTGGCATCATGGAAGACGATGATAATAAATGCTGGACAGTCCTCATAATCATGAAAAGTAGCTTTGTAAATATGAAATTGATAATTTTTACTGTTTTCACATTATTCTTAATCAGATGATTTTGTATGGTCTCTTGTTTAGCATATTTTAGTTTTTACTTTATTAAAACTGTTTCATAGTTTTTAGAATTTGTATTTATTGTAGTAATGGTCTTTATGGATATTGATATGTTAGAGTACGAAGTTCCGAAACTTGTATTCAGCTCTTCCTCGTATAAATTTTGTGAATTTTTGTTTCATTTAAAAAAAAGAACTAAAACTGGCAAAGTAGATTTATTAAGTTATCGCATTTGTTAAGAATGATGAATGGTTGCTGATATAATCCGTCTTGTTACCAAATTTTTTAAAGCCGCAACATTTGTATGGTCTTAATTTGACCAAATCTTTTGTTCTTTTTTTCAAGTTTAAAAGATTTATTCATACCGTGAAACTGTTTGGAAAAAATGGTTAGTGTGATTATACTTATTGGGCATAGACAAAAAATGCTTGCAAGAATTTGAATTTGTCTTGAAATTTGCTTATAAATAACCTGTAATTCTATCCCATCCCTCTAATCGTCATCCTTTACTTATGAACACTTTTGTTAATATTCGTTTATCTGAAATTGAAGTATTTATTAATTTAAAACTAAAAGGTATTGCCATTATCATCGATCGTTACTAATTCGAGTTATATAAGACTTCTGTTAGTCATTATCAATTCTTGATAACAACATTCTTAAACGGAAACAGAGGAGGACTGATAAGTGTTTCATGTCTGTTTTTTATTTCTTATAAACGATAATTTGCAATGCTCGTCATAGTTTTTTGAAGCATCACATAGATTAATAAAGTCACAGAAATGATATTCTGAAATCGAATTTTTGATAGTCCAAAATTGAACAATACTATTCTGCTTATATTTATGAAAATAGTAATTACCATGCACAAGATAACAAACAAGAGTTCGATTGCTTCCATACATTTTACATTTCAGTTCATTTAAACTTCCCAAAAGACATGATAAGAAATTGGAAAGTGCTTCAAGCTAAGTACTTTCGCATCTAATTTTTCGTAACAAGATGTAGTATTAAAATGGGTCTTTGTCTAATATTTAAAGTAAGCGGTTAGGTAATCTCGTACATAAAGTCATTTTGTGTATGAATTTGTATGTGTACATATATTTACATGTGTGTATGTATGTGTGTGTATATGTATAGATGTTTTGGAAGTTAAAACAATTGATACATACAGCTTAAAACGCTTCACATTTGCTTATTTTGTGAAAATAGCAATTGATAAATGGTGGAGGGAGTCAGCACAGAGGATGTGGTAGATGTGTATGTATAGTCGAGTGTTATTGAATCGAGACTTCGAGATGATCGAGGCAAGCCTTGTCAGCAGGCTTAGGCGTTTTGCTTTGCTTTATTATTACAGAAGCAGAAAATTCGACAGCTTGCCGTTAAAGTAAGACTCCGAAAAGAATATAGCAATCAACTGCTCGGAACATCTCGAACTTTGGATCTCTCGTTGTCTTTTGCTGCATCCTTTTCTCGAAGAAAAGCTCATTGAGTTTTCTTTCAGCTTCCTTTCCAAATGTTCTATTGTTCCCTAATCGTTTTGTCAAATTGGCCACTGATAAAATCAACATAGTTAATTCTTTTTTTTTTGTTTTCTCTTCTAATCAATTAAATTGCTTTTTAACACCTTATGCAAATTACGATACGAAATACTCAATTGCCCATTTCATTTATATGCCCATTTCAATTATATGCTAAGATTATTTGGACATTAAAAATTAACTCTTTCACTTCTCTTACATTTTCTGAATTTAAAAAAGAATTTTTGTTTCTATCTAATTTAATCTCGGTAAAAAATATAGATCCTCCCGACTACATAGCGCGTTTACTGCCGAAATAAAACTAAAATCAAGTAAATCAAAATGATTGTGTTGTGATTTTGATTGAATAAATACCGAAATGAAATATAGACATGAACTTCCAAAAACCGCTGATATAAATTTAAGAAAAAGTAATATTCAGTGAAAGATTATCGAGAAAACTATCAAGAAATCCAAATTTAAAGATTATGGTAACATTTAATTTATATGAATAATTTTCGTATTACAATCAATATCTACTAGTATTTCAGTTGAATGATAAGAATTTTGAGCAAACATATCAGTTATTTTTATTAAAAGAATAGAAACGTTTATTAAATATTTTTTTTTATTTCCGGATTATTTCTCCAAAGGCGAATTATCAAACTTTTGCATTTTTGAGAGTTTTTTCGTAGAACTTGATCTGACGATCACCAAATTTTCCATGCTACTTAGAAATGATTTGAGAGTTTCAATAAAGTCTGGAAGATATTTCCATGTAATTAATTATATAAGTCAACACAAACCATTAATTGCCCAATTAATGAATTAAGGAAATGATTTAGATACAACGATTTCCTTAGAATCTTTTTCTAATATAAATAATTGCATTTGGAGTATAGTCCTATCATTGCTAAAAATAATACAATGAATGATTAGATGATCGGTGATAGTGAAAGAACTGATAATTTCTTGAAATAATGAGCATATCAATAATGATACTATTATTCACAGGATGGATAGATGCAAAAAAAAAAAAAAAAAATGGGAGCTATAAGTGATACGTCAATCTAAAATATTGCTAAATTATGAATATTATTGTATTGTGCAGTATTTTCGCACTTATATTATCATATTTATGTACTATAATATCGATATTAACTTCTACAATTGCACTGTTAACACCACAATGGCAAATAGTAACAATTACGGAATTTCATACCGAACATCAGCATGGTCTCTGGATGGACTGTATTCTCGGGAAGAAGCATGTGCAAGGTTGATTCAATTTCTACTGGATTTTTTTGGTAGATTGCCAGCTCATCTTTTACAGGACTCTTCACTTCTGTTATTGTTTCGATTAATTCATTTGTTTTCAGCCAAAGATTTCTTCAATTTTTTTTTTCATTTGTAATTTAAAATATTGATTTGATCTAATGATTTAAGATTATTAATCAATAAATTTAGATAGAAATAATATTATTTGGAATGATTTTAAAAAGATGAAAAAAAGTTCTAATAGATCGATTATACTTTATAGTCAGTCTTAATCATTTCCAATATCCATCATGGTTATGAATTCAAAGAAGCAATTATATTGAAATTTTAATTTACAGGTACATCTGAAAGGAGTCTTCACTGTACATATAAATTTGAAAATGCGCAAAAAAATGGTTTGCAAAATGATGAAGATAATGAAGAGCAGCACAAATTTCACAGTAAGAATTCAAAATTAAACTATGATAAATATCTAGACTTATTTTAATTATCCCATAAACTTCTAATTAGACTTAATTTAATAATTTGCTTATTAGAAATAAAAATTAATTCGCCGCAGTTATGCTTTTTTAAGTGTAAATAAATTTTAAACATTACAATTAGTAAATTAAAATAGCATTAAAAGACTAAAATGAAAATATTGTTACTTAATAAAAAAATTTAACTTTTAACTGAATTTGAGAGTTCAATTCGATTAAAGAAATTGACAAAAACAAAATTAAAACAGTCAAATAATTTATTATGACAAATTAGAATTTTAAATTTGAGAAATCAATGCTTAGCTTTTTAAATTGAAATAATATTTTCTTAAATAATCATAATGAGGAGCTTGACGATTCTTCAACATATTAGAGTAGATCGATCATCAAATTTTAGCGAGAGATTCAAGGAGGTTAGAAAAATGATTTAAGATAAGGACAAAGGATTAAACAAAAGTAACAAGCAACGACATTACTTAAAATAATGATTAATTTTATTTCTTCAATTTTCAGAATGATTCATTCACTTGAAAAGTATAGTCATAGAAACTTATAATACATCTTGTGAAAGAGGGAAAGAAAAAGTAAATTAATGACTGTTTATAGATCATCTTGATATGATTAATTGTTATAAACAACAGTGTTAAGATGTTAAACTTCAGATTGAATATTTCTCGAGATTCTTTTGTTTACAGATTGGCATAAAGCCGTTCTCTGTTTATTACTTTTGGCGCTATTGGCAGCCCTCAGTTTATGTTGCTTTTTGATGTGCGCATTATACTTTCGCATTGCAGCACTTGTCTCATGTACCTTATCATTATTTACAAGTAAGTCATTACTGTAAATTGTCAACAATTTTATGCTATATCTGCACGCCAAAAGGCAATCATTGCGTGTTTTTCTGGCTGAAATTTAACATCTCCAATTTCTTAGGCAATATAACATGCAGATTGATGGAATAATTTCACAATTGATAAAATGTTATGACGCTTGGACTTTTTTTTTAGGGCGTTTATATTTCGCTGTATTAGACGTAAAATATTGCTGAGACATTTCATTCTTAAATGCTTTTTTAAAACGGTTTTTGATGATTTTAAATTTCTCCAACTGCAGCTGAAATTTTAATCGGTTTTATTCATATTTTAGCAATTTTCACGAGTGCTGGAATAGTTGTATTTTTTATTAATTCCCATAAAGTTGAAATTCGATTTGTGCAAGGCATCACTCGAACATATGAGGTTTTTTTTATGAAATTTATTTTTATAAAAAAAAAATTTCTGAAAAAGAATTTACTACATCTAATGTAAATATAACCTTCGCATTTTGTGGTTGAATTATCCAAGGAATTGACTATATGATATATGTACAGTACAGTATCTTTTCAGTTATATAAATTTTATTAAATTATAGCAAAGGTGTGGCTATTCATTCTATTTGGCTTTGTCGTCTTGCATTACTTTTCTAGCCGCATTTCTTTCCACAGTGTTTTGTACGGTAATGGTGTTTTTACATGAGCGGAATCAGCGACAACCGCCCAAAACATATCCGCTAATGAATAGTGCCGTGTAAAAAATGAACGCAGAAGTCTCGATCAACAATCAAATAGATAACTAGTGATTATCTTTCACTTCTTTTTGTATGTACAGCTTCTGGTATAATTTACTCTATAGTGAGTTTGATGATGATAATAAAGTTATTGGAATATCGAATGAAGTTAGACCAAATTAGTGGATAATGGGATCATATATTGTTAGTATGGTAAAAACATGAGTGAATTATATTGATCCTGAAAAAAATAATGTTAGTTTATTATAAGTTAAAATATTGAGAATAAAACGGTTTTAACCTAAATTTATGACGTCTGTCGTTCTGTTTTCATTAACTCTTTCAGCGCTTTTTGCACAAGGTTCTCACTTTCATAGTCAAGGGCGGAAGTTGCCTCATCCAATATTAAAATCTGAGGATTTTTGAGTCCTGCTCTTGCTATTATGACACGTTGTTTTTTGTTCTTCAGAGAGCTTTAATCCTGTTTTCCCTACAAATGTGTCGAATCTATTAGGTAACTTATCAATAAACTCCATCGCATAAATTACCAGAAGTTTTAAAACTATGAAATTTTAATTATCAGTTTAATAAATTACGGTTTTCTCCTAAAAATTAACGTATCATTGGCCTGATATGCTCAAATTTTACATCTCCTTTTTTTCAAAATTTTATATGCTTTTTCTTTTTCGTTTTTTTTTTGAATCCGTCTATTTTCACTTTGTAATTTTATAAGCATTGATTTCCTGACAAAATTTTTCGAATTTTTTAGTTTTTCATTTCTTCCGACAAAATTTTTGTTATTTTATTTTATAATAACTTAAATACACTGAAAAAATTGGAATGTTTTGCTAACATGATGAATTATTTTCACTAAATATTTTTGTAAACAAAATGTCACCCTATAAAATTACTTTCCAAAAATATATCCATTTTGCTGTCATAAATGAAATACCAATTGATATTTGATTAACAATGATAACTTCATCTTAAATGCAAATCACTCATGATTAATGGATGACAAAACTCATTTTTATCATAATCGATTAGTTCTCGATGCTTCATCTTGTATATATTATCATCAAAGAGTTTTTTTGTCAGTCACTTATGGCAACAAATAAAGTATTTTAGCAAAAAGAATGGCCAATTAACCAAATCTTTGATGACCAACATAATGAGCTTTGCTAAATTCGCATACTTGTGTTCTGAGAATTCTCGACATGCCATAACTATTCCATATTTGTTGCAAGATTCTTATATATTATGTGTACAGTATATAAGCATAAAATTTTTGGAATTTCGAATATTAACATATTTGTTTAATCTTTTAAAAATCAAGAAATATATATATGCATATGTGCAAGTATGAAAAATTACTCGCTGAATGCATTGCATTATCAGCAAATGAAGCCGCGTATTTTCGGATTTCTACGAAGAAAAACGAAGAAGGAATAATTTTCCTAAAATCTGATAATAGGAACAGAATTCAAGAAATCAGATGGGCATTCAGCATTCATTCATTTCTCAAAATATGAAATTTACGTTGGAAGAATTTGATTCCATTCCAGTAGTATATCAAATCTTATCCTTTTAAAATTATTTATGTCAAATTTTATGAACATAAATAATTTCTGAAAAAGCTTTATAAGATATGATTAATAGTAAATAATCGAAATAGAAGAAATGAAGAATGTCTTTCAGGAAAAACTTGAAGAAGATAGTATACCATCATAAAAGTTGAGATGAAATGATTGCATATGGAGTCGTTTCGTGTATGATTACTAAAGCCACGCATCTTTTGAGAGTATCAGAGAAATTTTACGAATATTTGTTGATGGTGCGGTGTCGGATAGCGGTTGCGGTATTTAGCCGTCTGTGTTTCCCGAGTGTTTATTACAGTTGTTAGTGTTCGGATTTCACGTCGAAACACGTATGTTTTCAGGAAGATGTGGACCGTCAATTTGCCTGTACTGTTATTTCTTCCGTATCTTTTGTACGCTAAACGGCACGAATCATGCGAAGGTTGGTATATATTTTGGAAAATGAAATATAAAAATCCTTGTTATATTTGATTACAGAAAATTTGATTCGAGACTGATGTGATCTAAATCGTAATTTACGAAGTTTTGAATGAATTAGGAATGTGAAATTTAACTCAACATGGGTTTTATTTACTTTTCGTAAACGCTGAATTTTCCTAGATAAAATATGAAGAGTTTTTTCTTTAAATAAAATATAAAGAGTCTTTTCTTTTTTTTCTTGCAGTATGTGAGAAAGTTTTACGTGATGTTATGGACAATATGACAATGAGTGATCGTAATGATGCAAATAAAATCGACGAGACAATAAGGGAACATTGCGGTGGAGTGAAAGGAAAAGAGAACAAATTTGTTCGCTTTGCTCATTTCATGCTTTAATTTGAACGTTCATTATGTGGATCTATTTTACAGTTGAATTTTCTTGTAGCAAGTTTCCGAAGATTGCAGTTGTTTTGTTGCTGCCATAATTGTTAACAGAATGCGTATTTGCAATGAATTCTTTGGATGCAGAGTATTTATATGGCCTTAGATAGAAAATTCAGATGAGTATTAGAATTCGACCCTTTGCATTACGCCATTTCAGTGTTTTTACATTGGTGCTTTACCTGAATCTGCTACTTCTATTATGAACGATGTAGTGAAACCATTGTCTTGGTCTATGCCGGTGGAGAAAGTTTGCGAAAAGTTGCGTGCAATGGATTCACAGATCTGTGAATTGAGATTTGGTAGTTCTCTTGTTTTCTTAAATGAAATAAGGATGTGTAACCCGAGAATAAGCACTACTTGGTAATATCCTTTGGGGGAAAGAGAGAAGTTACATATGGAAAAACTTAGAGACTGATTAATTCTACGATCTGGACAAATTTTTTCTCTTTCACAGTATTAATAAATTTGTGTATGAGAACATCTATTTTTGAATGTTTTCCAGATAAGAGTATTGATTGGAAAACAGTGGATCTTAAGAAGTTAAGAGTTAAAGAATTAAAGAAAATTCTTGAAGACTGGGGCGAGGTATGCTCGTTTTTTTAATTTACTTCATTAAATTTTTTTTTTATTTTTCCAGGAAGTTTTAGAAGTGACTTTTTGCCAATTAGTTTCATTAATTCCATATTTTCATTGGATATGCGTCTTTATCAAAAGCTGCTCACTGTTGGTAATTTTATGGAAATTTCAGGAATGCAAAGGATGCACTGAAAAATCGGAGTATGTGGCCAGGATTGTAGAAATGAAGCCAAAATATGTGAAAAGTGAATTGTGATATTCTTTCTGAATTGATTTAATTTATTTTCCGGTAAAATCTATTGTTGTTTTCGTTGTTTTTGTTACTGATAAAATAAAAGTTTTTTTTTTTTTTTTTTTTTTTCTTTTTTTAAAACACTGATCATTTTCATTGGTTTTGCCACTCTGTTATCTTTTATAAGAAGATTTTCTTACTTAATTATCCTTGTTATACATTAAAATCTTAACGGTATATGAAAATAATATGTTGAAGTTTGTTTTAACAGACAAGAACGTTTTGATGGATTTGATTCAGTATTCGCTTGGAAGTGGTCGTTTTTCTAAAGCTTCGACTTTTGTAATAATTCTTTTAAGGGATTTAAGGTATTGAGTCTTGAATTAAAATGGCATTGACTGGATAAGGGCATATTAGATTCTAATACAAAGCAGTTGCATCATTTCAGCGATTCTGTCCCATTGTTGAATAGGATTGACATGGCGGGAGCGTTACCACGACGTATTACAAAAGAGACGCAACGTCTGATAGCAGATCCTGTTCCTGGAATTTCGGCTGTACCGGATGATAACAATGCACGTTATTTCCACGTAATTATCGCGGGACCAGAAGGTAGTCCATTTGCTGGTGGAGTATTCAAGTTGGAACTCTTTCTGCCTGAAGAATATCCGATGGCAGCTCCAAAAGTTCGTTTCATGACCAAAATATATCATCCGAACATTGATAAATTGGGGCGGATATGTCTCGATATTCTCAAAGGTTTGTATTTTCTTGGAGTACAGAATGGTTGATGAGGGAATGCTTCGAATATTATTTCGTAATCATGTGGAGGATAAAACTCTTGACCATATGTGAAGATATAATTGCTACAGCCGCAGCCAGAAGAAAGGTTGCACCAATAATCGGCAGATATTATCTATTGCCGATGGTAAATAAAAATAAGCAAAACGATTACTTTGATAACCTGCAAAAATGTCAGTAATAAAGATAGTTAACGAAGAAGGAAAATAAATTTAGCTAGATTATGCTTCACCAACTTCAAAAGCAACAAAAAAACATGTACATTCAAATGGTTTACTGGTAGCTAATGAATCAGAAATAATGGTCAAGTTGACAAAATTGTATCTCTTTCAGGAATTTCATCTGAATAGATCTTATCTCATGATATAAGTTGCTTGTTCACACTTCCACAAAGAAAAACAATATATTAAATGAAAAGACAATAATTCTGTTGATTTTAATTTCTTCGTTAGAGGAAATTAGTGCTTACGATCATAATCGAAAATTTTTAATAAGGTTTTTTTTTTAGATAAATGGTCCCCAGCACTCCAAATCCGTACAGTATTATTATCAATTCAAGCCTTACTCTCAGCTCCGAATCCAGACGATCCGTTAGCAACAGATGTTGCAGAGCAATGGAAAAGTAACGAAAGTGATGCAATTCGTATAGCGCAAGAATGGACTCGTATTCATGCAAATGGACAGTAGCAAATTTATTTGGGGCGAAAGTTGAAATCATTTCCATTGGATCATAAAATTTTCGAATATCTCTTATATATTGGATAAGATGGAAGTTTTGATATAAGATCTGATCGGGAATTCTAATGGGTTTTACACAGAAACATTTTAAAAGATTTCAATTTGTTTAGAAAAACTTGTAAATTTTTCATCTGTGGAGTTCTTTTGAAACCTTCTGTATTACCCAGTAGTTCGAATTTTTGTGTTTCAAGTTTTTATATTATTTATTTCCAAAAACCTTTCTAACATACAGATTGACCTTGGGAAATCTTCTATTTCGCTTTATAGTTTGATATCAATTGAACTTCATTTGAATTCTTTGGTGCAGGCAATTGACTCCGTTTTCAAGTACGAAATTTCTATATATTAACAATACAGTTGTTGCTTATACTGTTGCGTAATATCTTATCAACGAGAATTGCACGAGCATTTACACTCGCTCCATTTTTGTGGTATTTTAAAAACTAATATTTTTGAAATATTGTATATTTCCATTTGATCTGTTTCAAGGCCGTATTATAGGTGAACTTATGATTGACTGCATGTGGTTATTAAATTGAAATTCTTGTACAAAAATGCATATGAAAATATTTATGGGTGAGATATCGAGTATTAAATGCATTGAACATGAAGATTTATTAGGAATCATAGGATCACAAGACCCATCACCAATTATAGGAATGGTAATATGTGCTGTCATATTGCTTTGATAAACACCTAAATAATCAGAGAGTTTGGACATGATGATTGTTTCTTGTCGCTTTTACACTGTAGTAGCATTATAAATCTGAATTTATTGTTTTTAAACTTCAGTCATAAGTAATATCTTGTTTCAAGTAGAGTGCCTTTACCGCAGTCTGACTCATCTTAAAGAGTAAGAAATTTGGATTGTGATGCACTAAATTATCAGTTTGATATGTACTTTTAATATTCTTAATATTCTTTCCATTAAATGTGTCTTCTTTATTCTTTTTATGTAATTGCGGTTGTGTTTATTTAACATTTCTTCAATTTTATTTTACATGTACATTTTATGCTTTCTTTCGGAAAGTTTGTAGGTTTCAGTTGGTCCGAAATTTCTTTTCATTCAATGCTTGCTCGATATAGTAACTTGTTTTTTGCTTCTGTATAAAAAGTGCTGTATATTTTAATGATACATTGCAGATGTTTTATGGCTACCAATGCCTACATCTGCATGAGCATTTGTACTTCTGATTTTGAATAAGCTGATTGATTGGCTTCATCATGCATCAAGCTATAGGCTGCACCGTGGTTTATTCACATTATCAAGCTGTAGTCTGTACCGCGGTTTATTCACAGTATTTAGTCCTGTCTATAAATCCAAAATAATAGATTATTTTTGAGAAGTTAATGACTATTGTAACATGTTATATAGTGTGTATGTTTTCCTTACTTGATTTTTAGAACAATGACGCTTCAGTGGTTCGTTGTGGCATTGATTTTATATCTGGAAATAGCGCTTGTACTTTTGTTACTCTTACCTTGGATTCGTCCAACATTGTGAGTCATTTTGATTTTGATCATTATTGCTTGTTTTTAGAATAAAGGTTACATTGATTATCGTTACATTGATTAGCGTTTCATTTCATCGTTTACTGCAGATGGAGCAAATTCTTCAAAAGTCGCATGGTAAGAACTTTCGAAAAACATGCAAATGTTTATTTTATTTCTGCTCTCTGCATCCTTTTACTTCTATTTGCAGGTTGGATTTTCCTTTTTCTTTTTTTTGCATTTGCTTGCAAATTCTTTATGCAGATTATGTTGTATTCTTTTCCAGTTAAAGTTACATGTTTTCTTATAAAAGATTTTTTGACCGATTTTGTTCTATAAACAAAAATATTTTAGATGCTATTCGAGAAGTGCGAAAATACGCGAATGAAGTGGCAATCGAGGCTTCAATCCGTCATACTGCAGATTCAGAAAATGTTGTGCACATGCGACTTTTCCGTGCGCAACGAAACCTCTATATTTCTGGATTTTCACTTTTGCTTTTCCTGTTTGTTTTATTTATTTCCAAAATTTTATTCGGAAATATTTTTTCTAGAGATATTTTTTGAAAACAGTTTTTTAGATTAGCTTCTGTATATGTTTATAGATAATTAATATGGAACTTATTCGTTCTCTTTTCGAAAAAAAATTTTTTTAGAGTTATTAAGCGATTAGTTGCACTTCTTTCTCGTGGAGCAATGCTTGAAGCCGCTGCTGAAGCTGCAATGAAGCAAGCTGAAAATGCATCAAAAACGGCAAAATCTTACATGGTACGAATAATAATTGTCGTAGAAAAGAATTTGCAGTTTTTTTTTTTTTATTTTTTTGGGAAAAACTCCATAAGTTTATGATAAAGTTAGGAATACAACTGTATCAACATATAGCTCATTCAATCACGCTCATACCATCTATATCAGCTATCATAGTCGCTGATATTGTCGAAACATGTCTTAAGGATTTTGTTATTCTTTTCCTGTTTCCTTCTCCAAATTCTCATCTTTCATTGGGGAAAATAATAATTTGAATACCATCAATTGAGATTATTTGATTTAGTATGGCGATAACGAAAGAGAAAAAGAACTGGAGCGACAAGTTGAAGAACTCGGCAAAGGTACTGCTTATCTACTTCTTGCATCCGAATAGCAGAATTTCCATGGATTTCAGTGACTCGATGCTGTTTGTTGTCCTCAGTGTTAGAGCCTAAGGCACATTAGACTTAGTCATACATCAGCAATTATTTTTAAATCCGTCAGCAGTAATAATGTCAGGCATTTATATGCGTTGTGTTTGAATTATTTTGAAGAACTCAAATCGGCGCAACTGGACAGAGATGCTATGAAAGAGCAAGCGGAGGGTCTTCAGCGAGAATATGATCGTGTTTGTGGCTTGCTTGAGCAAGCCGAAGTAAGTTTCTCAGTTTCTATAAATATTAATGATTAACTCATTTGTAAAAAATGAAACGAGGTTCTGGAACCGTTTGTTCAATTGAAATTATCTGAATATTGAGGATTCTACATGCTGTTGTTTCTCTCTTGGACTATAATTTTCTGTTTTGTTGAAAAACTTCTTTGTGCAATCGTACCATAGAAAACAACAGATTTCTCGAAGTGTTTAATGTTTTTCAGAAAGCGAGTGGAGACAAGAAGGAAGATTGATATATGCATTTGCAACCATCTGCATACATTTATGAAAGATGTTTTGATAATCCTTGTTCAGATCTTTGTTATTAAATAGCAGGGAACTATTGAGCACCTATATGGGGATTATAACTGAATCTTATGTTCAAGATCAGCGGCTCCCTCTGCTTCGCATGTTCGATTATTGTCTTCATTAAGCAGTTTTCTCACGCATTTCTTTTGAATTCATTCATCATGTTTACCATATTGTATGTTTTTAACTTCTTATAGTAAGCGGGAAGGAAGTCATTTTATCATATTTTTCTGTGTTTCGTAGTAATATTCTGTTTAGACATTTTTGTGTTCATTTTTATAGACGAATTTTTTAATCATAGTTTTTCGAGTGGATTTCATGTGTTCAAGTGTTAATTTGCTATTACCGTTACTTGCTTTTTTTGCTTTTAATATCATGTCTTTTAACATGCTATAATTTATGAAAATTATGGTATTTAATAGATAAAATCTTGACAAACTCTCTAAAACAAGAAAGTGTCTTATGAATTCTACCCAGTGATGGTAGTTTTGATAACAGACTGGCATATCAAGACAGTCTGGAATCTGGTACAAATTGCTGCAAAATGTTACGAA
This sequence comes from Dirofilaria repens, assembly GCA_008729115.1. Classification (NCBI taxonomy): domain Eukaryota; kingdom Metazoa; phylum Nematoda; class Chromadorea; order Rhabditida; family Onchocercidae; genus Dirofilaria; species Dirofilaria repens. Next base: position 1,062,466 of record SNRZ01000016.1, on the reverse strand, counting down.
TTCATTGTTGAGTTTTTAGCAATTAGATTATTAGTTTTTCACGGGTAGTTTTGATCTACCAAAAGTGATTTGCAAATATGAAACAGTACCTTTACCATGCTGGCCAACAATTTTCAAAAAAAGCGAATGATCTGTGAGTATTATTGTTTACCAAACATTAAAACAGTGTGTGGAAAATTTTAAAAAACAGTATACTTCATATTTAAAATATTCTTTTTAAACATAGGCATGGATAAGATGGACTTTTTATTGAAGGAAGAACGAAAATAAACTGACAAAATTATGAATGAGCTTGCTCACTTTTGTTTACCTTCTTATGATTCAAATATTAACGGGGAATGTATGAGAGAATTTTAAACCTCGCTTTTTGAAATAACACAAGAATTCGCAGATAAAAGTTGCTTAATAAAAAAAAGAAAAATTTTTCTCTCGTCCATGCATATAATCGCCATGATACAAATATTATTTACCACAGCAATTAATTTAGCACAATTACAATAAATTTGGATGGTTGAAATGCAAAATCGAAAGCGAGCGATGAGCTATGATTTGATATATTATATTTACGATGTGAAGAATACTGGAGCAAACTCATGCATAATGTGATCATTCAGAAATAAAACCAAAATCGTATATGATTTCCTTGAGTGATTATAATATATACAGGAAAAGCCATCACTTCACCATTTATAAATGTTACTGTACAATAATGAACTACAGTTCCATTCCCTGCGTTTCATCTGCAAATAGACTTGCTAAATAAAAGAATTATGAAGCTTATTACTGAATAAAGTATCTGCTTAATTTAAGTATCAGAGTGGTGTATGTCATTCTTATACATGAAATTTCATCGCTATCTTGACTATTTGAATAGATAGTGAAAATATCGATAGTATCAGCTACAACATACCTTCCGTAAAATCAGATATGGTGGAACTCGATTCATCTCCGCTCGAAGAGCTTTGAGGATCCTTGTTGACTTCCTCCGTATTGATACAGTTCCTCAGGGCTTCCTCACTGGCATATTTAAGCACATATTCTGTAATTAGAAGATGCGCTTTTCTTTTTTCTGCTTTATTTTCAAAAGTTACAATTCTCTGCTGTCAATTTTTAGATAAAAATGAGATGCTTTAACCAAAATCGATTATTTCAATTTTAATGTCAGAATCATTTGTGATTACGAACCTCGGCACTTTTTCTTGAATTCTTCAGGTTTATGCAAATACAGCGCAGCAGCATCACCGTTTAACGGATCCGTTGGATTAGGATAAGTTAGAAGCTGCGGTAAGAATGATTCGAAAATGTTTGCGAGATCTGCAAATGTTGAAATAACATTCATGCCTGCCTCCAGTACTTATATATATTTTTGTTCATATCTACCTTTTACTAAATTTTTTAAAAAAACGGAATGCTACATGTAATACTCAAATTAACAACGTTATTCTAGTTTATACTAATAGTAATAATTACCGTATAGAGCAGTCCATGCTTGATTAATTACATCAAGGCAAACAGTGCCTGATGCTTCATCAATGTTTGGATGATAAATGCGGTTCATGAACCCAATAGATGGTGATTTAAAGGGATATTTTTCTGGCAAATCAACGCGAACACGCCATACTCCTCCTTCATAAGCAGCTACAAAAAGTAAAATTCAAAGGAAAATCTACTCTTCCATAAATTTATGCGAATAAAATAATTACCATCATCTACAGCTCAATCTGTTTGGGTGAATTAGACGATTGGTATTGCAATTCCCCGGCATATACCAAAATGAGATATCCTGCTTTGAATGTTAGATAATTTCTGTCATACTCTAATGTGAAAGAATTGATAATTTAAGCAAAACATTTTAAAACATTTCACGATACAATTAGTAAAGAGCAAAAACTTACTCCCTTTTGGACCATGAAACTTTACAGCGAATTCATTAATTCCACCTGTGATTGTTACTTCATGCTTACTTTCGATCCTGAAATGAAATTTGAGTATTTAAGCTCATATTTTGCTTGGACAATAATAAAATCGATAGAAATCAGGATACGAACGATAAGTCTTCTTCGGAAATGAGTAACTTGGTATGTAAGCGGAGAAGAAAAATGTTTCGACAAATTTCGAAAAGTAAATGTTTGGAATCTAAATATTTAAAATCCCTAGAATCTAACGACCATACTAGCGTTCTCAGAAACATAGTTTACTAAGTGAAACAATAAAAAGAACAACTTCCGTTTTTTTAATATTTTTATCCCAAAAAAAAAAATCTTGGAAAAAACGGACATAGTTTTCACAGCTCAAGAAAATATCCCTTCATATTTAACTATAATTTTAAATTTTATCAACAACAATATAAAAAAAGACGAACAATCCTATCCTTTTATTATCTATTTATACAGTTATTAAATAAAAATTTCTTAAAAAAAATCCATAATATATTTCCTTATTAGATCAACAATACATTTCCTTTCAGATTTTTATTCATGTTCTTTTAATCTTGATAACTTCTATGAACTATTTCGCTAGCATTGCCACATGATTATACTTTATAAATTAATGAAGTGAAATTTTTTCATTAAAAAAAAATTGTTTCTTTATTTCGATAACTATAAGAATATCTGTGAAAGAATTACCATAAGTTTCTAGCCCATCTTCATCAGTAATATATTTCCTTATCAGATTCTTATTCATGCTTTTTTAATGTTGATAACTTCCATAAGCTATTTACCTAGCACTTGCACTACCACATGATTATATCTTATAAATTAATGAAATGAAATTCTTTCACTAAAAAAAAACTATTAAAATAAAAAAAAGAAACATAAGAGAAAGTGTGAAGCATATATAAACTCACAGCTTGATCACATCCGTATCCATTCGTCGTTTACCAGCGCTTGGAGATGACATTTCGATTTGTTGTTTTTATTTTTTTTTTTTGCCTACGAATAAAAAATAAAACCACCAAAATGATGATAGTATGTATAAATGATAAATGATAATTAATGTTTAATATTTGGTAACTTTATTTCATTATCAAAATTTTACGCCATAAATGCACATTGCATTTGCCGACAAACAAAAATAAAAATAAAAACAAAACAAATAATGCAAGAATGATAAAAAAAGTGTTTCAATGATAATTAATTAATTAGTGGAAAGTTACCACGCATAAAGTTTCCATAAATGATAATAGGATTGATAGGGAGAAAATATTTCATGTTTTTTTGTTTTTTAACTGTCAAGTAAAGCAGAGTGAATGAATGAAATGAAATAAAAGTGATAAAAATCAATGAAAGGAAGCCAAAAACTGATAATGAATAAGTAAGAAAAGAAAATAACCTGTTCCAGAGATTTCTATAACATTAACGATTATTTTTTACATATATATATATATATATACAATTTATTAAAAATGAAAATAAACTTTCTTCGCCCATACATTTAATTGGAAATATAAATAAAGAATTAAAAATATGAAATATTTAATTTGTTTTCTTTTTTTATTTTATTTATTGCATAACAAACTGATAATAATATAAATTATTATTATGTAAAGCGAGATATATTTACGAGGAAACATATATATAATACTAGTATCTATCTATCTATCTATCTGTATCTGTCCGTATCCATCTATCTATCTGCATCTGTCTACCTGTGTCTATCTATCTATCTATCTGTATCTATCAATCTAATCTATATCCTACGAAAATAATTGATTTGCTATAAAATAACAAATAATGCTAACGATGCATTAATATACGCAATATTTCACGTCAATATTACATAACATTTCACATGAGAATGAAATTATAAAATAAATCGAATGAATGAATTAAAATCAAATACTACCTAAGCAAAATTGCAATTATTTTAATGCTACCAAAAAATATAATCATAAATCGAACATTTTGTCAAATTTTATTGCAAAATTATTATTTTGAAGGAATTGGAGCAATAAATGAATGAATGAATGAAACGAAAAGCTAAATTTAGGCGATTCAAGTTTGATATCATATATCCAATACATATGCCAATGCCCATTCATTCATTCATTCATTCATCCCATCCATTCATTCCATTCATTCATTCCATCCATTCATTCATTCATCCCATTTATTCATTCCATTCATTCATTCCATTCATTCATTCCATTCATTCATTCCATTCATTCATTCCATTCACTCATTCCATTCATTCATTCCATTCATTCATTCCATTCATTCATTCCATTCATTCATTCCATTCATTCATTCCATTCATTCATTCCATTCATTCATTCATTCATTCCATTCACTCATTCATTTATTCGATCGATGATAACAGTAGTATCGGTGCTTCCCCTGTCCCTCTCTCTCCCTGTCCCTCTCTTTTTCTTTCTCTCTCCGAGCCTCTTTTGCAATGTTGCTGGTGATACTGATGATGATGAAATGAAAAAGAATGACATCTAGCAAATAAAAAATCAAGGAATTGAAACTTTGGTAAGAAGTTTGGAATGATTGGGAATGATTTGGAATAATTCAAGATAATATCAACCTTATTCTTGTTTAATGATCGATAAAATCTACGTACTACATATAGAACATACTGAAAAAGCTTCCACGCCTGCAAAAATAATTGCTGGCAACGCGTGGAACGTCAAAATCAATGAACACTGCAATTTTGTGTGTATGTGTGTATGTGTGTAGGTCTGTCTGTTTATGTATGTGTTTATTTGTGCCTATCTGATGGGTGGTATAGCGTATATGCGTTAATAATTAGTATATGCCTGTGTTGAGATGGCATTTCGGCTTCCCCTTCGGATGATTTTTCGCATCACTAACCATAACTTATATCTATATAAACATAATTTCAACTAATCATTTCTCGACCAGTTATTTCTCGAGAATACCATTGCAAGAAAATTGATTTTTATGGAACATTCTTCTATTCATAAACCTTTCAAATGTTCAAAACATGAAACAAAGGAATGAAGCAGAAGTAATCGATTGGTCATAATTATAGTAATAATTATCGAGATCTAAAATTTCGTCATTGTATTTCTGAATGAAATATGGTAATATCATATGAAGATATAAGAAAAGAAAGAAAACGAACTATCACTTCGATTGAAAATCTCTTATAGTTATATCGAAATTGGAATAGATAAATGACGGGATACGACAGAATAACGTTGTGATGTATGCCTGTTGTTGTATAGGTTGAGACGGCGATTTGAAATCTTTTGTAGTAATATCGGAATTAGAACAGAATATATAATGGTGTGAGATGGGAGACGATTAGGATAGGATAAGATAGGATAAGAATGGGAGGTAACAATGAGTAAAGTTTCGACTAAAGAAAGATAAGTGAACGAAGCGATGTTTAGATTTGAGAAATCGTTTGACTGACAAAGAAACCCAATATTACGGGATTAAGGAATAGCTTGTCAACAACATGCTTAATGAAGTCCCGGTCATTTGTTGATATGTATGTGTATGCATATATGTGTATGTGTGTGTATGTGTGTACGTATATATGTGTTTGGATATTTTAAAATTTAAACAGACTTGCTTTTTATGGCTACATATTCTGGAAGGTATGCAAACAGAACATGTTACAGATTCGTAACATCTCTCTCTCCCTCTCTATCTCTTTCTCTTAGCTGAATCTTTCCTATAACATCCTTTTATAGGGTCAAATTAATGATTCAAGATTTTGCTTTGCATAGCAAATTTCTCTCGACCAATCGAAAAGTCAGCCAGTTGTTGTGAAGGTAGCAGTAAATAGCTCACAAAGTAATTCTCTCCTAACCTTTAAGTGCAGAAACGTCGTTTTCGTCGTCAATGGAGATGAAGAAGAGGAAAAGGAAGAAGAACTTTTTATTCTATGCTTCCTAACCTGTGCACGGGGGAAAGACATCAGCATCAGCATCAGCATCAGCATTTAGCATCAGCATTTAGCATCAGCATTAGCATCAGCATCAGCTTTAGCATCAGCATTAGCATCAGCATTAGCATCAGCATCAGCATTAGCATCAGCATCTTCCTTAGTATGATGACGAAACGATGATAATACTCTGAACAAGTTCTACATCATTTCAGAGCAATGCATATTAGCACGGGAAAAATGCCTTCTCGCGCAATGTCATCGGAATTTTTGATGAACAATCGTCGCTTGCATCCATGTTCATCCTTACCTTCGTTAATTCATCGATCCGTCCATCCATCCATCTTTCCAACGCTACTCAGCATTGTTAAAAAGTCGAGAATGAAAAAAAAAAAAACACACACACACAAATGGATAAAGTAATGAAAAAAAATTACGTGCTTTTGATTTTTTTATAAAGTCTATGCAAACCTGAAATTTCTTGAGAAATACTAATAAATTACTGCCATTGCAAGTTTGCCAAAAAAGAATTTGAAATTTCAAGGGATACCGATAAATTGAATGATTTCCCTTAAAAAAAGAACTTCGAATTCTCGGACAATATTAATAAACTGATGAAAATTAAACTAAAAAAAAAAGATCTCATCAAGAAAATTGTTTCCTCTTTTTTTTTCCTTGGAATATAAATACTTTTTGAGATCGTAAAAAAAGAAACAATTTTCAATTCAGTTGAATTCTTTTATATTTCCTTTTTTTGTGGAAAGATTATTGTGTAATTTGTTTAAATTGAGAAAAATACATGCAAGTATTGGAAATTTTATGCATTAAATACTTTACAACTTTCCAAAATCAAAAAAAAAAAATTGATATAAGTGAGAAAAAGAAAAAAAGATCTGAAAGAACAAAATTTTATATAAGCTAAAATAAATTCAAAAATAAATAAATAAGTAAACATTAAACTAACTGATGGAAAACTATTTTTTGCATATCAATAATTCCGAAGAAATTCTTTTTTTATTAGATGATTCATACATTATCTATTACTAGACAACTAATAAACATAACGCTATTGAAAGATTAAACTGAGATAATTTATGCATTCAGTAGTATATGATATGATAATAATACGAGGTCATGTTAAACTATTATAAGGAAGCATTGCATATTAAATGACCTAATATTATTTACCTCGTATTGGTTTAGATGACATATCTGATAATTTAATTTCTTCCAATACATTAATCAATGTTTTTTTTTCACAGATCCACTAAAATTAAAAGTTAACTAGTAAAATTATAAGTGAGCATATATAATATGTATGTGAATTAGAAAAATTAAAATATTTGTTGAATGTCTAAAACCAAAGATTTCTCAACTTTTCTAAGAAAATTCTTACAACATGGAGGAATAGATCATACTGATTACAATTATCTTTCTGAATAATATCGATTTTTTTCAAATCTCTACAAATGATTCAAATTTTATGATAGTGAAAATGAAGAAATGTTACACTTCTGTTACGTCAACAATTGAAAATTCATTCATACTGTGAAAATCAATCATCAGATTTCCTTCACAACTATTTGGAGCAGTTCAAGAAGTAAAGGACGGTGGCGTGGCGAGGAGGGAGAGGAAGGAGGCAGGGGAGCGGGGGAAAAGTAAAAGTACGGTGAATTTATACATTAACGCGACAATATATTATAGATACTATTTATAAAATACAGACATGGACAGATAGATGGATGGTTGAATGGATGGGTGGATGGATGGATGGATGGATGGATGGATGGATTGATCGGTGGATAGATAGATAGATGGCTATATCCAAATATTGAAAATAATGGGAAAAGATGGAAAGGATTAAGTATCAAGAGAAAAGATAAAATGAAATTTCAGATTCTATTCAATGATATCCTTGAATTCGAAATTAAAGATAAGTTATAAATTGTGATAAACAAAATATCCGATGATTTGAAATATGCTAAAAGAACTACGAAGACTGCTTATTGGAAATTCCGATGTAGTGAATGGGGAATAAATTAGCAATGAAAAATATGAAGTTAATAGTTCTGAGTAAAGTTGCTAGTCTTGATTTAAGGATATCGAGAATTTATCAATTCTTATTGCTAAATATCACAATTGCATTTATTCATATGATTGCTTAAAGTGAATTTTTGATGAATTCCATTAAAATTTCAAAGATTTTGTTATAAATCATTAATCTTATCGTCCAATAAAGTTAAGCAGTTTTTCGTTATCGTAAAATTTTTCTTGAATATCCGAAAAATATTCTCAGAAATTTACTAACATAAGCTTCTCATGTTTCTACGCTCTCAAATGATTAAATATCATCTACAATCATGAATTCAAATTTTTTTTCATTTAAATATTTATTGCTGACCATAAATAAGGATATAATTCGAAAGAAGGAGTAGCACCATCCTGCTATTTATAAATACTTGTGTTTCTGCAAAATTTTAAATTCCGGGTTTCTGAATTTAGATTTCCGCAATAGGAGATATTACTGTCAAAGAGAGGTTACAAAAGTCATATTTAGAATGCATATTTCAATTTAGGTAAAGAGTAAAACTTGAGCTTACTCGAATGCTGAAGTCAAACAGTTGGCTCCTATATAAATTGTAACAACTCATATTGGATCATCATGCTTGGACATATATCACCTGCGGACAGTAATAATATCGAATGTTAAGCATTCTTGAATAATTTGTTAAAATTCTATTAATTTAAACTTTTTGAATGATATACCCAGAACTACATTCTGCATTCCTAAAGCAGTTTTTATTAATGAAAAAAAAGGAAATTTTAGAATTTAACACTTACAGTTATTTCGGACATGATTAGAAATCAGCTGAATGTTTAATTGCGGAGGACGCGAATTTATAGAAAAAAAAAGTAGTAGTAGCGGTATTTGAAATGAAGAGACCGGCTAACTCATAAAATGGAAAATAAGCAAATAAACAGCGAAGCCGATGATGAGAGAGAGAGAAAGAAAGAGAAAAGGAGGTAGAGGGAGAGAAAGAGAGAGAGAGAGAGAGAGCAACGCTCTGATCACATGTTTCCTCCTAAATAATACCAATAACATACTCACACTTTCATATTTATTGCAAATTTTCTTGTTAAGAAACCCCAAACATCATTTTATTTACTCGAAATGCTATCGGTAAACAATGGAATCAATCAACAAAATATTTATATTCATACATGATTAGTTTGAAATAATTATAATTCGAAATTGTAAAAAATTTAAAAATTTAATTCTTAATTTCTGACTTTGCAAAATAGATTAATTGCTATTGAAGTTATTTTCATTGTGTCCTGATAGTGATTTGGTTTGATGGCTCTTTGATTTGTACAGTTTCGTGATGATGAGAAATGAAAATATATATGCACGATATTTGAGAGACAGAATTATTCGCCTAAACCATTTTTCATAATCACCAAGATAATTTAAATGATTGTCGTTATCAATTATTATTCTCGAGACTGTATGAATTCGTCTTGTTAAAATCAGATAAACATATATTATACCGTATTATGAAACAAATAAAGGGAACTGAAAAAATACAGAGAAAGTGATATTTTCATAATAAATTCATTATAAAATCATTAAAACAACAACTGATAACTATTTATCAATGATACGAAACGATAACTCATGAAATTGCAGAAATTGATATAACATGCTATATGAAACTAGCTGTGCAATATGGAAGAAAAATTTCAATACAATTAAAGAATTTTAGTTTTTCAAATATCATCATCACAATTAATAACAATGTGATTTTAATGAAATAAAAGGTCATTATAGTCTATAAGTCGGATGAAATGAAATTCTTCAATTATTAATTGTTCTTCTTTCTGTATGATCGTAGAATGATCTGCCAATTTAATCCAAAATTTATACAATTTGATGAAATAAATAGATTTTAAAGAAGTAAACAAAATATCCTATGCAAATGGAGTGAGTAATGCTGAATTCGTTAGATTCACAAAATGCCATCTTATCGGTCATTCGGTGTATTTGCTGAAAGATAGAAGAAACTGGTTCATAGTACTATCGGCCAGTATTGCTCGATGATGGTCATTCAGTCAACAAACAAATCGATGATCCTTCCTACTTCACAATTTTCGCTGCTTCTTAGCCTGATTCTTCTCTCTCGTCATTTTATTAGAATTCGTGCCCTACAAAAGAAATATATGAATAAATGTTTTTCGAGTTACAATTTGGTTTATATAAAAATCAAATTGATCAGTACTAATCAAGTTTCGTATTTCTCTCGAATATGATACAAATTGAAGAGGAAGAGCTAAGAAAGATAAAAGTCAAATACCAATCTCTATTTGAGCAATGATTCTTATTTTATATATCACAGATTACTGATGCTGTCCGAGAATTCTTGGATTCCCCTGCATTCTGATGAATTCGCATCAGATGAAACGATTAATTACAAAAATATTTGATCGTCCATTTTGCAGTATCAAATTTAAGATAATTTATTTCTTCTTTCCACTATAAAAACTATTTGGAACACGAAGTGTTTGCTTTTATCAATGCATGCAACTTTTGATCAATTTTGGAGCATATAATTCTGGCATTATGTCTAATAAGCTTCAATAGTAATTTCAATGGAATGAAATAAAGAAAGAATTAAAAACAATCAGAATTTTTGCTTTTAAATATTTCAGCATGATCAAACAGATATAAAAGTCCTCCAATGCAACAAACAATTCGGATCACTAGAAAACTTGAAGTTTCCTGTTTTCCTTCAGTTCATCAATATGTATTTCACTTAAATACTTCATTAAATATATGTATCAAATTTAGTTTGCAAACTTCTGGCCAGGTATAAAAGGTATTGGCCTTTCTTCGAACTGTTTCTACAAGGCATTATTTTATTGCGTCTTCGATTCGAATTACTTCCATTATATTCAGAATTTTCAATAAAAATATCTCTTCAAAATGATTGTTTGCTTTTCTTTTATGCGAATAAATATTTTTTATTCCATTTAAAAATTTATTTAAGAAAAAAAAACATGAGACTAATCAACAATGATAACAAAAAAAAATATATATATGGCAACTTGGCAAGAAATGTATTTCGATATCCGGACAAAATCGCTAAAATATACAGAATAGAAAAAATATCCATTCCCACTTTTCTAAACTTTATTCAGGATTAGTTGATTTATCTGTACATTGAATAAAGTTGTATCATTAGATTCGTAAAAGGAATTTATGTCACTTATCGTCATGTTTAGCTATTATCGATGGTTTGCTGATAAAAATGCCTGATCGATTCTGTAAAAAAAGATGGCCTTTTTTCAATCCATTGGAAATTTAGGAAAAAAGGTTTTTCAGAAAATCCCAAGATATCAGGAAGAACGGAAGAACAAAAAAAAAAAATGATCATTGCCAAATGATATAAAGGCCAAAAATAAAAGAAAAAACACCATTATATGAAGTTGACAAGACATCGCAAATAGAGAGGCCTCTAACAAATTTAGGCACTACGTCCGTTTTAAAGACACACATACCATTATGTACACAAAAAGGCAAAAAAAATTAAAAAAAGCACATATAAAGCGCACCGTGTGACCTTTGACCCCGCGTTGAATTATGCTATTTCTGTGTGTATATGTGTGTGCTTTTTTTTGTGTGCATGTATGCGGTGTTCATTGCGTTTTGACTGATAAATAAGTTTCATCTAATCAATTAGATAACAATTATTAATATCAAAATTTGATTGAAACACTAAAATGATGCAAAAATCATACCAACTGCGACATGTTAGGCTCAGATATCTCTGGAAGGAGGATTTTTAAAAAGGAATCGTCCAAAATGACATTTTGAGCAAAAAATACAATTTACCAAAACTGTCAAATGAAACAGATGGCGCAAAAAATACAATTACGTTACATGTATTTATTACTAATACAGTCTTTTAAATAAAGATGATATCTTTTTATGAAAAGAAAAGTTTTAAAATGGAACAGGATTTTACCAAATTTAATCAATAGAAAATGCTTATAAATCCCTCAAATTCACAAAAATGATTCAATAGGTGGTGTATATAGAAAAATTTTTTGATGATGATGAATTGATGATGATGATGGTGGTATTGATAATAGCTGTAGCATAGTGGCACCTGAGCAAAAAAATAAACAAGTAAACAAACAAGTAAACAAGCAAATAAACAAATCAAATGAATATTGCAATTGAATTGAAATTTAAATCAAAAGAAAATTAAAAATCTTTTGGAAACGGTACAACTGGTGTTTTTAAGCTTTCCGGACTACGACTTACAAAATTACTACGGCCATAGGTTGGACAGCCATTACCATTCAGATTCATAGCAGCACCGAGAAAGGGCATCAACGGTGACATCATTGCTGCAGTAGCCATCGCTGCCATATGAGATGGATTCGGTGGAAATTGGAAGATGGGTTGCTGAAGGCTAGCAGTTGTTGGTGTTAACTTGGAAGCAGCCATTGGTGATCCTAAAGCTCCAAGCATTGGACTTACTGCTGCTGTCGTAAGCAACGACGTGAACGGACTCGTTGGACATAAACCAGCAGAAAGTGAAGCGGCTGCATAAAGTTGACTGAATTGAGTAACTAAAGGTGATGTATTCGTGTATGCATTACCTGTATTGTTGTGAACGAAAAAAGGTGAGGGTACCAGTAAATTGTTAGATGATAATTCGGATCCGTTTGAGAATGCTGCCGTAGCAGAAAGATTAAGCGGACGTGGTTTAACCCGTTTCAGTGAAGGTATTTGGGTACCATGCGTTCCATTCCGATTGTCTGTAATTGTCGCTGAGGGATTTGTCGGATATGATAGTGACTTCGACAGTGGCATATTAGATGATGGAATCGTCGAAGATGGCGGTGATGCCATTGTTGTGCTTGTTTCAGGAGCACTACTACTAAACATCGGAGTTTTCCTCTTTCTGCATACTACTCCTCCAGCATCACCGTTTGCAATGATTGCATTCGGGAAACCATTCGATGGAGAACAACCCACCGATACACCACTATAAGAACATTGTCCACTAGTGGACGGTACCGGAGAAAAATCTGATCCTGCTACTGCTGCTGTTGAGGTTGTTATGGTATTCATTGTAGTCCTCATCACTGCGGTATCACCACCTATTGCAGTAAGCCCATTATCGATAGTTGCTGCTTCTAATCCACCATTACTTTCTGCATTTTTTGTGCTAAAATGAAAGCAATCCTCAAAATAGCGACCAAAAAACTCGCATTATTTTACTTACCAATGCTTAACAGATACTTTTTTTACACTCACTTGAAAGATTAATATCATCTATCCTGAAATGCTAATTTATATTTTCATCCTGGAAAAGTAACAAACTAAGACACCTACCTTACAGAAGGTGATACACTCATATTTGAAATGCAGATAGTTTGCATGGCTTGCGCATCGATAACACCTGAATTCGGAACCACTGAAGATGGTACAACTGGTGAACTACTACTTCGCATTAAGCCATGACAATCTGCTGAAATTCAACACAAAATTTCAGAAAGTCTCGAATCCCGAAAAATACAAGAAAATCAAATAGTTCATCATTCCTTTATATCATTTCTAGGATATTACAAAATAATAGTGGAATCAGTTTGCATACTATCGATATCTCGTGTGATAGCACATTGCAATGCGTCAGGTGTACATCCTTCCGGAAATGTCACAAATCGATAAACAAATTTTTGTCCAATTACCTGCAAAACAATTCCATAAACAAATTTTGATATTTTAAAAAAAATTAAAAAAACTTATTATCATTTAGAAATATATTCGCAGAAAACAGTATTGCACTACTTTCGTTTTATTCGTATTTTTTTCGTCTACAAAATTATCATGGTAATGGGAAGATATTTTAGTTACAGAAATAGAATAAATTACTTAATTATTTGTAATGGACATTGATTAACAGTCGTAATCAACCTGTAATTAACCTATATTTAATTCCTTAATACAATTCAATTATCTTCAGATTTAACATTGAAGATATTAAGGGAATCGTGATCAATAGATCGGCTGCAGATTAGATAATTCGATTCTTCACCTTTTTGATGATATTCTTATCATAATAATATCGCAATGCACGCGACAGTTTATCATAATTCATATGTGGTTTACTTTTACGCTGTCCCCATAATCGTGCAACCGCTTCTGCGTCCAATAACTGCAAATCAGGATATCAAAAAAGTAGCCAACATCTGTCTTAAATTATCTTCAATAACTATCAATCATATGTATCCTTCATCTTCTTTCATTCCATTCATCTTGTGAAGTATTCCGATCTAAGCGAAAATATTTACTATTCATCGTTTGAATAAATGACCTTGTGTTTATTATATACACACACATATACACACACACACACACACACACACACACACACACACACACACACACACACACACACACACACACACACACACGGACACACAAGCAATATCACTCTCTACAACAATGCAATTTCAATATTGTAATGATATCTAGGCTAACTTTGTTCATTAATCTATTTAAATATACAAGCTATTTCTTCTATATCATTCAATCTTAATTTTATATATTTTATGTAATGCAAATTATTTCATTCCTCAAAAATTTGATCATTAAACAACTTTACAGTAATCAGGTCATATTATAAACAATGTTTCAATGATTTTTTTCTTTCGAATGCTTTATTTAATTAATTTTATTTCTCGGAAAAACCTCGAAAAAAGGTTGAGATGTTCTGTAATTAAATTAGCACCTTAATTTAAATGGAAATAGCATAACATGTAATTTATCATTTTCTATTCATACAAACTAAATCAGTAAGCTAATTTTTCATGATAATCGAAGTATCCAGGATAAGGCTTGCTAAATTTCATCTAACTCGGAATTTAACTTTTTACTTCTATCACTATACGGTGAGCTTAATTTATGCAGTTTTTAAAACTTTTAAATGATAGCTCTTCTGTTAAAATGTTTCACTCCCAACTTCATGGATAAACAAAAAAGGGATCTTTCTTATCAGTGAAACATTTAAACTGAATTTAAGTCCGGAAAAAAAGATTTGGAAAAGAAAAGACCTTAAATTCGCCTTGCTGATTTGTCCATTGGATCAGATCAGTGTGTTCACCCTTAAGCAATAATTCAAGAAGGAATTGCCATAAGGTGATATTGGAATCAGCTGTAGCAAGTACTGATTGTTGATTAGTAGATGATTGCAATAAATTATTATTGCTTTTGATATCTTTCGGGGTTGATCTTTCGCTATCACAACTTTCATGAGTATGATTAGTTGTAACTGTAACTGATTGGTCAGTAACGGGAAATGTTATCACCGGTGGTTTACGATCAATCATATACCTTGATCCAAATTTACTGCTTGTGAAGTAGTTAATGGACTATGAATTGAGCTGCTACAGCTACTGCTACAGTTAGTACTGGTTACCCCACGGGAAAATGTGAGGCTACCAGGCCCAGCTTGGCTGTACGACGGTAATGCAGTTGAATGTATCAGGATTGGTGCTTGCAGTGAGCGATTTATTACCGCTCCTCGTTCTTCTTACACATTCAATTTATTACTGAAATACGATGATGTTCGTTTTCGATATTGCACACCAATTTGCCAAAAAATTGAACTTTTTAACTGAAATTTGAAAATATTTTTTATTGGATGGAATGAACATTTTTTTTCTTCTCATTTAGTATATGCGACAACTAAACTGCTTACGACAACGGACGCAAGTAATTTAATTTTGTTAGAATTTAATAAATCAATCAATTAGCTGCTGTTATAAAGAATCCAATAAATTTCTCAATATCGAAATTGCATTTATATATTAGCAGGTACTGAGATATTATATTATAATGGTCCAAGTAATTAATTATTAACAAACTAGAAAAAAATCTCGCTTTGAAATAAGAAATAAATCTTACTGGTACATTTTACAAGTATTAATTATATTTTACAATATCAAAAAACAAAAAAATCCCAAATTAATAAATTAAATTTTTAAAATCCTATAATACAAGTATCGTTATCTACTACAACTGATATTGCTTGCTCAATGTAGTTACTAAAAATGTTTTAGTCTTTCAACAAACAATAAAACAACAGTTGTAAATCGCCGAAAAAGATCCATCACATTTGAAGATTTACTATCAGTAAATGAGCAAAATAGCAAGAACAAATCTTTCGATCTTTTTTTTCATGTTGTCGAATTCTGTCTAATTTCGAAATGTACAGAATGTTGAAATTTGAATTCTATTACTTCTTCATTTGAACTTTGTGAGATTTAATTCATACACATATTCATTCAAAATTTAAAAAGATTAAACATATAATAGTCAGGATATTAAATACCCAAACGATATGTTTTAAGTCTATTAGCTACTGATATAATAGTATAGTAATAGAAATAAAATATCCAATGGTAAGTTCCAAATTTTCGTGATTAACTTCTGTTAATTGCAAATAATTAAAATAATAGTAATGATTCAATAATTTTCGAAATAATCAACCAATTAAATTAAATGAACTAACATTTAAGAGATGAAATATCAAAATCATTACAAGAAATTAGAAATTGTTTTTGTAAAAAAAAGAAAAATTCAATGTAAACAAATGAAGTCAAAAATCATCGGAAATGAAATGATGATGATAAAAAAAATCGATGACGATGATGACGATGACGACGACAATGATAATGATGATGATAATGATGATGATGATAATGATGATGGAGGGAAAAAGAAAAGCAAAAAACCAAAAAATGAGAAAAGGGAAATGAAAAGATGGCGGATGAAAGGTTACGATAAGCCCTTTTTTCATTATTGCATTATAAATGAAGAAGTTAAAATTATCACCATATCATATCATATCATTGTCATATATCATACCATAATATAACATACCATATATAAATCTTCACTATATCTGAAATGAATGAATTAATAAAAAGCGAAATAATGGCAAAATTTCCATATGCACTAAAAATATCTAGAATAATTAATTTAAAAAAACGCTTCTGTGTTCTTAGTTATAAAGATTAAGTGAATATCAACTAATAAAATGACAGGAATGCATAGTACAGTATCTAAAAAATAAATGTAATCGCTATCAGAGCTATCATTAAGGCACATGCACGAATATTGTACATATTAAAATTAGCTATAATAGCGATTCATGTAATTTTTATTTACAAAAGGATTAATTGAAAATTATTCACACGAATAGTTAATAATCTATATCTATATATATATCTATATATAATATATATATATAAAGGATAATTTCATAAATAAAAGTACAAAAAAATAAAGGGAAAATCGAAATTCATGTTATGTTAGCGAAATTTGGTTGAATGATATCGTTTACAAATCACGAAGATAAACCAACTGATATGTTATGATACAATAAGTTAGCCATCCTAATAAATGCCTATATTACCTACGGATATTTGGATAAATGCATATAAGATTAATCTTACCAATTGATTATAATAATACGATAAACATTTGAAAAGATTTACATTATAGCAATGGAGAAATTGTATTTGAAATTAAATTAGGAAATTAAATTAATTTTGTTAAATTTTTTAAATGATATAATAGTGAAAATAATATCGCTTTTTCTTTTCTAATTAATTTTTTTAAACACTTTAGTTATTACATTTTTTTTCCTTCTCTCTTTCAATGTTTATTTTTAGAATTCTTCTCTTTTTTTTGGATTTTTTCCATTGTCAAATTCCATCAGCATAATTATAAAGAAAAAAGAAAGAAATAGTATCCTTTTTTTCGATGGATTCTTTCATAATAATTACTGAAATTGAAGAAATCGATTAATTATTGACTTTTACCTTCAATTTATACTTACTTTATTAAATGATTTCGTTAGAAATATTTGTGATATCTTGAAATATATTTAATTTACCTCTTCCTCTTGCTTCTCTTCCTCTATCTCCTCCTTCTCCCAAAAAATTGGCAAAAAACAGAAATTATGCTAATTATGATCGTTCCATGACTTGAGAATTTGAAATTTGTCAAGTTCTTAATTAGCCTCTATAATTAGATACTTTTCAAACGAATAAAAGTGAGTAGTAGAGGAGTTTTCTCTTATTTTAATTCATTTATTCAATATCACACGAAATGAAACGAACAGCTCATTAACTTTATTCTGCGAGAAAATATTTATATTTATTTTCACGGAAAATAAAAAAACAAAAAGAAAAAAAGTGGTATTTTTCGAATCATTTGTATGGAAAGCATTTTTCCTGGGGAATTAAAAAAATTTTTTTTTCAAAAACCTCTCATTGAAAGACACAATTTTGTTTTTTTTTCTCACGAAACTAATTTTAAATAAATAAATTAATAATTTTATAAGAAGAATTAATTTATTTTATCAAATATCAGAGAGAATTTGCGGGAAATATATCTTCCCTAAATGTCATTGCATGTGAAATATATCAATGATCAAAAGATTTGAAGTTGAAGATAGTAATAGATCTTAAGGAAAGAACAAAAATGGAATTAAACATGGAAAAAAATTATAAAATCATTAGTTGCATTACATCCTTTAACGTATGATTATGATTTCACTTTCTAAATTTATCTGAAAAAGATAGACAAATATTAGTTTTGCAACATTTTTAATCGTTGATGTCAAAGCAAGTCCGTATTATTAGCCTACTCACAATGTGATTAATATACATAGTCATCGACAGAATTGTTTGCCATAATGACAATAAACAACAGTATATTTAACAAGAAAGTTAGAGGGAGAGGAGGTGAAATGTTTTGATGGAAATTTGGTTACCATTACCACCCGAACTTAACACAATTATCAGGATGGGAAGAATTTGTGCGACAGCAATCGTGGAAGAAAGAGAGCAATCGTTTGAAACAAAAGCCGGTTTCAACATTCCCTTTTTACCGTTTCTTCTATTTGTCACCATTATCATACATGGCAAGAGGAAACGAATCATTGTAGTGCAAATTTTCCCTCCCTATTTCTAAGCAAAATTGGCAGTAACATGACGGAACTTACGTCACATTCATTGGTATTGGTTTATTGTTTCAATATCAATGTTTTGTTGTTATCTATTATGACATATAGAATGTCGAGAAAAGCGGATGAAAATTTGGTGGATACAAGTGAAATGCCGCTTTTTTATTGATCGGTTTAATTTATTTTCCAAACATTTTGCATCATATAAATAAAAGAAACCATTGATGATATTTGAGAATAAAATTATAAAGCCAAAAATGAGGACGTGATAAATGATGCGACAAAAAGAATCATAATATGGCGAGCAAAGTATAAAATATGATGATATACTAAGATATGAGGGAATCTGGAATGATAATTTCCAAAATTTTTGATCATTTTCTCTAGCTATTGCTAGAGAATAAATTGCAGATCAAAAGTGATAAGAAAACATACAATTTTTTTACTAATAATTTGATGATAAGAATATTTTGGAAGTATTAAATCTAGCCATTGATTTAGAATCATTTCAAACTTCAAATATTATAAGATATATGAATCTTTTCTGATTGACCTCATCAATTGCATATCATTTCAGAACTTCGATAAACCGTTATGACGGATAGATAACATCACATACAAATAAATAGAATTGTTTAAAAAAGGAAAGAAAAAATTTCGCTCTTTAAATGTATTATACTAAAATAAATAAAAAAAAAAAAAGATGGAGGAAATTTAAGACATTTGAACATCGATGAGGTCGCTGTTTGTAGCAGTGAAACGATATTCCCGATGTAACTGGTGACACTCGCATCATACGCTACTGTTGCCGCCATCTCCGTCATCATCCTCGTTGCCGTCATGAAAAACATCTAACAAAACTTACTATTTTTATTGCCACTTTCTCATATGTACTAAATGTAAAGATCATCATCACTCACTTACTCATTTCCGTATCCGCCAGAATTTCGCGGTTATTTCGATGTTTGAAAAAAAATGAATTAAAGAATTTTCACAATTTCAATTGAATTGGACAAACTTAATTTTATTATAAAAAATGTATTATTCTTGACCAAATATTGGGTAATAATAAACGGAAATTATAAGATGATATGATATAACGAAATAATGATTCTAGTAAAAAAACGTATGATAAAATGCTTATAAATTAGATAATGAGTCGAGAAATTTTAAGTTTAAAGAAATGTGAAAAACGGAAAACTCTCATAAGCAAACTTGTCCTGAATCTAATTTCTTCATATTTCAAACTTTTCCTTATTTCTAAACGTATATGTAAGTGTTTCTTTTTTTTTCTCTATCTCCTAAATCGTCAGGTAATATATGTGTTATCTGCAAAATAAAAAAAAAAATCTTTTGTGATAGATGATTGAAGAGTAAGTAAAGAAATATGGTAAATTTTCTCGAACAACAACTTTTCGGTAAAGGTCACTTTTCCCTTTTTCCCTTCTCTTCTCCTAAATTTTCTTTAATCCATTTTATCTAAAAAATTTTAAGCGTACCAAAAATTTGCTTCTTTTTCCGAAAAAAAAGAAGTTATCGAAACAGTTGATTCAAAATAAAGTTTTATTCCACAAAAGTTGTTCCAAATATTTAAAATGTTTTTTTCAAAAAAAGGAGTTAAATTTATTTTAGATGTGTACAAATTTGAAATGAATAAAAAATAGGAATGGAAATGAACAATGAATTATAGAATGAATTCCTTTCTTTTTTTCACAAATGTTACTAACTTTTTTTTTAATTCTTTCACATAATTTTAAGATACACATAATAAAGCAATTAAGAATGAAAAGAAAATCTACAACTGCTCTCATTTCTGTCATTACTTATCTTTCACATTCCCTTTCCTTCCTTTTTTTCGTTTGTTTATTTGTTCACTCGTTTGCTTTATATTATCCCATTGAGAGATGAATTGAGAAAAATTCAAAAATATTCTTTGGCCCTGATGTAATATGTTGTTGTAGAGCTTAGATATTTATACCTTTGCACTATTTGCTAAAAAGAAAATGTACCAATTGGTATCCAAGAATGCGGATGTAACGCTACGACTGTTCTCGATATATAATGATGAATCATTTGTCTTGTGTTCGACGAACGAAATAACAGGTACACCAATCTCACAATTAAACAGTTAACTTCTTTCTTTTTTTTCTCTCTCTCTCTCTTCTTTAGTTCGTCTATTGTTTGATTATTAGATAAAGGAATTATGCTAATTATGAATGATTAGTTAAATAAAAAAAGAATATGATTATATTAACAATCATTATCAAGATTACTAATCAAATAAAGAAGACATGGTTATATTAATAATTATTATTAAGATTATCAATCAACTGGAACATATATTATGATTAAATCAAATTTCTTCAATGAATAAACAACAGATATATCAGTTTCATATTAAACAATTAATTCCTTTTTTCTTTTCAATTTTTCTATTGTTTAATAATTAAAAGTTGAAAAATATGCTGATTACGAAATGATTATTGTTAGAAAATATGATTATACTGATAATCAACCAATAAATTAATTTATCGTATCATATTCGGAATATTATAATATGAGAAAATCAATCTTGTGAAACAGAGAGAGAAAGGAGAAAGAGAAAGGGAGAGGAAAAAAAAGGGAAAGAATGGTTTGTTTGCGAAATATTTATCCCATAGCAGTTATATATATTTCTTCTATCAATCAACTCTATCAATATTAAATAGGAAAAGTAGAAAAAAGTGGAAACTTTTCATTTATCCTTTTTTCCTCTTTACTTTCAAGAAGATAAAATACCATTAATGTAAAATTTTGAACAGAAATATTTTATAATTGCATGAAATGTAAGGAAATATAAAATGCTTCAATTTAATCATTATTCGATCTCGAAATTGATTATTCGATTTCAAAATTTGAAAAAAATGAATGCATTAGTAGTAATGATTATTAAAATTATTGATAGTCAAGATTTTGCTAAAATAGTGAAAAGAAAAAAAGTAATTAGCTTGAATTTGATATTACTCATCTAACAACACACCAAATAACCTTTCATTTCTCGACTCTTAGGATGAATAAAAATTATAAATAATTAGCTTAAAAAGTTGAGATGTTAAAAATTGAAATTGTTCTCATCTCTTTATCTTACATAAACAGATCAAACATTTTTTGAATTACAAAAACCCATTAACATACTTATCTATATAAACATTCAATACTTTTTTTTTAATTTTTGCATCAAAAGGATCAAATGTGTAACACAAATATTTAAATTAAATCTGCAAAAAAAAGGATCTACAAAATCTACAGATCTATTCATAAAAATTTAGCCCCATGATGAATTAAAATTAATGATTAGCAATTAATAAACTGATTAGAAATATAAAAACCGAAAAAAAAATGTCATACGATAGTTATGATGAATTATTGAAAAATTCTTTTTTCATTTTTTTTCTTGAAAGTTTTAAATATTTAACAAAAAAGGAAAGTTCATTCAGTAGCAAAATAAAGGAAATATATTATATAGATGGTCGAGACATTTCGAAATATTTTATGAATAAATGAAAACGAAAGTTAATTGTAACATTTTATTACAATAATGTAATGATATGTCTGTCATTTTCAAAACATTTTTTTTTATTTCTAAATTGTATTTCATATTTCTAAAAATATATTTGGAAAAGTAATTGACAAAAATAAATGTTACAATGCAAAGTTTTCATTTATTTAGATTTGGTTAAAAAAAAAAGAAAACGGAAAGTACCATTAGTTCCGTAATCATCGCTCAAATATTTTAAAAACATGAAATATAATACAGGAAAAAGGTGATACGATACATTTTCAATATATATGCTTTTTTTGTAAATATATATATACCTGTATTATGTTCATACTGTAACATACTAATGACATTTAAATTTAAAAGACGAGTTCTTTTTTTATTTTTTATTTTTCATTTTTTTTTTTGAAAATTTTTTAACCGCAACGGAAGAATATATATTCCAGAGAGAGACAGAGAGAGAGGGGGAAAGAGAGAGAGGGGAGTGATAAAAAGAAATTGGTAACTGAAAGTTGAAGGATGTTATGACGTCAAATTTCGAAGAAATAACAAAAATTTCAAGTTACGCTGAATAAACAATGGAAATAAGAAATAGATAAATCTTAATCAGTCAATTTTTATCGCTTGGAATTTGCTGAATTTCGTCAATTAATTAAATATACATTTAGAAATTCTATGAGAAGCATTTTTGAAGCTTTTAAAATTCAATAATACTTTTATGATTGGATAAAGTGAAGGTAATTTGTATCACTAACTATTTGATTTCAATGGTATTTTTGAAATTAAAATTTAATTTGCTTTTAATCCAACAATTTAGTGTAGTACTGTAATGCATATAACCCTTAACAAACGGTTAGTGTTGTAGTTTATTAGAAATAATCCTGGATCGGTATCTCGAGGAAGTCACGTGACATATTTTTATCGACGAATTAATTTTTATATGAAGTTTACCTAATGATACAAGCTATCAAAAAGAAATTTAACAATTTTGAGACATGATAAAGAAGTAAAACAATGAATTTATTTGTTGACTAATTCATGTAGTAATGTTGTAGCAAATATGCTATAATCTAATTATCGAGCTTATTGATAAGATATGGCTAAACAACGGAGAAGGATATGATATTACTGAGATTAATGATAAATGAGTCAATGATGATAAGAATTATGATAATGACAATAATTATCGAATAATAGGCTGATAGGAAGGTTGACTGTAAAACAAGAAGTTGAAGTGAAGAAAAATGGAGAAGATAGATAGAAGAATTATAGAATGTCTTAAAAGGTGAAAATATTTAGGGTAAAGAGGAAGAAAGGCATGAAAGAATGGAAAAGAAAAGAAATGAATTAAATATAATGTGTACATCGATGATGATTACGATAACGGGAAAGGTGATAAGAGACGATACGGAACGGAGAAGTTGCACAGAACTGGGCGATATAGGAAGAGGAGGTTGTGGCAAACAATTAATATGACGGATACATTGAGAATAAAGCGGAACGAATGAATCACGCTGTTCACGTGGAAGCTTCCTGCTAGCAACTTCCTTCTTGTCCGTTCATTTTAATATATTTTCATCCTATCATGAGCAAATATTCTACATTTCTGCAATAATTTTTGCTTACAACATTGCAATCATACATACACACACATATACATACAAACATATACATACGCATTATACATATACATACACATATACACACACACACACACACAAACACAAACACACATACACATACACAAAAGATACACATCGAGACGTACAGATGAACAGAGAGACAACTGATGGTCGTTGATGATCATCCCGATCAAGAATTGAAATGAAATGGGAATCGAGAAATGAAGAAGAGCTAATTCTAAGCCTTGATTTTTGGCGCACTAAAGAATTCAAGTATTTTTTGGAGACCTACTTTGGTCAATTAAACGAATAGAAGTTTATGATCAGGTCAAGCAAACGAGTAGTTTAGATGGATGTAAATATATATAGCTATTAGTTGTATCAATATGATGATTTGAAAGAGAATCGAAAATGACAACTGGCATCATGGATGAAGATAGGAAAGCATGCATTGTTTGAATGGAAAGAGTGACAGAATGAGTGCAGGAATCAAAATGATACCTAAGCAGATATCATTTATCAATGCAGATCATTCGTAAAAAAAGTATGTATCAAGACGATTATCAGATTTGCTTTCAGTGTGCTTTATAAAATCACTCTGATAACAAAATCTGATCAGTGCTTTACTACCCAGTAATTGTGATGAAGTTTTATGATGGCAAAAAACAAACAAAACAAAGATTTTATGATTACAGTCTGAGATTAACGGAAGCGGAGAACTAACTAAACAGATGATAAAGTATATTTTTAGGAACATATGAAATAAAATAAAAGTTTAAGCTATTAGACGGATAATAACGTTGCTAACAGGCTAATTCTTTCAAAAATGTAAAATAACATTTAAATCTATTAAAAATTGTCTCACTTATTTCCCACATCCACTTTATTATGATATATAACGGATTTAGGAAATAATACGATAGAATAAGATAGTTAATTTTGATTGAAATAATAGAGTTAATTTTGATTGAAATAAAAGAACTCTAGATTTCCGGAGAACGCTGTTTAATGAGGGCAGGAAAATAATTGAAATGCGATAATGGATAGAGTTGGTTAGAGGACAAGAAATCATAATAAAGCATAATTTTTAGTGCATCTGCAACAAATTTACTTTTTGAATTGGAATGTTAAAGGAAACTTCTGACATCAAATAGCGGCCGCTCTTTTCCTTCTGTTTTCCAATGAAGTTTGTTGAATGGAAATGGTGTGAATTAAGAAATATGAATGCAACGATTACCTGATGACCTCAGGACAATGTCACTTTACCATTTTACCTATCTATTTATTTACATGATTATTGTCATATCAAAATATTTCATCACTTTCTCTTGTTATGACTCCTATTTCTTACTATTGCTTTTCGCTCATTTATTCTGAACATATACTTATGATTGATCGTCAATTTGCTATGACACTATACTGATAGCTGTAACTTTTCGTGATACGATACAAACACCGAGACAAATCAAGACGCAAAAAAATATGATAGGGTTAATGTGTACTGAAAACGGAGCAAAGGTAATACTGGACTAGCAGAGCTTTTACTAAGATAAACCAATCATTAGCAAATAAACCTCGCGAAAATTAGTTGAATTTTAAGAAATTATTGTCAACCACAAAAGGAATGACTTAGTGATTCATGCTAATTAGGGGTTTTGATAACAGATTTCCTGTGATTATATAAAAGTATACTACTATGATATTAATGATATCGGTATATCAATTAGTTTATACAAATAATATTCACATTATCAAATATTGCTGCCATATATATAATTTGATAATTGTAAAAAGTACTCAATTATTGGAAGCAATAAAATCCTATTACGAAAATTACGCCAAAATAAACAAATAATGGATATATTTAGAGTGCTGTACTGATACTAAAATAACTAAATATTCGAAGAAATGAAGCCATTCATTCCGCTAATTATCATTCTAATTTGCAAGGGCCAGCCATAAATAAGCTTTAAACAAGCATATTTTTATCATTCTTGCAAATCTGTCAGATAAAAATGTTAATCGAATAAAAATTAGAAAACTATCGGATAAAGGTTGTAATAAAGATTGACGAAATATTTTGTAATCACATAAAAAATTACCATTATGATGACAGTAATGATAATCGTAAATCAGTTAGCTGCAAATCATATCATTATGAGATAATTATTTTGGTTAGTATGACTAGCATATCATTTTAATTCAATATCCATATCAATTAAGTGACAGCAAAAAATCATTTCTGATTAAAATTTTCATTGATGACTGATATATTAAAAAATATCCAATCCTTTTCATGCCCAGTAGCTTTTTATGTTAGTTTTGATATCAAATTCAAAATATCCAAGCAATAATTATTCCTACTGCTTTTAATCTTACGTATCAAGGTGCATATATCGCTGTGGATACCAAACGAAAAGAAGGAATATGTGATAAATGAATGAAACAGATATATTATGAATATAAATATTTTGAAAAAAAGAAATATATAAGTAGCGTAAAATTTTTTTTTATTTTTATATAGCCAAAAGAAATGTATGAAAATATTTGTCATTACGGAACAACAAAGATGACAATAACAATGTGAAACGAACCGCTATTAGTAATTGAGTCCAAGGTTAACTAATGAAACATGATATTAGGATAAGAGAATCATTTTAGCAATAGACAAAAATTAGCAATCTTTTCTATCATCATCAATAAAATTACTCTGTCCTAAACAGAAGATAGAAAATAGAGGGGAAAGAAGGGAGGAAAAGGAAAAAGAAAATAATTTTATCAGTACTAATAATAATTAGTAAGGAATTTTGAAGAAATGATGAATGACAAGAAGGAAATATAGAGAATGATGAAGAGTTGCGAAAAATGAAGTGAACAGTATATTAAAAAAAAGAAACGGTTGACAGTTTTTTTTTTTTACAGAAAAGATGGAGAAGAAAAGATGAGTATGTAATGACATCAAACAAAAAGAAAACAAGAATTTGAAAAAAAAAAAGATGTAATGTGAACGGTTAATGATGATGTGGACATGTAGCCGAATCCTGTGATCGCTCTTTCTTCCGTTCAATTCTTGTTATAACAGTCCTGATAAATCGCTGTTATTCTTATCCCGCCCGATGAAAGAAGAAAGTCGAAAAGATGGATTGAAATGACGATAGTACGTTGCTGTTATCGACAGTGTGTGGACATCATGATGATAATGCTTCATCGGACCGTTACTGTCAACCTCTTCGTTTCTTAACTTCCTTCTCTCATTCTTCAATTAACCACCATCTTCAAGGCCAAATCATATCTCATCGATAATGTGATATTGTCGAACAGAAAGGCGTTGCTTTTTCATCGATATAGTAGTCCTTTTAGAAAATCAGCAACAAATATCAGCAGCAAACGTTGTCATCCATCGGATGGCGATCGGAGTAGACGAGGGCGGAAGGAGAGGGAAGAAGAAGATGAAAGAGGAAAGAAATATATTGTTGCAAAATTGTGCATCTTAAACGAAATCGGTCATTTATCCGATTTTCCTTATATAATATATTATATGTGATATAGATGGACGAGGAGAGGATACACTAAGAAACGGAATGACCTTAATCGAAAATCAAGTTTTACACCACTGTTCCCAAGCCATCTTTCTCGCACCGCCATCTTTCGTGTCATCTCTTCTTCCGCCATCTTTCGCCATCTTTTGAGCTTCCCAATTCTCATCATCATATTTATGAACTCCTTGAAGACACAGAGATTTTTTTCATTGAAATGAATTATTTGTGAATGAATAAATGAATGGATGCATGGATGTAAAGTGATCATATCGATAATGATGATGATAATGGTATGATTTTTTTTTTTCAGCTCTTAACATTTCTGCAATACACCACCAGCTCACTCTTATTTAGCACACTCATATCAAACTGATAAGATATTATCATCGTTATCACTCTCATTATTCCCACTGTGACAGTTCCTTTTCTGTTATCTTAGCCATGCAAATAATCAATATATATATATATATATATATATATATTTATCATGGAAATCTAGGAATAATTATCCTAAATTTAACTTCTAGTAGAAGGTCAAAGAATCGCTTTTATGAGAAAGCAAGTAGAAAAGAGAATGAAGAAACGGTAAAAAAAAAGGTCATAAAAAGACAAGTTAACATGAAAAAAAGAAAACTATTCGAATAGAAAAAAACAAGGTAAAAAAAATCGTAAAATATTACACTTTGCAAATAGAAAAGAAAAAGGAATGAAGAAGCATCAAAAAAAAAAAAACAGAATTACCCGAAAATCTTTTTTTTCGTCAATCATCGAATTCATTTCTCTAAATTACATTACCTCATGCTGAATTTATAACCTTTTGGTTTCGATTACTTGATACAATCTCAGCTTTGCCCAGCATTCATTATCAATGCGTGAGTATTAAAAAAGAGGAGAAAAAAAAAAAGAATTTTATCAGTATTCATTTTTTATAAATTTCATATCTTATTATTTAAAAAAAATTATTTTAAACAATGAGAAATGAAATTTAACAATTCTGATAAATCTATCATACAAGAAAATAATAAATATCATTGATTCTAATTTGATGAAGATAATTATACTTCTTCTTAGAATTTGAGAAATTCAAATTTTGAAAATGATATTGTATAATTATTGATGCTTCGTAGGACTGGTTATACATTTATTTAATCTTTCTTTTTTTTATTTCATTAGAATCATTTCGTATGTAAGTCAAAATATATTGAACAAAACAAGAAAAACACAATTTCCAACTAAGGTTTCATATTTTGATCCTTTCAATTTTAATCACTTTTTTCTATGAACAATGATATTATCCAACACACACATCTTAGTGATGCGTATGTATTTCAATATTTTAAAATGAATCTATGGTTTTGATGAAGCAATTGTCCTTCGAATAATTCAAACTAAATGAAGAGACGATAAGTAAATATTGAGCTAATAATACAGAAGATGAGACATTGTAAGATTCAATTCAACAAAGGATGCAACCAAAAAAGTTTATCATTCAATAATTGTAGTTTAATTAGAAAAAATTTCAATAAAAAGAAATTTGAATTAAATAAGCAACAAAAAATAACGGTTGATTTCGAAATAAATTTTGCAAGTCACTAATTTTGAAATATCCACAGTTTTTAACTTTCATCGCTACTGAATATGAAAGCAAGGGTAAAAATTTGCTTAACTAATATTTTTATTTTTAATATTTTTTTGTTTAAATACAATTGATAAAAAATGATGAATAAATTATACAATTGATAAATGATGATTAAACTATATAATTGAGAAAACGAGAAAAAAATATATTTATTTTCGATACAGATAGCAATTTTTCATAATACACAAATTAATCAAATATATAGAAAAACAAAAAAAAAAAAAAACACATTATCATTTAATTATTAAAAATATGCAAAGTTAATAGTTAACTTTTGTTTCAATTAAATTTCTTTTATCCTTTTTTTTGTTTTATCTTTTTTCTTTTTTCTCGAATTTCATTTTATTCTTTTAATTGTGGAAGATTGAACTGCAATTAAATAGATATTGTAAATGAGTGAAATAGTTCTGATAATTAATCGAATTTTCGTCTTGTTACAATTTCATTCATTTATGACCTTCTCTCTTTATCTCTCTCTCTCTCTCTCTCTCGTTTGTTTCTGTTTGTTCCATTTGCTTTTAATATTAGCATAAAATGGCGTTCTATCGTAACGCATATATATGTATTATGCAATAGATTTGGATCTGATTTAAAAAAAAAGCTTGAAAATTATTAATACTTTTATTGTTTACTGTACTTAATGACAGCTGCTAATACGAATATTAGATGACAAATACAGTAAGCAATCTTGAAACAACCAATATTCTTTTTGCGAAACAAAAAAAAACTCCGTGGAAAATTTATATGAAATAAATGTTTGTCAAAATATCAATTATAAATTTATTCATAATTCGGTTCAATTTAGGCAAAAAAATGATTAGGTATTACCATAGTAATAATTTTTGAAATTATGAATGGAATAGGATTTATTAAAATATTGAAAATAGAAAATCAGCAATAAAAAGGAATTACAAGAATTGATACATAACTCTAATACTGACTAATTTTTGCCAATAAAAAAAACAGTTGAAAGAAGAAACAGTTCGTAAAAAAGGATAAGAAAAGATTAGTGAAGAGGAAGAGATTAAGGAAGAGGTGGAGGAAGAAGTGGAGGAAAGGGTAGAGGAAGTGGTGGAGGAAAATTCAACCACTGCTATTATTCAATAACAAATTTTCATTCTTTTTTTCCCTTCCGTTAGATAGCCATTGGTGATGATTGTAAAAATGGTTGCTGATCATTGTTGGTAAAACCGAATGATAGGAAGTGAAATGAATAATGTTAGCTGGTGATAGTCGGGAAGGAGCTAAAGTTTGTTAGCTATTAAAAGGTACAATTGGTTGCGAGAGGAGAATGGCGTAGATGATGTACGAGATTCGAGAGTAGTAGAGCTCTCCTGTCCAACTTCAACTTCACTGGCCCCTTTGTCCTATATGTGCAGCTGCTATTCATTCATCCTTCATTCTTCTCCTCCTCTTCCTCCTCTTCCTCTTCCTCCTCTTCCTCCTCCTCCTCCTTTTCCTCTTCCTCTTTCCGTTCCTCTTCCTCTTCCGCTTCATTTTTCTCTTTCCTCTCTTCCCCCTTCCTCCTTCCTCCTTATCCTCCTGTTCCTCCCTCTTTTCAATCAGTAAGCAAAATGGTCTGATCATTTTTTTGATCACAATCAAATATTTCTCAATATTCATGCCATTTTTGCTTTTTTTTTCCGATTTATCAACTATTCAGCATAAGAAGAGTAATTTTGTGACAAAGGTCACTGCGTTGAATTATTTCAATACATTACTTACTTGTAATCATAAGTGTGATATACTTAAGCTACTTTTTTTACGCAATATTTTTATCATTAGTGCGGCAAACCTTTCTATTCAAAGTTTTTCTTTTTCTATTTAACTTCGTAAAGATAAATTTGAACGGAAATGATTAATGAGAAAGAAAAGAAGAAATTTTATAAAGAATAAATATCGAGCAAACATTTAACATAACACATGAAATGTTTTTATAAAGTTCAACTTTTTCGA
Organism: Dirofilaria repens; assembly: GCA_008729115.1. Taxonomy (NCBI): domain Eukaryota; kingdom Metazoa; phylum Nematoda; class Chromadorea; order Rhabditida; family Onchocercidae; genus Dirofilaria; species Dirofilaria repens. The sequence continues at coordinate 1,031,261 of SNRZ01000016.1, read as the reverse complement.
GCTATTTTTCGATATAGTAATCATTGCAGAGAAATATTCATCCAATCAAATAGTACTTATTGTGATGACTTATCAATTTCTTCATTCTCGTCTTTGTATAAAAAAAATGATTAGACGAAAATTAAATGATTATTACCATTGTACGTAGAGAATTCAAAAAGAAAAATTAATTTCTGTTTAATCCTTCTTTTTTTTCTCCTTTTTTAAAAAGATTGAAAGCATCATTTAAATTCATCATTTCGAAAATATAAAGCATTTCAAAACAATTTCTACTATATTCAACTTAATTAAACTGTCATAAAGTTTTGAGATGAAAACAGTCGAATGATACTGGAAAGCGACTGGACATTAGATTTACCAGTAAGGTCTAGCAACTTCATGATTTATAATGTTAACCGTCAATAGATAAATAAATTATCAACAAGTCCTTCCATTACCTTGATTATTAGCAATCTTAACGGATAAATTAGTTAGATGGGAAAGATTATTCTTTGGTTTCTTTCAAAAAAAAACATGAATTATTGTCTAATCGTAATCGAAAAATCTCCTGTAGTAGATTGAACTAATAGTTATAAAATTGTGAAGTAAAAAGTTTTTATAAAGAATCTTTGCAACGAAATGAATGATAATAGAATAATTAAAAGGAGATAAGTTGCTTATTGCAGTCGAATAATACTGGAAAAAAAAGAAAGAAGATTGAGATACTAAAATTCTTTGCATATTCGAAAATGATTGATTCAAATGATTATTGTATGGGATAATAAAGGTAAATCAAATATAAGAGAAGGTAAAAATAATCCCAGTATCTTATGTGGATTTCCAGAAAAAAGACAAAAAGTAAAAGAAAGGAAGAAAGAAAAAAAGAAACTTCCTGATTAGATTGGAAGGATATATCAATGACTATAGATAGGAAGGATCCTTTTCATTTGGAAAAAATGTTGAGAAAAAAAAAGCTTAGCTATGATAGCGTAACAATATCAGACATTCTACATCGTATCATAATGCTAAAATGACATAAATCAGAGTATTTAGAATCCACGAACAGTTTAATTTCTTTTGTTCAACATTAACAAAAAGATGAAACAGATAACAAAAGTTAGCAATACTTCGTCGTAACTGAGAAATACCTTCTTCTTACAAAGCGAAGTATCACTTCATCATATCATTCTATGATATTACTTTCGACCGCAACAATTTATTTAAATGATATATTACTTTGATTTGTCATTAATTATAATTTGGCCCAAATGTCTCGCCGTCTGGAGGCAATGCAATTTTAAAATATATGTAGGAACAAGCAATCGATGTTCTTTGTAATCAAATTTATTTTGAGAACTTTGGCACATTTTGATGCCAAAGAAAAATGAAAACTTATGATTATTTTTATTTTTGGTGGTAGCAAATTCTTTTGAACTTTTAAAGAGACACGTTACAGTACTTCTCATTTATGTATTTTGATTTATCGTGAAAATATTTCAGACTTCAGAACTGAGATAATGAGATTAACATATTTTACTTTGTAAGATAAGCTATCGTTTTCTAGAAAGGAATTTCTTTGTATCATGATGAACTGATCGCATATTTTGTAACCTATTGCAGGATTTTTTAAAAATATTTTCTGAATTCATGACAAAGGTAATGAAGTATTTGAAATAAATTTGCTGATCAATCCATAAATGATTATTTCCTTCACTTTATTATCAATAAACGATGATATCGTCGATCAGCGAATTTATGTTTAAATTCATTCCATCAAAAAAATTTCTCAATCAAATAATGATCGAAGGTGAGGAATGAAATATAATTCTAAACTCTGTAAGATTATATCACTTTAGTGAATAATATTCATTCCATATATTCAAACTTCACACATAATTCAAATCAACCCATTTTAATTTTTGAATGAATCGAATTAAGTGAATGAAAGCTATGTTTATTTAAAAATATCCATACGAATTGAGAAGTTGGAAGTTGTTTGTCTTATCGGTATTTTCCGAGCGATACTTTTTTTTATTTGTCGCACACCCAATATGGAAGTTTTTCGTGCAAGCACGATACGGTAATATCAAAAAAGCTCGATGTTCGCCGCAAGTAGAAATGGATGAGATGACTAGGAAGTTTGGATAGTGAGAAAGAGTGGAAGAGGGGAAAAAAGAGAAGGAAAGTAAGAAATCCTTGCATAAAATATTTATGCCTTTTCTTTTAGGGATATTTAATATGAGGATGGATAAAATTGCTTATATTAGAAGGTAGAGATGGTATCTTAGGAAACCACTTTATCCAAATAATTTGTACATATGGTCACAATCTGGCTGTTTTGTTCCTGATTAATATCAAATTTGTGGTTGCTGATGTTATCAATATTTTAGACACAAAACAGATGAACTTCATTTTCCCCTTTCTTTTCAATGTATGCATAATCTTTTTAACATACAACAAACACTATGGCAGTAATTTAATTTACAACGGACATCTGGTTATCCGTTTGGAATGCAGGCAAAATGGCACTGGAGCATGAGTAAGAATCAAGATGCTAGGAGAAGTATAATGTATAGAATAAGCTATACGAAGTACTAGATTCCTGGTTAATTTAAATTATAAGTACTCTCAAAAATTTAATCTTCCATCTCTAAACATATAAACTGTTTAACAGAAGGATGAATGAGAAATAGATAACACAATGTTGCAATATTTTATTCATAGTATGTGTGTGTTGTGTAATTATGTGTGTCAGCATTACGCAATAATGGTTCGAATATCACGACTGACAGACTACTGATATGAAATCAGGAAAGAAATTCTCCATAAATATTGATGCAAAGTTCTCCTATCAAATGTAAATTTCAAATCACTTCAAACCATAATCATGTATGTATGATACAACCTTGGAACTTATTTTTTTATTACTGCTACTCAGTCAATGAAGCACATAACACATTCACAACTTAACACAAAACAAACTAGGAATAATGTACTGATCCCTCTATATGCCAACATTTACCTTATGTTTAATTAAAACTTAGGCCTAAAAATGAGTAGGCATTAACAGTAAGCGATGGCATGTATTGAATTTATTATTATTCTATTTCCCTTAGTAATTGGAAAAAAGGCAATTTTTTTCAGGATACAAAGGTAAAACATCTGCAAACAAAAGAATCCGGAAAGTTTAGATAAAAATGAAACAAAAATATGAAATATTTCAATCCGAATGTTGTTCATCCACCCGTCATTTATCTTCTGTTGTTACAAAGTCACAGCTACAACAGTAAATAACGTGGCCAAACAAACAACAGTTAACAAATTGAAGATGCAACTATAAATTAATTTGTCGCAAAGCACGAATATAAATATGCTAAATAGCACCCTAAACAAGAATTCAGTAGAAATAAATTTTCTTAAACTAACTTAACAATAAGAAGCCAATAATGTTTCGGAATTTGAGTTTGAGTCCACGAAACAAATGACCAGATCATAGGAATCAGAAGACATCAGTAGGATGCGAGTGTACAGGTATATAATATACGTATACATCATGCATTATATGGGAAATTATACATGAAAATTGCGGCAGTAGTATCATGAATTAAAATAAAAACTCTCACTAATTCAACAATTCACAAATTACAGCTGCCTTACATGGAATATAATTCCATAAATACATGCATAAAGACCTAAAGCAGTTCAAATTGAAACAGCTCATTATAGATCAAACACTAAATATTCAAAATAATCTAAAATAAAATAAAAGCTTTTCACAGTTAAATGGAGCGCCTACATAAAGAACTAAATAAAAAACTTTACGATAATGAGAAAGATCAAGAATTTAAGCCGAAGCAGAAAAATTATACCAGCATTTTGATAAAAACAAACTGGAAACAGGAAATCCATATAGGAAATCCAGATATCTTTTCAAATTCATCATTTAAAATCGAAAAATTACAACTATTCGAGAATAGCAGTCAAATCCTTTGAATTATATCGTACCGTATATATATGTGTTACACGGCACAGTGAGGTAAAATAATTCAAAAATAAATATCTGGTTTTTTTCCCGACGATTACAATATGCACCAAATAAATCTAATAAATGAGCATTGGGAAGCTGCTAACTACAGAACTCAGAAGAAATGATGTTCGAAAAATATTACTTACAAAATTTCACCATCCCTAATGCAAACATATTTAAACATTATTGTTACATACATTCAGCCCATAATGATGAAAACAGGGCAAATGAAAAAGAAATCGAATAAATCAGTTAGATAAAGATAAGGAGTGTGACTAGTAAAATAAGTCAGTTCCACAGCTCCTTCAAAATATCGGATTTTTTTCGCTCAAAGTGACATTTTTTCAGCTACTGCAGCAACTATAGCAGCACCTTTAGCGCTACCTTCGTCTGCTGGTACCAACTCCCACTGAAACAGTACTGACATTATAAATATGTAAAACAAGCGAGCAATCCCGTACATTTGCGCAAGACGAAACGTGCTCTTCAGCAAACGATTAATGTTTTTCAAATTAGTCCTGATGTAGTTGAATCGGAATTTTGCAAATAAAACAAACCTTGACATTCACTGGCGCCAAATCATGTAATTTCTTTTCCAGTAGCGTGAGATAGGTCGGGTGAAACTGTACTAGTGCACCGCCTACTCCTACTTTTATATTACTTTGATTAATATGACGTAATAACGCTGCTATCGCTGAAAATTTCATTTATTTGGTGATATTATTTTTCTAAGTCATAATTTTTCTTTCTCAAAAAAATCGTATTCATTCTTAAGTTCAATGGCACTATTTCTAGTCCTAGGATTGTTTTCGAATCAGTAACTACATTATTTTGGTTTTTAAGCAAGCAACATATAAATTCATCAGAGAACGAAAATTTAACATAGAACGTGAGAAATAATATCAAACCAGCAGCAACAATAGAGGCAGATCTCTGAGATACCGTGTGACAAACTTTGTGAATGATTTCATAATCAGCTGTACAATGACTAGGCGCATCAAGTTCATCACATATCCGTCGACAAATTTTAAAACTGCCTTCCTCATCTCTGAAAAACCATTACAATACGAGAAACTTTTTGCATCACAACACAGATCTTTTAAATGGTGTATAAGGATACTATTCTTAGCATTTATAGCAGTAGAGGCGAAATTTTCTCAACACCTCATTTCTTGTTATGGGCATTAAAATTTAACTTATCCTGAAACTTAAATGATATCTTCCGATTACACTATATAATTTTCAATGTAACAGCGGTCAAAACTTCGGAGATTACAAAAATTCATGTATTTTTTTGAAAACTGAAGAAAAGACATTTCAGATTTCTGCTTCATAATGAAACACTGAAAAAAAATGCCTTAAAATTTCAGAAATGTATTTAGTTGGAAAGGAATCTTCTTCATCCAGTTTTTCACATGACTGTCCGCTGAACAAAAGTCCATCTAATACAAACTGTATGAGGATACGGCGCACCAAATCGCCTAAGTATAATGCTCCAGTCAACTTATCAATCCTGAAAAAAAATATGCCTGAGTAAATTCTATCACTTATTTCTTCTGAAATCTTCAAAAAAAAAAAAAAAAAAAACCAGATCCATATAAAGACGTTCTTCAAATATTTAACTATTCAGATTTTTATGCCATTTAATTTTTATTGTTAAATATATTTGTTCTTTTTACATAATTAGAAAATTTATGCACAGCAATAAAAATGCTTACATTTGTTTGCCTTTATGAACCGATGTCTCATCAATATCCCGATCAAACTGCGTTAAAATATTGGCTAATTCATCCTGCAATATTCAATCAATTTTTAATGTTCATCAACTGTTTCAGTCATTAATATGAATCCAAAAAAAAAAAAAAAAATTTTCAATGCTTGAAAGACTTATAAAACACGCTAAGATGTTTAAACTTTGGTACGTTGATGTTAAGCCATTTCTTAAACAACATTAACACTGCCGATCGTTCAATGAATACAAAAAAACTATGCAAATTTTCTAGGATAAAAGCAAATCTGAATGAATTAACAAGACTACTTTTTCACCAAATTCTTCCCATTCAGTAACAACCACCATTTTGTCAAAATTATATCCAGCATTAGCAGGATTGAATTTCTTGATTCTTGCAGTATCTTCCAGATAAGATGAATTACAACTAAAAATCAAAAAATTTGAATTATTTTCATAACTGAATTATTTTCATTTTCTATTTCTTGAGGATATCCAAAGACTGGAATGAAAAATTACGTGCATTAATCCTTGTACTGGAAAGAAAACAGCAATTTCTATTTCATATGCTACTTGTTACCAAACATTTTCTCATACTTGCTAATCTCTTCATAACAGTAAAAGAAATGGAAATAAACAAAAAAAAAAAGAAAAATTACCCGTATCCGATGACGACACCGATCATGCATTCTTGACCGTACTTATAAGCAGTCGCAGCTAACTGACCGACAGTGTCATTCATTACCACTTCAATTTTTACATTTGTTAGCTGAAAAGGAAAAAATATATAGAAGCGATAATTTACAAATTTCCATATTACTGCATTGAGAAATGGCTAATTAAAAAAATATTGTGCGCAGTTGTAGGGTAGACAAACCATATTTAATTCAAGAGCTTCTTCCAGAAGTTTGACTACATCTTTTCGCAAGCAGTCCTTTATATCAAAGCCTTTCGTCCACCAAAGCAGACGTGCTGAGCGTATCGAAAGCAGTTCACATGGATAGGAAAAAACAAAACCAACTGGGAGCGAAGCGTTTAACAGATTCACCTCGTTCAGAAATTTCATCAGACAATTGACTATGAATGTGAACAACTAAAATGATAACATATATAATCCGAAATGCAATCTAAAGAAATTTGAAAGAAAATGTAATACAAATGTTTGATAACTTAATAAATTATGAACACAGAATCATAAGGACTAAAAAGATCTAACCTGATCTCCGGTTCCTGTCATAACAGAAACTGGAAAAACATAATTATGGTTAATTTGCTCCGGTTCTTCGTTCCTTCCTTTCAACGTTAGTAACATAATACGTAAGTTTCTCCCACTCATATCAATTGCAATATATTTACCTACTTCTGAAATTCCAAAAAATAATGTCTGGAAAAGTTTTTTTCTCTTTTTTCACACCCGTTATGGAACATTACCAACCAGTTCCATCCGGTAAAGCAGGAACGAAGGAAGGTAACATTGCAATCGATGATTTTGCGGCACCACCTTCAAGACCTTGAACAAATTCGTCCTGCATCTTTTCACTAATTTCACGCAGTACTTCATCCTGGAAAAAAGCACTGTATAAAATACATTTCATTGTCAGCAGTAATTTGTTGGTTCTTTTTGCTCCATAATTTAACTGAAAAAAATTGAAAGTTGAGCTTTCAACAATGAGTTATTAATAAATGACGTCACAAGGAAGGAACACTTTCAAGTTAACGCTTAACGCTTATCTTTCTCTTACTTTAAATACTGAATAGGAGACGACAAATGCTTTAAGACAACAAGTTTGCGAAACCTTAATCAATTTCATTTTAAAGCTCACTGCGATATAAGAGGCAAACAATGCCGAGCATCATAAAAAAGATTCACGTAACCGAAACCGTCAATAATTTGCTGGATCAGATGAAACAAAACTGTTGAAAGAATAACACTATGAGTTGCTCTCAAACTATCGACGACCCACCAAATGCTGTTTAGTCTCTAATCGTGTGATTTTTCTGAACGACTGGATGCTATCCATACTTTCCTCATTATGCACAATTCCTGACAGTCAACTTGTGAATACTAATTGAAATGCAAGATAAAAAAAATATCATTCAATACTGTGGATAGATGAGAAACTGCAGATCAAGATAAAAGAGGGAACTATAAAAATGGTGATAAAGCCGGAAAGATAAAAGGGAATGCAATTAGTATTTATATTGTGAATAATTCCTTAGAATATTAAATTCAAATAAATGTACAAACCTTAATACGAAATTGTTCAAGAGTTTTAACAACTTGTTCTGGTAATGACATAACTGTCTGAAATAGCTAAAGATGTATCTGAAAATAAATACTGATATTGTACAAGTAGGAAAAACCTCGACATTCATATTGTGATAACGTAATCCATTGCGCTTGAGGACTGAATTTTAATTCAGATTTAACGTGGGAAAGATTTATAATACTGAATTTGCGTTATCATCTACATCTGGGTTCTTTTAATACTATAATGATTTATGATTCACACTTTCACAAGAACGAGATTCTAAGTTTTAAAATGATCTGTAAACAACAAAGCGAATGGATGCAGAGAAAAAAAAGGAAAATATAAAGTTTTATATTTTTAACTTTAAACAAAAACTTTCATATAAACTTGCAAGTTATTGTTCAAAAAAGAAATGAAATCACTAATAAGAAATCTATCATCACTTATGCCCTATCTAACTGGAAATCTCGTATCAATAACTGGCCATTGTGTCTTGATCAGCCAAAATACAATCAAAACAACAACACACACAGTAAGATCATTAAACCATACATGTTCATAATATTATCAGCCAAATGCTTTGGTTACAATCTAGTCATTTCTTAAAAGATAACCATTCATTAAAATATAAAGAATACTCGAATCAAAAAATCTATGGAACTATTGGGAATGATTTGTTAATGGCAAACTGTAATTATCCACTAAAAAATTATGACCTTTTTGAAATCTGAAAATGACCAAGGATGCGAGAATGATTCAATGTCATTTGAAATTAATGAAAATATTACCAACGTATCTTCCGCTGATTCCAAAATCCAGGAGGTAGCAAAAACTTTTGAACCATACCCTGAACAAACCAATAAATTAGTCAAAGCAGCAAAACTGGACGTTGCCCTTTTAAGTCGACAAAACAAAAAAAGGAACTCATAATCCCCCTCGCACACAGACAACAATATTCTTCGGCTAAAACAAGCCATTGAAATGATGCCAAGAGGGTTCAAGGAAATACTTTAAAACCCTTTTAAAAGAAAGCAGCATTTTATACTATTTAGTAGTATCGAGGAACTCGAGACTGATCAAATTAAAATGTAAGTGTCCCATAATTATCAATTAAAAGGTTAGGGGATTCTCATGAAATTTCATTCTTTCAATTAACAAGGAAGAAAAAAGAGCAAGATAATAAAGATGTTCTGACTATGCTTAACTGTATGGTACATTTTAAATATATTGACAAGAAAAGATTTTATAGGTGTAGAAAATTGGCTGCACTTTCATTGTTGGATAGGACATTGATTAACAGGGGTTCAGAAAAAATAAATAAATAAATGAAGTGATTAAGATGACAGAAAAAATAAATCAAAGCAAGAGATCAGTGATTAATCAAATTAATCGGGTAGTGTAAATTCATGCATATCGCTGATGTTTGAATAGTATAAGAATGGCAAAAATATAAGAGGAAGTTAGAAGGGCAAGAAAAAAGATGATAGAACAAGATAAAGTTCAAGATCAAGGACGTGAGGAAAGAAAATGTCTTAATTATAATGAAGCATTGTGTAAGATGTGGAAAAAGTGCTGTTATTTTAAATATAACGAGATGATAGATGACAGGTACGAAAGGAAAGAAACGATTTGTAAATAGCAAAGAGTCGTAATGTTCAAAGTGATAAAGGGAAAATGGAAGTTAGGATGATAAAAGATCATATGAGATTTATTTCATTAAAATATATGAATCCTATCATGTCATCGTTGACCTTTACAAATAAATCACTTTCTTCATTACAGTAGATGTGTGCAAAATTTTACAAATTGCTTCACTGATTCCATTATACATACATGTATATATGTACGTGTATGAAAAGCATACATACACTGTAAACAAGACTGGAAATTTATAGTTAAGTTGCTATTGAAGGAATGAATAAAGTTTTTAAATGGAATGAAAGCTCGTCCAATGATTATTATGTTAAATGATATTTACTGTGTCGAATGATATTTACTTCAAAGAGTTAATTAAATTTAATCGAATCTTTCTTTCTGTCGTCGATTTTTCTTTAACCTTGACAAAAACTGAGGGTCTTTCTGCCTTTCAATAGTAGCACCTCAAATTTGGGTAATTAAACCTTTATTACGATAAATTTGATAATATATCAATGATCATAGCAATTACAGGATCAACAATAGAAATTCAATGATTTCAATAACACGGTTTTAATGACGATAACATAATTTAAAAGAAAACATCGACCCCAGTATGTCCTATAGGGCCATACGACTGACCTCGGGAAGTACACCTAGTCAAATAATGTTATTGATTAGGATAGACTATATTTGGAGCACGAAAATGTGATAGCTTATATGATTTACAATGTGTTGACCTATATTCTAATACATCTCTAACAAATTCTCTTATGAATCTTCATATTATTGTTTTATCAGGGAACCTCTTCACGATTCAGTGACATTCTTACATTTTATAGCAAAAATAATTTCAAAGATTTGGGAAGCATACATCTGATTTTTTCGATAGCAAGAAGTATAAGATCGTTCCTTCAGCATTTCCTTTTCATTACTTCACTAGCATCCGGAAGGAATTGATCTTTTAGCCAGAAATAAACTTATTTCAGCATTTATTATTTATTGAACAACCGGGATACAATTCAGGTCATTAAATAAAAATCTTCAATTGTCAGTCACCCCTCTCTCCTTGATATCCCATCATGTTAATGCTAATTTTGCTATGTTAAGCAGTTAGATGACATTTTCTCGTACACTGATGATAGGACCTTATTCGTTATCACTTGTTTAACCTTCGCATTACGTTCTTTTGCTGATTACATTTGATAATGCTTTTTTCGCCTTCATTAATTTTCGATAAATTCGTGTTTTGCAAATTAATTAAGATCATTTATTAGCTAAAAATATAATTAAAATGAAACAAATTACTCTAAAAATAATCCATACATCATTTCACAAATAATATTGCCCTCTTGTCATTATAAGAAATATTCCCTGCTCTTCAAATTTGATTTGTTCTATATCATCCCTCCTTTGATATATGACTTTCTACTTTTTTCGATGATTAAATATCTAGCAATGGTGTTTCACATAGAAAGGGAGAGAGAGAGGAAGAGGGACAAAGAGATAGCTTCAGTTGGAAATTGATGTAATTTGTGTATTCAAGCTGTGTGTTGAAGTTTTTGAACTTGGTGCTGCCCACCATTGTCGTTCACTGGATCCCCAAATTGTAAATACTATCACCGGTAATGCTGCTACTATGCCGGATAAATAAAATACCTGAAATTTGATTTTAATCTTCTTTTTTATCTTTAAGAGCAAATTTGTGAGGGAAAAAAACAAATTTTTTTACATAAAAGCAGACGACATTTTCCAGTATCTTTTGAAGTTCTTTTAGAGTATACTTTTAGAGTATACTTTAGAGTATATGTCCATTTACAATATCCATTTAATCTACTTTCTACTATTTGTTCTTAGATAGTCAAATTTTGATGACAAACTTTTTCAAAAATATTATCCATCATAGTTTATCAAAGTATACCTTGGCCCATTCAGCCGCCATACCATGCTGAACGATATGTTTTGTGAGGAGTTTGTTAGCGATGCCAAACCATGCAACAAAGAAAAATGAAATACCTGTGATGACACCTGAATATGGTGGCGCAAGTTGTACCAAAGCCGTCTGTACACCCGGAGTATGTAAACCTACAATAAGTTTGCTGATTTATTACAAATAAATTATCGCATACCTCTGGATAAATAACTAATATGCATCTTTCAAGTCAATAGAAAAAAGTAAATATTAGATTCATATAGAGCTTTTTGATGCAGAAAAAAAACTAATTTTAGATTTTATGGTACGGTTGATAAATCAGAAGCTTAATGATATAATATCTTTTGACATAAAAAATAAATTGATAAATTTTCATTCTGATGAATTAAATTCTATCTTCTAACAAATTCCATTGGCAAACAAATTGCTAAAAATGATTGAGGTCCAAATTCACTTTACTTCAAAGCCTTGTTTCGTTCAAACAGAAAAAGCATAGCTTATTGTAGCTAGTAATTCGAGAATATGAGAAGTTTAATCCTTAGATTGAATTATTGATCATTAGCGATATTATATCATTTCTAATAAAATGTTTTCATTTAGAAAAATCAGACCTATATGAATGCTTTCGAATTAGGTTTGAACATTTTTCATTAAAGCGTTTTAACTTTAATGGCTTTTGATGACCTTGTTAGCTAGCTTAGACTTTGATAAGCTGAATTCTGATCTTGAATGGATATCAACTTGTTAATTGTTCTCTCAGAAATGCTGATTTAGGAATGCAGAATAAATCTATTTAGAATGTGAGAAGTGTGAAGTTGGATATTGACGTTTGATCAAAATACTAAACTAAAATGATCAATGAAATATGAACCCGCAAAAAACATAGCTAAACATAGAGGAATTGTCGCAAAAGAAGACCATTCATGGTCAAATTGTGGTACCGTAATAATGCAGATCGATAATCCTAATGAAGCAATACCATTGAATATCTGGAAACTTTTATCATCGTTATATTCAGAATATTTACCGATCTTGATATCTTGGTATGATATAATGTTTACTGATTTTATTATCTTGATATCAATATTCTCAGAACAAAGGAAGAAAAAATTATGGGGAACTACTTGGGTGAATAAATATTTCACATTCATATTTGCATCAAAATTTTCGAATTATGTCAGAAAATTTCGAATTTCCTGAGTTACAATATTGGGATATACTGTATAATATCTTAATGCATTCTATTTTTGCTTGATTCTCGTCACTATTTTAACCGTTTGTCTTGGGAAAATTCGAAGTAAACTTCATCAGTTTTTTCTAATTTTTTCAATTTTAAATGATACCTTACAAATATTGGTTTTAGTCCAACCAGTATGATTTGTGAGCCAAGTTGAAAGACTCGAGGAGGAAGCTTTACTCATAAATAGGCAGACTATTGGAAATGCTGAAGCAATTCCATTCTTGGCAGGTGCAAAATGTAATACATCGCGCATATAATTAGGCAAAAATTGCAGCATGATGACAAGCGGATATTCATGGCATACAAGTGCAAAAATCCCGGCCCATATTGCCGATGATCGAACAATTGCGCCCCATGGTGTACAACGTTTATCGGTACGCTTCCCAATTGACTCACAAGCTATTCTAAAAAATAGTTTATTTGAAATCAGAAATTTTCGTGAAAAGTTTTTCCACTAAATGAAGTTTCATCAAGTAGTTATCTTTTTTCTGTTCCGATAAAACATGATCTGATAACTTTATTATCGTGTGAAAGATTTGATGATTAAGTTGATTTCAAAATATGATAGAACAGATTACTATAAGCTTCCTGTCAAAGATTGTTGCATTATATTGTTTATTGGAGATTAGATGATTGGAAAAAACAATAGATTGAAAAACTGATATTTATGATGGCTAGAATAGTGATTCTGCTCTGGCGATTTAAAATAATTTAATTTGGGATCTAAAAAATAATTTTAAAAAAAGCGTTTCGTAGAACAGAAAATGAAGCTATCTGTGCAATCATAATGCAATAATTTTCAATAAAATATTTTTGATAAATTTTTGCAATAAATTTAGTTATAATGTTTAAACTTTTTCGTTACATTGAAACTAATGAAAAAGATCAAAATTCAAAAAATCATAAATGAATACCTGCTTTCGATGAATATCTGTTCTTGACGCGATATGCAGTATTGTTTGGAAGGTTTATCAGCACCCATTGGAATCCAACATAAAGCGATCAATAGAGCAATTAAGGCACTAAGATAAAATATAGCAGGCCAACCATTCAGAATATCCTTACGTGTGCATAAATAGCCTGCTGTTGGCAAAATAAACAGTGTACCTGTAAATAAAATAAGTTGTTCTGAAATAGTTGAAATTATTTGTTATTTTTCTTTTGCTAACTACTCGAAATTTATTTTTGAAAAAAAGATTTCCTTTTTTTTTCTCAAAAAATGAATGAAATTAAAATAAATTGGAACCAATCAAAATAACAAAAGATTTTAATTAAGTAATTATTTTTCGAAATTCTTTTTTCTAACTATTTTTTTCTATTATTTTTATTAATTCCAATTTATTCAAATTTTATAATTTAATTTTTGTTCTCATTTATTTAAACAGCATGAAGTTATAGTTATTAAACACACATTTGAACATCTGGAAAATAATCGAGAGAGTAAATTTTATTTCGAGCTATTCATATTATTGCATAACTTCGAAATGATGAATGAATTTTAGTTTCGAATTTAATAATTTTGTAAATATTCGTGTAAGTAACCAGGTAGATAATATATGCACATATGGTAATTGTAAGGATATGGTAAGTTACGTTGCAAATTATCATATGTACATGAATAGCTATAAGTGTTACCAATTTGTCGGCCACTTGTGACAATACCAAGCGCAGCTGCTCGTTCACTTTGTGGAAACCATCGTGTTATCAATGAACTTGTTGCAGGTGTAAGGCATGCATCTGCAATACCAATTACAAATCTTGCAATAACTGCATACCAAACGCTTTTATTTGCCATTATCGGTAGAAATGCATTGGCAATCGCACACAATAATAAACTACCACCGATCATCCATTTACCATTGATCCGATCGGCCCAAAGTCCTGTTATCACCATCAAAAGTGAGCCAGCATTTTGCGCTGCTAACACTATACCTTCCTGAATGTTCAAAATATTTTTGAAGGAAAAGTTTAAATTTTCATTTTATTTGGCATATTTATCATTCCATATGATAATTAAAATGAATGATCACCTCATCACTTCGCCATTGCAGATCACCTTTGTAACCACTTACGGTACATGAAGTCATACAAATAAGTGCTACAGCCATATTTGATGTGCTTACTGATAGTGCAATGAAGCAGCAGCATAATAGTGCAGCAATTAATAACCTGAAATTGAATTTTAATAAATAAAGAACAGTTATATCGAAGATTATCTAAAATAGTTATGCTCAAGATTACCTAATATGATTGATCTTTGAATAAAAAACCTATTCTCTTTTCAGCATGGCAATCATTTTAAGAAGATGCCCTTTGTTACAAAGTCCGAATTTTCTTTTTTGAAGTATTTAAAATTTAAAACACTGTATATCACGGTATGATATGAGTAATCGAATGATACGAATTATAGCCTATTTCATTTACTGGTACTTTTCATTTTGTCGACATTAAGTCTAGCACAATTAAGGTCAAATCACAATGTCAAACTATAAATTATAAAATCAAGAATAAAATCTTATCACGTTTCATTTTTTTTATTTTAATTAAAAAAAATATTGCTGGGATTGTAGGATAGTAAAATTTAATGAACAATATATTATACTAAGAATGACTACGAATAAATTTCTCTTCATTCGTTGATTCGTTATGTTAAAATATAAAAAAATTATATAACGTTCCAGAAATTTTCAAATTTCTTTCTTTTTTTCATTTCGATAATATCTTATATTTATCTTAATTTATCTTATGCTAAAATTGATGTAATATAATTAAATTGTAAGCATTAAAAGATGAGAATCAGCGATTCATTGATTGGCAATTTGAAACAGGTTTCTTCTTTCCATTTTCGTTCAAAAATATTTGTCAAAAAGTAAGGAACAATGCATTATAAGGTACATTTGTTTCATTCATTTTATTTTCTCTTCTTAATGAAATATTATTGAAGATTTGCGATTCTATCGTATTAAATCATTTTTTTTTCAATTATCTTTTTTTTCCCATTGACATTTTTAGGACATAACGCCGAAGAAAGTATAATTTAATTGTATTTTAAGGAAAAAAAATCTCTCTCAAGGCAGTTTTCTTATCATTACCCAAAATGAAATTTAACGCAATGCTAAATTCGATAAGTTAAAACATTTTGTTTACTAAAAAATAAAGAGCATGAAATGTATTTGATATTATTAGTGGAATCAATGGATTATACTGGATTAGCAATCGAAATGAAGTTGAAAAAAAAAAGACGTACGATACGTAGTACACCTTCTATATAATTACTGTATCATCAATTAATGTATCGTACTATTGAAAAAAAAAATCTGTTCGATTGCTAATAAAATCAAAGCATATTTTTGAAATGAATGTTATACATGCAATAATAGCAATTCAACCATCTGACGATACGCATCATTCATTGAAGTTGAAGCGATTATTTCAAGGCGAATTTATATGGAGGGCAAAGACAAAGGGAAGAAGATAAGAACATGACAAGTAAAACTTTATAAGAATGTTAAAATGAGAATTTAATTTATATTGCATCATGTACAGAGGAAATTTGAGTAACAAATGGAAATTAAGTCGGATTATTCTATCGTGAAATACCACATGCTATCTTGGTAGCATATCTTCTTTTCTAGAACATAAATAACAAATGCGTACCTAATAGAGGGAAAAAGTCGCGAAGCATCAATTCCATCATAATCGCTAACACCTTCGAAAATATATCGTGAAGAATCCAAACTACTAATTTCAAATACAGAACAGTGACATGGATGACAATCAACCGAGCAGTTTTTCCTCAATTTTGATATTGATAATGGATCTTGCACAGGTTTAAAATCCGAGTTTACAATACTTCGCTTCAGTTCTATTATATCTGATTTGCTCAATGAACGAACATAATGCTTAGCTGTATTCGATAATAAATATGCATCCGATTCGACACCTGTCAATAATTTTTCGGATGATGTAATAACATCTGATTTTGGTACTACAGTAGATGATGAAAGCGTATTATCCAGCTTTAGTGAGAGACTCTCGAATATCGCTGCTAGCATCATTGTTGCGCATTTTTCAGCAGTAGCATTACTGGAAACGATTACATTCTTGTTGTGATCCGCAGAAAAAAAGATGGAATCAGTAGTAGAAATAAACACTGAAATTGTTTTATTTGCGTCAACATTTGTGGATGATACACATCCGACATCGTCATTGATAACATTTGAAATTGTTGATTTTCTCGACAATTCAGCGTCATCATCATCACTATTGGTGCCCTTTGCAGAGGGCAACATATCATTGAATTGTAGTTCGAACAATAAATCGTATAATTAATAGTCGATAATTTTCCGGAATACTATTTAATTTCGTTCCGGATACTTGTAACGCCTTCTTCCTGACAATGGACAAACGGCAATGCAGACAAAATGTTATTTGTACAT
Organism: Dirofilaria repens; assembly: GCA_008729115.1. Lineage (NCBI taxonomy): Eukaryota > Metazoa > Nematoda > Chromadorea > Rhabditida > Onchocercidae > Dirofilaria > Dirofilaria repens. The sequence continues at coordinate 1,014,027 of SNRZ01000016.1, read as the reverse complement.
GTATGTATATTTTTGTGTGTATGTGTATGTGTGTATGTGTATGTGTATGTGTATGTGTACATGTGTATGTATGTATGTATGTATGTACGTATGTACTTATTTATGTATTTTCGTTACAACGACAATTGTTGCCCGGATAACCACGCCCTACTCAATACATACTTACCTGTAATTTTTTTTCCTTCCGGAAAGTTCATTATTAGTAATTAATTTACTTGTCAGTTTCAGTGATAAAATTTTACATTCCCTATCTGTACGATCAGCTTATGTTATGTACAATAACTGTTTGTTGTCCTTAATATTAATTACATTTTTTTAATTAGAAAATTAAATTAAAAAAGTGCGTATGGGACATCTGATATATATATATATATATATATATATATATATATATATGTATATATATTTTGATTTATTTTGACAAATTTATGCTAGACGTTATATTTCGCTTATATTTTATTAAATTATAGATCATTATTGATGATCGTAAAGATATGATATAGGTGCTGTTTTGTGTTTAATAATAATATGATCATGAAATTTCATACTGAAAAGCAAATCGAATTTGTAAAATGCGAAGGCTGCGACATGCATCATGTTTGACGACAGTTGTGAGTGACAAGAAATCACTGTGAACATTGCGGAAAAAAGCAAAAAAGATAAAATGATCTTTGAAATTGTCGCTAATTGTAGTCCTTTTCCTGAAATTTATTAGAGGAGAAGAAAAATGTAATTGATAAATCAAAAAATGATTTGACGATGGCACTGTTACTGGTTTTTCTAGTAATTAATTTCAAAAATGACATTACATCTAAACTTATTTAAAACGAAAAAAAACCTGGCTATTTCATCATATATTGTCAATAATTTATGCTTTAAATTTGTATCTAGCGTAAATGTATACCGATCAATGCTCAACCGACAGATAAATTTCCCACCATTGTAACTCGTTTATTTATTGACCCTCGACATTCTAGTTTTTGAAGAGATGATGAAAAAGAAAAGAATGATAGAATTTTGATGATAAAATTTGATAGAATAAAGGATAACAGCAACCCGAACTTTTTTTTTTCTTTTTTGTTTAATTAGAACATGTTAATTTTGCGGAAGAAAAATGAAAAAATAACGAATTTCTTTACATAATTCTATGATTCTAATTATTAAAATAATAATTTAAAATACATTATAATGGTATAGAAAATAATGAAGCACTCATATAATCACTTAATCATCATCTTATAACTGTTCAGAGGTTTTCAGGAAAAGTAAGATATAGTGGTTTTATTTAAGAGAACTAAGCAAAATTAAGGTTATTTTTGAGTCTAATTTGTTATTTTTCACATTCATATAGTAAATAGAATTTTCCAAATATATTTTTCATAGTAAATAATATATTTCTAAAAATATAATAAATGGTATGTTGTTTATTCCCCAAGCATCGTACCTCTTTATTCATTTGGAAACATTTGACAAATGGTGAAGAACAACACATAACAAGTAAGAAATGGAAAAAATAAATCCACTTAAAATATTATATAATACCTCAGGTAAAGTTTATTAAGTAAAAGCAGTTCAGTACGCCGTTGTATTGATTATGCATACACTTATCAGCAAATTATATTTCGTGGGAAATTGATGCAAAAATTTTTAACTTTGAATTTGTTAAAATTTTAGGAATTAGGGCAAAATTGGCTTCCAAAAAAAATTGTCAACTTTGCAATATTTTAATAAATAAGTTCCATTTAAATGATAATAGGAAATTAGGAAATGATTTTTTAGCTCGTGAAGGAGGACAGAAAGGGGATGGAAGTTAGGATAAAAAAGGAGGAAAAGAAGAATAATGATATTAGTGATGTACGTTAATTATCAGTTGTGTATGATTAGGAGTAATTTGATTAATTTTAAGTATTTGCTGGCGTAATGATATGATAAAAGATTTGAAATGAATTTTTTAAATTGCTTGGAAGGAAGGGAAAAATAAAATGGAAATAGTGCACACTGTTATTTTTTTCTTCCTTTCTTATCAGAAGTTTTTGCGATTGGGATAAAGTGACCGATACACAAAAGGATTGCCAATGATAATGAAAGGAGAAAAGCAGGATAAGATAACTATGCCCTCCGGCTCAATTATTTTGTTTTCTCGCTATTCTTTCATTTTTCTAGTTAATTGAACAATTATATTTGCTTATTTACCTTTAATCCATTCATTTATATTTATAAAAGAAGAACCCATCATCTGGAAATTTCAAACCTGATCCGAAGTTTTCATTGGAATCCATTCAGAGTGATTTTCAGAGTTCGATCCACTCATGAAAAGGTTACTTTCTCGTAAAACGGTCGGGAGGGGAAGGGCTTTGGAAGGAGTGGGTCTGTTGGGATTTTGTCAGAATGTGGTCTTTCGTTGAGCAGTGTGTTTAAAATCATTCGAAATTTAAACTTTATCACAGAGAGCATTACGTTATGTTGAAGCATGTATGCTGTGTAAAACAGATGTGTTCAAATAAAAACAATGCGAATATGTTCAAATAAAAACAATTTGTTAATGTTATATACATATGATGAGAAGAGAATATGTGATATTTGGAAGCAGTGATTATGACAGAAAAAGAGAAAGGAACAATTTGGTCGAAATTTGATTCAGTTCCACATAAATTATTGCAATTTTTCTCACGAAAATCAGGTGAATCATGTATTGTTAAGTAAATACTCATCTCAATTATAGCAAATAGTGTATTATGTACCGCTTTGATTTCACACACTTGTTGTTATTAGCAATTGTAAAACATGGATCACTTATCAAAAGTGTAAGTATTTCCAGATGGAAATCAAAAAGTTTGTTGTAGTCTAAAAATTTAACTTTTATTCTAACAATACCAACATTGTTCTGTTTTTCTTCATAAATTCCAAAAAAACTGAATGATAAATTTTCAGATACCGAAGACAAAATTGTTGCTGAAAATGAACAAATTGCAGATAATTTCAGTAGTAGTGGTTGGCAGCGATTGAAGAAGTTATATACTGACGATGGTTAGTAAAGAAATGTTTTTCAGTCTATAAATTTTGAATAAATTTTGAAATTTACTATATTCTTGTTGTTACAGATATACATTTTGAAACGAGTATATTGATGCCATGCATGAACTGGACATTTATTGGTACAGTACTCCTCACAGGTCCTCTAGGATGGCAGGGTGCTGCTGATCGGTACAATCGTTATGCTAGAGGACGAATATTTCTTAGTCCACGTGACGCATTGGTCAGTGTTCATTTATGCACGGTGTTCCATTGATTGCGTAGTGAAGAGACATTTATTATAGCCACTGCTACAAGAAATAATTTGGTCAGTGTTCTTAAGACATAACTGTCGTCAAACACCACGGCTATAATTGTTTAATGTAATTCGATTCAGAATTAAAAATGCCACATTTATTAAAACTGTCTCGTTTGTTTAATTTTTTAAGAGGCGTAGATGGGATTATGCATTTGCATCTTTTTTACGAACGGGAGCAATTAACGGTTCTCTGGCAGCATTATATGTTGGATGCATGGTGTGAGTTGTTTTTTCGTTTTGTTTTTTCTTGTTTTTTTTTTCTCTCATCTCAATGATCTAGTATACCTCATCTCAATAATCTAGTATAATACCATTCATAATCCATGTTAACATCTTTTTGTTGAGCTTATGGAAAAATTGGGGAAAAGTATTGGAATATAGATAAGTAAGTAGAAAGTAAGTAGTACTGTCAACCCATAAAATGTTCAAGAAAAAGTTTTTCATTAATTTAAAAATCTGAAAATTAAGAACGATATCAATATTTTGTGTTGAAATTATTTTTAGAGCAGCAATCACACATGTTGCAGTTTGGCGTGACCATTTCTCACTTTGGACTATTCCCGTTATAACAAGTAAGCGTTTCCGTTTCTTATTTCGAAATTATTATTTTAACATGAAAAACACTGAGGAATTGAAAAAAGCGCTGGGTCTGGAATAGCTCTATCCTGTACGGTTGTCTTATTTTAAACCAGACATAAAGGAAGAAAGTTAGATAATTTAACAAATTTAGAATTAGTTCATTAATGGGGTTGTTTCCCTTTTTTTTTAATTGAAAATGAGAAATAACTCCTGTTTTAGCGTCAATATCTTCTATAATTGCATGTCCATTTGGTTTGCGAAAAATGATGCAAGCAACAACTCTTGGATTAGCATACGGGTATTATTTTTATTTTTATGTGTTTTTCACTCATGTGGGAATCCTGTCTCATTTATTCATGTTTATTCAGTTTGGACTAAAATTCGAATAGGTCAATATTTGTCATTTTTTTCTGAATTCTCACCGATATTTTATTTATAGACTGACAATATCGCTGATCGTATTTAGTGTATCACATTTTTCCAATCAAACGGTACACGACACATATCAACAATTCAAGCAAGAGCATGAGGTGATGATGAGGGCTGAACGAGATGAAAACACGAAACTTAAAATATACCAAAAAGAGAATAAAATTTGGTCGAAAAGTTTAGCAAAACTTCTGATGGAGAAGGATAAAAAACTAAAGAATGAAATTTTTGAAGATCCTTCCAAATAAATGTTCATGTTGACACTTTATCAATAAATAATACGCATCCATGCGTTTACCTTCATCTATTTATTATGCATTTCCTTTGAATATTTTTATGAATGCTTTCGTGGTATATATTTACCAAATATATGTTGAAATTGATTTTTATACCACAGTTGGATGAATTTGCAGTGGTATGATGTTCCTGTAGAGTTTTATTGTGCTCACTCTATTCCGCTCATTTTTAACTGCATTTTGAAAATTTCCCAATTGTTGTCGCCCAACAAGTTGTTTCTTTTCTTTTTTAAAGTTTTATTTCACAAATCTATAAATTTCTTCAGATTATTATAGATAAAATTTTTTTTGTCAATTTGAAAGGGGAAAAGGTGGTCTTAATTTTCTGTCCATTCATGATATAATGATCAAGTTCTTTTGCGTCTACTGCATTTTAACTATGAAAGGTTTACTGTAGAATGTGCTATATTGCTGAAGAGGATGGGAAAATTTTGGTATTAAACTTAAACAGTTCTTTGTAGATCTATAAAGTTGTATAAAATGTGCGTGTTTAATATCATGCTCAGATAGTTTTACCAGTTATAACTGGATGAAACACGTTTGGACGGGTGGTTTTCAATTTCTCCTCAACGTACCAATAGTAATGCCATAAGACAAATGTGAAAAGCCAATTGAAAATAAAACCCATCAGGTAAACAAAAAATGCGGTACCGAATTCTGTGTCCACTTTACCACCTAACGCATCAAGCATTTTTGGTGTTGTTGCCATCGTCAATACTGCTAATCCGAGAGCATACGATGATTGCATCAAAAGTGCTGAAAAGCTTCGTTCGACGAAGTTTCTGAACTTTTTCTTAAGATGCAAAAGCGTATAGTTTTCGATAATAAATTAGTTCACCTAAATTGCAAGTTTGATTTCTATTTAAGTTGGACATGTTTGTTGTGAGATGGAATGAATTTTGAGCAATTATACATCAATAATGAAATAAGTAAAACAAAGGTAGAATTGAACATTTACTTACCTGGCCAAAGTAACCAAATAGGTTTAGTAAGGAGAAATAATGCAATTAATAGTAAAAGCAATGAACTGGTATGTGATAAGCACCAAACAGAGCGCATAAAACCACCATCCAGATAATTTGCTATACATTCGGTGGTTCCTAATACGCGATGCATTAAACCATAATCAAATATGATAATATCATAGGCTAAAAACTGAAATTGAAAACATGTTTCGTATCATGAATTAATAAGGCAAGAGAGAGGAAGAGGGAAAAAAGAATCAGAACGAATTCAATATGATAATCGGAAATTATCAAACATTAATTTTTGATTCTGGTGATTACAGAAAGATAATACTGTACTATGCAATAAAAAGATTAGGAAAGGAATCCAAGACTACTTATGATGCTGCTGAGTTATAAGCAAATTTCACTTTCATTTCATCAGGACTGACAGGATTTTGTGACGTTAGATTGATTAAATTCATTAAAATACTATTTCCTGTTGATAAAGACAGTATAGTTTTATCCTAGATATGATTTTTAAATAAATTTTCTTGATAAAGATTTGGATTATCATCTTAAGTTTGTTTAACTTTCACCTGCTGATTAAGTTATAAGTTATCATTAAAGGTTTAGGGGAATAAATTTATTTTTAAAAAGGAGAAGAAAGTTTTACCATTTCAGTCGCAGTTGAGCTTGTTGTGATATTTGAATGGCATGCAAATATCGTATTGTGTTTTTGTATCGAGTAAGCATGCTAAATTAGTTATGCACTTAATTTGATCGGTTGTTTTTTTTTTTTTGAAATTTAAATATTATTATTAACTGTGGAAGAAAGAAAAATTAATTTAATTTGATCATTTTTTTTTTGAAAATTTTTCAAATTTGAATAAGATGATATGTTAAGTCTATCAGTAAATAGCAAAATAAGATAGTGGGATGATTTTCCTAACAATCATTATTTGTCCAAGCAATCAAAATTCGGTCAATTATTGATTAAATAGGAATTAAGCGAATAATTTTTCTTTTCTTGCATAAAAAATTTTTGTCTTGGTTGTTTTATCAATTTTAACATATTTAAAGATTACTTTTACATCTGGAGATACAGCAATTATCTAACATTCAAAGATTGCATAAAAACAATACAACGTATGTCTGGATTCGATTTTGCGTCAATAGTTTTGGAAAAAATTTCATTCATTTTCAACCATTAGATTTACTAAATTTTATTGAGTCATAAAATTGATTGTCGAAATCAAGATTTTTTTTTTCCTTTTATTGACAGTACATTGAAGTATTAATTATAAACTTTTTTTGGGATAATTTCTAATATTTTATAAAACATTAATCACTAGGTCACTTAATTTTATCAAGCCATAAAATTGATTGTCGAGATTTTAGTTTTTTTTTTCTTTTACTAGCAATATGACGAAGTATCAAAACGAAATTTCGATTTAAATTATTTCTAATATTATACTGCATAATTAACACTCTATGCAATTACATAATATTAATCAGAAATATAACATGATTATCGTTATCTTGTACCTGAAGAAGTGAAGTAAGAGAAACGAGAAACTGTAGGAATGCAAAAATGATGCAAAGATATCGGTTAATAAGAGGCAAACCACAAACAAAAGTATACTTCTCTTCAATTACAATAAACAAGCAGAGCTTCATAGGAAGGAGAAAGTTTTGAATTGTTAAAGATTGTTGGATGGAATCTGATGAAGCATTTTCATGTTATGACTTAATTAACACTTTTAAGCCATTAGCGCTAATTCATTTCCATCCATAAAATGTACGTACACCCATCGACCCATATATGTCTATATATATTTTTCATTCCGTTTCTAATCTTTCCATCTTTCCACCCTTTTACTACTACTACTACTACTACTACTACTATAATAATAATAATAATAATAATAATAATAATAATAATAATAATAATAATAATAATAATAATAATATTACTAGTACTATTACTATAATTATTGGAAAACAATCTTAGTTTTGTTACTAATTGAATTTCCGTAAAACCCTAAAAGAATATATTGGCGTTAAATAGAATTTAAAATCATTTTCATTTTTTTTTTTTTTTATTAGAGATGTTTCTCATTAGTTTTCAATTTTATTATTAATATTTAAGATCATTTAGAAATAAATTTAACTTTTTGTTGTTTTTTTATTTCAATGCTGATTGGTGATAATATCGCAAATAAATCGATATCCTTGCTCGTTTCTCGTTAAAAAGTTTCGGGATCAACGTTTCAGCTTCTTTTCTATCATCAGGAAAATATGCGCGCAGATATTTTTACTATCAAATCATTTTTTGCAATATAATTTTTGGCAATTCCACAATTTATTCCGATAAAATTCTGGTCAAATTCTAAACCAACGAATTTGGCAAAATCTAATGACATGTAACAAGTCACTACGTCGAGACATTTTTTTTCATACGAACTTTGTTGAAATGCCTTTGTCGTCCAGCGATACCCATGCTATAATAAACCGCATTAAAATCGTAAAATGAGATTTCAACATGTGGGAGTGAATTTAAGATGAATTGGGGTGTATTTGATTATTATCGATTTGAACAGCTGGTTGGTTTTAGATCGGAACTTTTATTTAAGGCTTTCAGCAAAGAACCGAAGTACAAATTCGTCACAGTAATCTAAAAATAATCAACCGGTCATGTTGAAATTGTAGGCATATAGGCTCTAGATTTCTATCATTTCTATTCTAAAGTTCGGAAAAAGTCAAGTAAAAGTATTTGATGAGTAACAAAGTGTTCGTACCACAATACGATTTTCAGAATTTACTAGGGTATGGCAAAGTTTTGAATGATCATATGACGATAAGTTCTGATCGAAGAGTAAATAAATAAATAAGTATTTACATGGATGTAAAAATCTTTTTGATTTATTTCTGTGTTGTTTTTACTTGCTAGCATTTTGATTCAAAGGAAAGATGAATATTGCAGAGAATGACAAATGGTGTTGGGAGATTAATTTTGTATCTTCTGTTTCTTTGAAAATTTTAGAAAAATTTGTAAATTGTAGAAATTTTAACGCAAATTCTGAGCGAAGATATATTTTTCAATTGAAAAAATATGTTTGTATTTTTACTCTTTCTGCTCTTCATTGTTGTTTATCAAAAGTACTGGCTAATTAAACTAGTCGATTAAATTATTTCGTTTCACTCATTAGAACTTTCTGATTGGCTAATGGATTAAACGGAATGATATAATAACTGTCATCATTAGGTGATATTTATCATATCATCTCTTTATTCCTTTGTTTGTTGGAACAGACAATTCTTATGCTTTAATTCCAAATAATTTCCGTATCTATATTGATACTAATGGCTCCGTTTTTACACGTATCTCTAATAACAAATCTTTTGTTGATATATTTGCTGTTTAACTGCTATATCTATCGTATTAATTTTAATGCCACATAACATTATCAACTTTATAGTGCCATTCTCTCTGAATCTTATTGTTTCATCTATACCTGTTTTACTAGATAAAGCCTGTAAATCAGGATTTAAGCTCCTTACTTTTATTTCAAATTTCTTTGAATTTGGTAGCTTAAGATTACTTGCTAATTCATTAAAATTTAAACAATTTACCCTTTGTATTTTGAAATTGTTTAATAAATCTTTCGAGTCTTTAACTACAATTTGTTTTAATTTCGAAGTACTTTCCAACAGTGCATGATCAAGCTGTACTTTATCCGTTACTTTTATAATAGAATAGCCTTTGCTGAAATTGACGGTCCTGCTACGTCACTAGTTTCTAATTCTTTTAGAATACTCCTGAAATTCAGGTGATTTAAATTAACTGTTAACTTTGTATTATGTCTAAAAGAAATGTTACGATGGACTAAAAAACAGTCTAGGAATGATTAATGGTATGCAACTGGATATATACGTTTTATATCCAAAACAGTATCATTTCAGGAAAAGAATTGAGGCGCACGAGATTGATCAAACGTGGTTGCTCACATCTTGTCCAAGCATTATCGTTTCCAATAATTGATTGGGAGAGTGAGATTTTCGCTTTATTTTTACTCTTGTATGGTTCATATTTCCAAAATGCTATTTGGATATCTTATTTTACTTTTTTCTTTTTCTTTTCCAACAGATAAAAGTTGGATAATGACCACTAAGATATATAACGTAGAGAGATTTTTATAAGTATTTATTTCTTTTTTCCTTTCTTTATAATTACAGCTAGTGAAATTACAGAAAGATCATAGGAATCTAGGCAAAAAAATGAAACGAAAGTACTTCCCTTTTAATTGATTTAGGAAATCAATTTACCAGAGGAGACGGTAGGAGGCATGGAATGTGCTGAGTTTCAAGTTGCAACTGTAAACCCAGATTCAGAAGAAAATGACCATGACAAAAAGCGAACCGATCGTGGAAAACTTATGCAAATGCAGAAGAATTGGTTGGAAGCAAGGAAGAAAATCGCTTCTCTTGAGGCACAAGTTAATATGGTATGTGATTAAACTTAAAGAAGTTTAGATGGTATAATGAAATATTCAAAAAAGGGGACTACGCCGAAATGGTAATTTATAACGACTGATAACATAGAGTCATGATGACGAGTGTAATCAAGTTTTTCTGTAGGGACAAATTAACACACTAGACATCTGTAATATGTTGCAGTTTCTGGAGCATATCATTTGTTGATAGAACTGATCTAATTGGTGGTTAGGCTTTAAAGTTCATAAAAACTAGGAGCCGAATCAACACTGATATGCTTAAATTATAATCTTAGCATCGACTTCGTGAAGAAGCACTGGTTTGTGAAATGGTTGAATTACGTAGAAGCCAAGAAATAAATCAAACTAAGTTCGATGAGGAACGCCGTGAGTGGTTCCGCGATATGCGGGTGACTCAGGGAAGCAAAGCGCAGGTATTACTCTCAAGATTTTTATTTTTGTTTATTTTAATGTAGAATTTTCTTGTAAGTTTTTCTGTCCAACTTTTATAGCTACTGCATATTGTTGTCTTGTTTATTTGGTCTAGTTGTATAAAAAAATACGATGTGAATGCTTTATTTTAGAATATTGATAACAGCAAGGTCGAGATAGATTTGCTAAAGGCAGAAATAGCTGAATTAAAGTCCTCTTTAAATGACGCCGAACGAACTCGTCTATTTTTACTGGAAGATAATGGTAAAATAAAACAACAGAAAGCAAAATTAAGGTTTTTGTCTTATGTTTTTGTTTGTCTTCAAAGTATGCTCTTTTTAGATTATGAACTTAGGCTTTTTCTGTAATTAACCGTAAAGCGAAGTTGAACTGTTGATCAGACTCAGATATCCTGTGAAGCTTTTTGCATTTTCTCGCAGTTAAATTGAACGATTCGCCTTTATTAGTGTTATATAGATTTATAAATTGAGATTTAGACATAGCTCATAATGAACTGTTTTATTTACCAACTGTGATTTTATTCCATACCATATCAAATATAAATATTTAGATGTGATTACAATGAGTTAAAGCGTGAACACAATAAGTTATTATCTACTCAACAAACTGGAACGACTTCTGTATGTTTATGCAGTTTTTTTTTTTTGACATGTACTATCGGTACAGCTAGCAATCTTTTATTCCATCTTCGACAATGCTTACTTTAAATGCTTAATATGTAATAATTAATTTCTTCTTATGTTTAAGTGATACTTTTTAGAGGAAAAATGAAGTTCTCTGCGATAGAAGTGGAATAGAAAACATTCCAAACAGAGGCAATCAAAATGGAGTTCGAGATGGGAGTAATTTTGGAACTGCCGTTCTCGGCTTGTCTGAGGTGCTCAGTGTTGCGCAAATTTTGTGCTTTTCGTGTTGTGCTTAATAATTTTACGTCTTTCTTGATTGCATTATTTTTCCAGACGTACAGCATATATATATCACCAACTTCTCTTACACAGTCCGATGATTCCAATATTACTAGCTGGAAAGCAGATTCTAAGCACAGCAATGATTCAGTTGCTAGATCTACAAATATGCAGGTGTTGTTATTTTTCAGGGTTTTGTATTAAAATATTGATCATAGAGTTAATTTAAAAAAGAGATTTAATGCTTGATTCGTCAATCTGCTTTGAGAGTTCGCTGCTGAAAATGTTTGGTATGTGTATTTGCGGTACATATAAAAAAAAAAAATTATAACGAACATGCGAGTAGTCAGTCATGGTATTAAAATTTATATTTGGACTCGTTTTACTAAATGATTTTGTTAGATTTTCGAGAAAAAATACATTGTCACGGTTCAGGAGAGTGTCGTAATGAACAGCGTAAAAACAGACGAAAAAAAGTTAATCGAAGAACTTATGAAGAAATTGAAACAGTCGGATGAAAGAAACAAGAAATTGCGGGAAGCACTACATACTGTAGATGAGCAGTGCGAAAAACTTGTGGTGCTTTGTTTTTTTTTCTTGTTTTGTTCGTTCTAATTTACATTAACTAACAAATCTTGCTGCTGACTGGACTGAGATACGATTTGGAGGTTGATCATCCTGAATCTTATTTAGGATGTTCTTAGAAGCTACATTTAGTTTTTCATCGTGTTACCAATACTAAATTCCCTGAATTAGTAGACACTCGTTGTACTGAAATAGATGATACTTCTAATGCTTACGTTATTCTTCTTGTCTGAAAACAAAAATAATTTTCCCCCAAGTTATTAGGAATTTCAAGTATCAAAAAAAGTTAGTTGCTCGAAAAACTAATTAGTATTTTTGCCTATTTTTTCTCATATTTATTTTCCAAATCATACATGTCATCATTGCAGAGAAGTTTCCAGGAACTGAAATTACGATATGAAGAGAAAGAGCGTAATTTTGCACAGAATGTCTTGATATCTAAAACAACATCGCAAAATGGTAGTCAGTATGAAGGATCAAATCTTGGAACAGGACACTCTTCAGATGAAAAGGATCACAATTTTTTGTCTGAGAAATTTCTAGTAATTGCCCTGTTGAATATATTTATTTTTATTGTTTATGAATAGAATTGCAATTTTATTTTCAAATTTACTTCAGGAAGCTGGTGAAGGGATATTGTAATTTCGTAATTATATTTATTGTCACCTGCTAATTGCCGTAGTTTCGGTTTTCTTTGATGTATTCTAGACATTGATTTAGACCTCGGAAACTCGTCATTTTTATTTTATGTAAGTATCGCCTTGATATTTTTTTCAGGATAACGGGAATTCTGCATCGAATGCAGTCAAACGCAAATATGCTTCATGCCTCACTGCCATCGGTAAACGTTCGAAAAGTGATCTCTGCTGAGTTATGCAAATATTATTTATAATTGTTTTTATTTTTATGCCTTCCACCATTTTTTAATTGCTAATACTAGGTTCTTAAACAGAAATACTTGAAAATAATTTTGGACATTTCCTTGCTGGAGTACGGAAGCATTATTAATGTTTTAATACTAGCGAATAATACACGCCTCAGGCATTTTGTACAGTTATTTCTTAATGTGTACTTTATTATATGATGTGACTATGTTATTCTTAAGTTGTTCTTTTTTTTGGCATGTCAATTTCTTTAAAGTATAGATTGCTTGATGAGGTCATTTATTCCTATGTTTATTTCCTTTTGCAACTGTTCCCATTATCGTTATTTTTCATTTCATCGCCCACATATCCTGTATTGAGTTACTGACAACCGAACATTTTGTAGCTTATATTCGTTCACTTTGCATACCTCCAATGTTATATTGCCGGCAATTATGGAAAACTGTTTTGAAAAACTCGGAGAATGAAACCCTCCTGCCGCCAAGCTGTACAACGCTGAACCAAAATTTCTTTTTTTTTTGTTAATGAAAACTCCAACAGCTTCTATAATTGCCATCTTTCGATCACTGCTGAATTTTCTTAGGTATTGAAATAGAACCTTAAAGTGCTATTTGGTGGGTTGTGAATTATAGAAATCTGACAAACATATATGAAGACAAACAGGAAATGTCCGTGCGTTGGCAATGAAGTTTTGCCTTTGACTGATTAAATCGTAATGGAAATGTCTATTTTTAACAAATTTTAAACTACCTATCCATCCTTAAAATGTATGCTTATATAATTTAAAATGTGTCGTTATGCTTGACAAGCTCTCGATCATGAGCAGCATTGCGACATGCGAGAGAATTAAATTATTCAAATCAGTATAATTCAGTCTTTTAGTATTATTCAAAATCGATATATAATTCAGTTTTAGTACGGAAAACTGATGCCAGAAAAATGTGTTTTCAAAGAAAAATTTCATTCCGAAGGCCACTGCCTAAAAAGTTCGGATTGAAAGAGGAGACCGGAAGATATAATCTCATATGAAACAATAAGATCCATAATAAGGAGATAATGTAATTTGTCGCGCGAGCTAAATTTAACTCCTGCCCTCTGATAAAGACTGAAGAAGAATAGAAAATATAATGGAACAGAATGTTACGCAGCACATAAGAATTTCTCACTCCATAACTTGAAAGGAAATAAGGAGGCAAGTAATTATTGCTGGTAAACAGCAAGGATCAAAAAATTGAAGCATAAAAAACAAAAGCAATTAGGACATCCCCATTGAAAAGGTGCCTTCGGAACAGTATAATAAACACATAAGTTTCGATCTGATTAAGAATATGATTAAAACAGTACTATTGTACATGACAGAAATGAAGCTCAAAATAGTGGCGTCTGGGAAGTTATATCACGATTAGTAAGTTTATACAGGCATCATTCATTCCATATGCCGACCTAAACAATATAAGTGGCGTATGGAGTATTAAGAAGAAATAAGGAAACTGACAGGGAATTCAAGAAAATACTAGAAACTTGGATATTGAGACATGAAAACAAAAGTAATTTAATTGCCCTTGTTAAAAAGCCTGGAAAAATACATTAATTCGAATTATGGATAAGAGTAAAATGGTATGTTTTACATGTGTGTGTGAGCTCATAAGTAAAAATGCTGAGAAAATTAAACATCGTCATGAGCAGAATCCTCCTGGCTTGCTACGAAAGCAATATCCTCGCCGCTGGCTTTATCCATTCCATCATCTGCAGGTATATCTGCTTCACCAACTGCAGCACACTCCATTTCGTCAGCATCATCATTTTCTTCACTTGGCTTGTCAGCGGACAACAATGATAAAGCTTTCGCTTTTTGTCGCATGCGAAAGAAGTTCTTCGGTCGGTTGAGTTTCAGCGTACAAGGTGACAATATGCTATCACTAGGCGAATGAATCTGAAAATAAGTAGATTCTGAGATAATAAAAGCAAATGTAGTTAAGACATAATTTCTTCTTCATTAAATATTAGTGAGAAACTTTGAAAATTGAGATTAATCATGCTAGAAACCAAGTTTATTAGCTCATTATCTCTTCCCACTTTTTTTACTCCTTCTCCTATTCATTCAATAATTTTCACAGTTGCTAAAACCAGAAAATTACTCGCATCAGCGGTTTCACAATGCTTTCAAAGTTAAAATGAGCCTTGTGCTCTGGTTTTTTAAATGAAGTTTGACATAAATCGATCCTAAACATACCGCCATTCGTTTGCGTAAGCTGGTAACACGATCTGCTTGAGAAAAGCACGGTGTCGTCTAAAAAGCAAAGATGTAATAAAAATACATTGGGAAATCATCCGACAAAATGAAACCAGGGATTTGTACTGCATAAATTTTTTCTTTTATATCTATACTCCAAAGAAATCCAAACAATCATTTTCTACTATCGATTGCACTGGAATTTTAAGCAAAAAAATAGCTAAGAAATTTCTCCTACAAAAGACGTCGAACAATTTGGTTCTCCTTTTTAACAAGAAACAGATTCTTCAGTAAATTTGATGAATATCAGTGAAAGATTACAGGTTCATTGCTGGATCCAGTAAGCTCGCTAGTAGCCAATGGACTAGTCGGATTCCCAGAAAAATGTCCATGTAATTCATGTTCGGTTTGTCCAGCCGAATCATGCGACGAGTCCGATGATTCTTTCATATTTTCAGCACCCTTTGGCATATCGCTACGATGGGAAACACACTGCGTCGCTCGTTCGCTATCATCAGAATCATTGCATTCGAAATCCGGCATAGGAGTGATACGGTCAGATTCGGCCGCAGGTGAATCACTTAGATCGCTAGCAGTTTCCGAAGATTTAACAACATCATCAGCAGAAAAATCCTCATCTGATCCTTCAGATTTTTGCGAATGTTCCGTATCCGATTGTTTTCGCGAATGATCCGTCCAGTCACCTCTCGTTACTTTAGTTGGTGGAGGAGAAGTGTCATGTTCGCTAGCTATAACATTCTCTCTGTCAGCAGTTTCGCTTTGCACATCAGTTGGTCTAGACATCATTAGCTAAAATAAACAACAAATGAGTTACTTTTTAAAAAAGGTCAAGTGAAATGCATAAAATAAACATAATTGAATTTAATAAATATTAAGAAAAGTGCGAAAAAGAAAGTATAAACTGAAATAGTAAAACAAATCATCTTCATATATTTCTTTTTGCTTAAATTTATCTAGGCAAATACCATACTTGGTCACTTCAAAAAAATACTTTAATTATAAGGCAGGAGGAGGAAAACAAAGTCAACATAAATCAATAAACATTTTTGACCATGCGGACTTTTGACACTAACAAAGAAAGCAAACTATTCCCTAACTAGGCTTTCTACAAACTTATATCGTCCTTCAATCTTTCTTTTCCATCTACCTTTTAAAAAAGTGATTGACTAGTAATTTATAAAGCTATCGAAAGTTAGGAATTAAAGTTTAAAAATATAAAGTAGATTGTAATTTTGCAGATTCAGCTGAAACGCTGAAAATCTTGATGGCAGAACACGCATCGTCCTGAATGCGCATATTCTTCACATCATCTTAGAAAGTTTCAGATGTTGCCTAACTCCTGTTCCCTAATTCATGCACCCAAAGAAAAAAAATTCTTTTCAAACTGTAAGGCATTGTTTTGTTTTGCACAATGCTCGAAAATTCCATTCAAAATTATGCATATTATTAGCAAAAATTTTTTGGAGTGAATTCAGTAAGTTCAGAGAAGCGATTTCAAACAATGCTTTAGAGAAATGTCACAAGTCACAGATATATAAGTGATAAACTTTCGTGAGTTAATAATTACAAAAGCAGTGAATTTAGAATAATTTCTACAACTAAAAAGTATTACTATAAGCAAGACAGACTTTCCGTCTTCTATTAAACGATAGGAACTGATCATTCACATTTAACATTCACCAGAAAAACAGTCCTATAGTACCACCGTCCCGTACCCCCGCTCTCCTCCCATACTGAAGTAACCACCGTACCCATTGAGGTTTGAAAATCAAACTAAACACGGGAAATGATTCAAATTTAAAAAAAGCGCGAACTGTTTTGAATTGAATATCGTTTTAGGAGTCATTCGAAATAGAAGAGCGGAAATCCAAGCTCTCACCACGAAAAACGACGCGCACGACACACCACTCAGATGTTGTAGTTACGAGATCTCGTGGATGACGACAGGATGGCACGACCGTCGCATCCGAAACCGTGTACTTTGGTTAGCGTTGCAGTTGCAGAGTATGGTGACGATGCGTGAGCATTATCCGAAGGCATCCATTTTTTGAGAATCTGTTGCAAGATTAATTTCGTTGTGCATGAGTATCCGAATCTTTGCAAATAGGATTGCATTCAACAGATTTACTTATATGTTTGGTTGTTTCGTCCCTTTATAGCGGTATTTAAAAGTATTTAAAGAGAATTCATTCAAAACAATTAAACTGATACTAATGCAATATAAAAATACGTTGTGTCTTATAAAAATGTAACCTTAAAAAGATGTATGCATCATAAATGTATTTCACCGAAATTGCGCATTCCAATATAATTCATATCTAAGAGCAGACGAACAATCACGTTATTTAATAATCTCGACTCACTAATTTAATTAAAATTTCAGATTTTAATAGGGACATACTAACAATTGAACATAGTTATTGATGATGGAAATGTATTGACTTTGGTATTACAATGCAAATGTGTTTTTGGATTGATTCTTAAAATACTTCTACTCCGATTTCTAAAAGCGTCCTGACGCTGTTTGATGATTTTTCCAAGACTAATGAGGTTGGGATCTGGACAGAATTAAAAAAGTGTGGAAGTACAACATTTTCGAATGAATAATTTTAACACAGAGCTCTTGAACTTAGATATATCGCATTATCTCTGATTCTTAACCAATTTCTTCGTTTTACAAATGCAAATCCATTGTTAAACTGGATGAGTTATTTTGATTTGAATGCTTAAGGGAACTTTCATGAGTATCAATCAATAAACAAACTAAAACATTCGATTCGTGAGTTGTTATCACCAATTTCTAGTAATCGGACTTTCGATGCAATAACCACCAGTATCCAAAACAGACTGCCCAATTTTGGAGTGCAAAGAATTCAATCGTTCAAATCGAAAATCTGCAACGTTTGGTTGTATCAAATCCATATTGCTTCTTGAAAACTCAAAATGTTTAATCAAAAGCATTCGCTGATAACTAGCCCCATGAATTTTATGTTAAAAGCGTATTTTTTGTTGGAAGAGTCCATCTTTTTAGTTGTCCATTCTCTCATGTTCTGTCTGTGCCTGTAGCATGTAGCCAGTTAAGCTTTACTACTGAACTAACACAGCCTTAACTACAGCTCTATTACGGACAACGAACTTAATTATCTGATTCACTCAAACGCAATCACAATACGTAGAATAAGATCTTGAATGTAATATAAGATTTTAAAGGATTTTTTCTTCACTAAAAAGAAGTATTATAACAAAAATTAGTATCATAGTGGAAAACGGATAACTTACAGTCATAAAGCTTCCTCAGTTCTGCCATTGACATGTTGGCTGCTCCAGAACAGTATAGTTGTGCCCAAGATACCTAAACATAGTTTTCCTATTTTGGAAATAGAAAACTGAGAACCAAGGATATTCCAGAACATAAGTGACAGCATTAATTACAGGATCAAAACAAACTGCCTAACTATTTAATGAAACTTGTTCTTTATACCCGTCAACCCAAGATGACCGGAGAAAATTTCACGTCGCTATATACATACATATATATCTTTTCAGTAATGATAATATGTTATGAAATCTTTCCCAATCTCAATGTGCGAAAGAGCCTAATATTAGTTTCACAGAAAATTAAAGAATGCCAATGATATTAGATGTAATTAACGTACTTCAAGATCACAGTTTCGTAGACCAATCGAATAGGATCGACTTGATCGCGCTATAGTTGCAACCATACCAAAATTGTATTCAATTACTTTTGAAATAGCTTCAAGCACACTATAATCAGATACAACGCTTTTCCCATGATTCGAAAGGAGCAAATTAAGCAACGATTCCAATCTCCACATCGTATGCTCCAGATTGATGCACGCCTCCTGCAAAAAAGTAGCACCTGTTATACATCTTCCTCACAATCAAGGATGCATTCCCACTAAGCAGCTCTAATCTAATTTATATTGCGTAATTTTTCCATTATAAGCAATCAATCGCTGCTCTAGATCAGGTAAAATATAGTCAATCTGAAATCTCTTAAACCCTTTATCCTTATCACAAAAAGTTTTCATATACAGAAAACCAAATCTACATTATACATCAATGACATATAACAACGTATATTTCGTTTAAAGGCATTACTTTCAATGACGGATGTGCATGTTCTGCAATGAAGTGCTGTAGCTTCGGATCATGAAATGAAATTGCTTTTTCGACATGGCCAAAAATCCGCTCATAGATTCGTTTATTAAAGGAACGCCACTGCCTAAAATTCATGTAAAATGCTCAAAAGGTAAAACTATACACCCAGTTCACATTAAATAGATAATTCAATCACATAATTCCTTGAAACCCAGAAACAAACTGATAAAGGAATTTACTAACTTTATATTATCTGCTTTAGCGTTCGCATATGACGTAATAACTTGAGATGCCACAAAATCTTTAAAATCCAATTTAGTACTGCTAAAAAGAAGAGCTGCCATTATTTCATTCAGCAATTTGTCGAAATCCATATCAATTATAGCAGCATCCAGTCCAATAACATCTATAGTTGACGAGGTAGCTTCAGAAAGCAAACGCCTAGCATACTTCTAAACAGAAGTATAAAAAATTAAAGAGAAGGTTGCCATGAAAATCAAGAAAAAATAATGAAACAAATAAGTTCGAAATACTTAATTAGACGACTTTAATTGTTGAACCTGCAGGAGAAAAACATTCCCACGATAAGAAAAAAAAAACCCATGAGAAAAATAATGGAAACTTTCAAGATCGAATAATAAACAATTGAACTTAAGTGTAGCATAATCTAACTGACTAGAATTGGCCAATAATAGACCTTACGAAATTTGAAAGTTATAAAGATTGAACAACTCACATGGACTATTGCTTCTTCCACATCAACCAATAGTAAAAGTTCTTCATCGCGAAGTCCACCAACATAATAGCACATTGACTCAAGCACATAAATATTTAGTGCAAGTTTTGTCATCAAATGCTAAACACCAACTGCATTACTCATAACAAAAAACAAATAATTAATATTATTCTTACATGAACAGTCCCTCTTTTATTCAGAAAGAATACATTAAAAAATATAGTCATTCTTTGGCGTCGTAAAAAGTACTCACCTACCTTGATAGTATTCCTTTCTGCTAACGGCAAATCCTGCTGAAATGTTGTATTGCAGTATTCTGATAAAGCACCTATAAATTATAAAGAACAATCTTTGCGCAGTGAAGTAATTTTTTTTAATTTCCTGTGTGAAATTTTCTCAAATTTAAAATGATCACATATTTTCATATAAATTGTCAAAAATGATGTCTGAGAGGCAACAGTATATACTTGTTTACCTACGAGAGGTTTTAATCCTATGTTTATATGCTCAGTAATTAATGCTGGTGATGTGCAGCGCTTAATAGAGGCTAAAAGGATAGTAAAAGATTCTGTTATGCTATGTAAGTTAGGTTTTACAAAATCTATTAAAGATAAAGTTAAGCTTCTTAACAAGGGTAAGTTGAGTGAGAAATGCGTATTTTATGTTAATTTTGCATCGGAAAGTCTAAAAAAATCTGTGATTTTAGTTGGCGGTAGTGTAGAAGTACTATCATAAATAATGAGCAGCAAGTGCGCATTTAATAATTTGGATCCTGCCTTATTATATAAAGGTGATTTATTGAAGCGTATACTTTTTACGCTAGTCCTTTTAATTTTTTACCGTTTGTTATTGAACATCTTATCGCATTACAGTATAATCCTGGCAACAAAAGCGTGATTGAGAAAAGTAATGAATAAACAGTGCAGACCGAACCATTCAGTAAATCATGGAATTATTCTTTTTTATAATAGACGTATACAGGAATAAAGAAAAACGATGCAAAACATACTCACTAAAGTTTTCATGAAACCTACAACAGCAGCACCAAATGTAATCCGTTTTATTAATGTTTCTTGCAAGATTTTTTTCCCATCTTCAGGTTTTCCCAACATCGAACTTCGCTTTACAGTCATCTGATCCAGTGAATTAACTGAAAAGAGAGAAAAAAAAAATGGTGGGAGGGTAATTCAAATGAATAGAAGTGTTACAACTGGACTTCTGATGAATCTTTTGAAAAGGATCTTGAATAATAATAATAAAAAAACTAATGGTTTACCTTGTAATCCATCCCTTCCGAAAATAAAAGTTTTCGATCCCATTTCAAAAATATCTCCGTCCTTACCTTTTCTTTCAACAAGGTAGCATACTTTATTTTCATCCTGGAAATGATTAAAAAATTTTATGATACATAGGTCCCAAACATCCTCCTTCTTCCAACAAAAGTCTTCTTACTGTCTTAAATATTTCAAAAAATCAAATTTTGCTCTAGAAAAAGCAATAAATATTAAATAAATTAACATCGCAGCACATTCCGTATAAGAATGATAGGACAAAATTAATTAATGGCATGTCTAACGCTTGAGCAGGCACAACTTAAAAAGTCATTATTACTGTCATTGAGTAATCGGAAACTCTTCGTAACTCAAACAAGAAATTTTTTCAGCAAAAACAATAATAAGGGATCTCTTATTTTTATGTTTACAATACATCAAACCTGCTTAGTAAAAACAAGTAGCAAATTAGCATCTGATGCATTGATAAAATGACTTGTTGCAACCAGTCTTTGTTTATCACCAATAAGTTCGTATGAAGATGTCAATGAATGCAAATCCGAATCCCTGAAATTAATAAAAAACTAATCCAGTGAGAAACTAATCCAGTGTATTTTTTTTCCTTTTTTTTCATCGAAAAAAATGAACATTATCCGCAGCGGTTTTATATAAGTATTGCAATTTATGAATTTTTGCAAGATATAGGAGACATCATTTCAAAACAAAAAGACCAACATTTCAGATCTGGAAAAACCAACTATAGGTCGCATTACTCCAGATGCAATTTGTGGAAGATAATGTGACTTCTGTTGGTCGTTGCCGTACAGCAAAATAAGCGATGCTGCTAAATGAGTCTGCTCGAAACGAAAATAAAAACTCCAATACGATCCTAATCCTTCACAAAGAGTCAAAAGATCTTTGTAACACATGTCGATACCACCTCAATATTTCTAATTGTGATAAATTGTTGGGCACATAAAAATTTCAAAATTAACGATACAATCTGTCTTAGTCATTATTTAATGTTATAATATTCATTAAAATAAAACGAATGCAAAAGATAAAACAATTTGAAATTCTCATGACCCATTCTTTTGCTTTTTATGAAAATAGTGTGAACTGAAAATAACATACCATATTTCTTAGGAACAGCGTAAGAAGACAGTTTGTATTTATTCCAGAGAATTCTAACAGAATTCTCTTGACCCGCTAAAACTGATTTTGTGAAGCTTATATAGAATAAGGACTAAAATAAAATGTTTTATATAATATATCAAATTTTTTTAGATGTTGGAATGATACATTTTCAGTTAACTAACCAGCTGCCTTAATGTCATTCTTGAGTGCAGATAGTAATTGCAACATGCTCTCAGCTGCATCCGTGTCAGAATATTCCGGATAAATGAAGAAATCCTTAAAAAATTAACGATTTTAATTACGCAAGAATTACAAAACTATAAAATTTTCTGCTTTATTCATTCGTTGCAAAGTTTTGCAACATAAAGGTTAGTTTTGTTAAAATGAAGTATGGTGTAACTACCCTGCAAACAGAATGCGATTTTAAGGAATCCAATTTCTATAATCAAGCAGATAATAATACAAAACGATACTGAAAACAGTAAAGTTAGCTAACGAGTGTATCTGTACAAGTATCTAAAAAGAAAACGAAAGTGAGAAAACCCATCAAAAAAAAAACTCATTTTACAACATAAAATTATAGTCACAGGTGTGTAATACAATCTGTGGATCGATAACAAAAAAAAATCTCGAACCTGGGCAAGAAAAAATATATAAAAAGTAAAACAGATGAATTTTATGCGTATTTCGCTAAAAACCTTAAAAAGAATCAAGCAGGGTATCAAAATTTAAAACTAGCTAAACGTTGGAGTGTTCAATAGAATTAAATGGAAAAATACTTTTTCAAAACGATTCAATGCAAGTCCACGACTTAACGAAATTCTTTGAATTGGTATGCCATATTCTTTGACAATATCAAGTGCCGATAAACCATTTATTCCTTTCGTAGGCTTGAAATCTTCTGCTTCTACTGAATGACAACTTCTAGTCGACAAAACTCCATTTGTACGAACAGAACATGACTGAAGGATTGTTTTCAACGCATAAAAATTTCTCCTCATTTATTCTGCAAAGAACTTAATTAAAACCTATTTCGCGATGGCAGAGACAATATACACTACTGAACACTGTTGAAGTGCATTGTTGGAATAATCTATGCGTTTCAAAAGACAAAGATTTCGGTAGTTTTCTTAAATATCTTCACCATATTTCATTGGTTAATACTTCAAAATCATTCTTTGTTCTCTATTTCTGCTCTATAAAAATCGTTTAGTACTTCAATTTCCGTTCATGGATCAAAACGGTTGTTACGGATACTGCTAACACGCTTATTGTAAGCCATACTATGAAGTACTGAATGACAGAAAAATCGTTTATTATTTAAAGCCAAAAAAAGGATTTTCATACGAGACTTATGAAGAGAACTCCCGTATGCTAATCTTTTCTCTCATTCCTTTCCCTTGCTATTTAATCACTGTATCATTCTTTTATTACTGATTTATTTCATTAAAGCAGATAATATCCCGAGACCGACATTGCAACTATTTGATGGCACTACAAATATAACATACCACTGGTGGTTCGTTAATGGAGACACTCTATAAAATGAATACGATTAAGTGTAGTTTCTGCGAGGGTTTTGTAGAAATGGAATGAGATTATCTGCATCAAATGCGAATTTATTTCATAGGCAACATCAGGAAATCTAATTATAACCTCAAAACGGAAGGTTATGCTTCAGCTAAAGAGACGTGATCTTTTTCTTGAAATTGGGAGACAATACTTTACTTTTTTTGTTATACTCTCATCAAATGTTTAGTAGTTATTTTTTTCGTTATAACTCTTGTTCTCCAGAGAAAACGTAAGCCTTTCAGAAACCATGACTGATATTTTAATACACAAAATAGACATGCTGCTGGTGGTAAATGTAGTTTACTCTTGTAAATGTAAATCTATTTACATCATTAATTCAAAATTTGTTGTTAAAGTATATATATACAGGTTTTATAATGCAGTTATCGGGACTGGATTTAGCCATTTATGGATTTAACCGGAATATACGGAAGATAGAGAAAGCTGGGATTTCCTACGAAATACGTATTATTCGCGATAAACTAACACTTGGTCTAAGTACCGAACCTATTTTGAAACAGTTATCAACCACTGAATGCCTTGCTGAAATTGGGCAAGTTTGGACAACGCGGAAGGCAATGGAACATATGTGATGATTTCTATCTTTCAAAACAAAATTTAATGCAAGAAAAATTGAATTATATAAGTGGAATTTTTAAACGAAACGAATTCAGGCAACACATGAATTTATGGATCCGGATGACGAGGAGTACCTCAGTTTTTTAAAAAATCTGGACCCAAAACGTTTCAAAGACCAAGACCATTATAAAGTTCTTGGTTTATCAAACCTACGCTGGCAGGCTAACATTTCCCAGATTCGTACTGCCTGTAAGTTATAAAAGATTCGTTATTTGTTCTGCATTTCTTTAGTGTGTTAAGTCATATTCAGCGTAATCTACTTGTTTGTGCTCTAATAGTATTGGGCAAAATCCATAAATTTTATGACACTTTTCTGTGTAAATTTAGTTTTCTTTATATGCAACGTGCACATATAGTTTAATCATGTTATTAAATACCTTAAGTTTGCTGAGAATTCTGAAACTGAAATTTGAATCTGGAAGACGGTAATTTTTATCTTTGTTAGTTTTTTTATTTTATTTTTATCTTTTTTTATCCTGGGCACGAAATCTTTGCAGATCGTGCCAAAGTGTTGAAGCACCATCCAGATAAGAATAATGCAGCAAGTGCTGAAGCTAGTGGTGCTGAAGACTACTTCACATGTATTACTAAAGCCTATGAGCAATTAGGAGTATCGGAACAGAAAAGAAGAGCCTATGATTCGGTGGATCCGTTATTTGATGAGTCGATCCCAGACGAGAAAATGATCACTTCGGATAATTTTTATGATATTCTGACACCAATCTTTATTAGGAATTCAAGGTTGCTACATAATTTAATTTTTTAAAGTTTTTAATCTTTGCTACCATTAAATTTTTTTATTGGTCGGATATAATTTTCCCTTAAATTTATCCATTTATGAAACGACTACGAATTTACAACTGTACGTTGCATGTCCATCAACTTGTAATAGCTGCAGTTTTGCTTGCAGTGTCAGGAAAAAATAACTTTCTGCGTCGTGTTAAACAAACAGAAATTAGTATACCATTTTATTTGGATAAAATATTTTATTTGATTTCATAGTTTATAATTTTAGTTGCATATCTCTTTACCATTACATTTTGTTATTGTTTGAACATTCTGATGAAGTCTTGTTAATATTTTGATATATGATTGATATTAGAGGTTGTTAAAGCAGAAATTTAATACTTACATCTCACTAGCTATTCTGAAATCTCTGAGAATATCAACGTTGTGTTGTCTATTATTTAAAATTCTGGTAAAAGGAAAACGAAAAGTTTGTGTTTGAACAAAATATAAATTTATATTTTTTTAGGTGGTCTGTTCGACAGCCGGTACCATTGCTAGGCAATATCAATAGCATGGAAGTTGAAGTAGACAGGTTTTACTCATTTTGGTTTAACTGGGATTCATGGCGTGAATTCTCTTATCTAGATGAAGAGGATAAAGAAAAGGGAGAAGATCGATGGGAAAGGCGTGAAATTGAAAAAATAAATAAGGTTGATATTTGTTTCTTCAACAGAATCAGGAATAAAATGTATGCTGTTTTTATTGGGAAAGATTTTTAGAAAATGGTTGAGAATGCGATTCAAACCAAGGGAAGAAAATTCCAAGAAGTTTCTATATATTTGTATCATCAGTGCAGTAGTGTATGTAAGATGTTGTTTACTTAATCGAAAGTTCTCATATCTCCTAGTACTAATTGACATAAATAAGTTTTTCATACTGATTTCTTATTTCCAAATTATAAAGCTCCGCATAAATTTTACATAGTTTTGATTAGGTTGAGCGAGAAAAACGGCGTAAGAATGAAATGAAACGAATCAGAAATCTTGTTGAAATGGCGTATCGTAAAGATCCACGAGTAGCAATATTCAGGGAGCAAGAAAAATTGAGGAAGGAGAATCAAAAGAATGAACGTAGAAAGATTTTGGAGGAGAAGAAAGCCCAGGATGAGAAGAAAAAATTGGTAATGCCAGTTTGATTTATGATCCAGCAAATAGTACTGTCTTTATAATGACCAGATTAAATGGACTTCGCAAGTTTTTTCTTGCAGGAAATTCTATTAAAAAATAGAAAAATAGAGGAAGAACAATTAGAGAAAGAACGGCAACAACAGGTTTACGAAAAACGGATTAAAGAACAACAAAAAAAACAACTTGGTGAAGCTCGAAGAAAACTCCGTAGAACTGCTGAGGTTTGTTATCGAATTTCCATGTTTTAATAGCGCTCCTTGAATTTGTATCTCTAAAAAAAAATTCTGCTTTAGGTATTATGACAGTGGTAACGATTATATAAACGACAGAGTTTTAGAAAAACGAAAAAAATAGCTCCTATGTTGATTAATTGAGACTAGCGTTTCGAGTCTCAACATTCTGACGAATGAGTAGAATAAAACCAAATGAAATAAAAAAGTGGAGTAAAACCGGTTTAGCGACTTGTGCCGTGAGCCGGTTTTTACGTAGTTGTGGAGGAAGATCACCGGAAGGAAAAAATATCAGTTATCCTAATAAAATATTGTTAATTAAAAATTATTTTTAAAAAAATTGCAATTTAGGGCAAGAATTACTGGGATGCAAACGTTTCATCGAAATTGTCTTGTCTAGAAGTAATTGAACATATCTGTTTACGATTTGATGCAGTTCGTTTAAACGAAATCACTACCAAGCTTGAACTGGTAAACAGTTTCACAGAAGCAATGGATATTTTAAGCGATCAGGTTCACATATTTGCTTGAAACTTATTTCATTGGCATGAATTGTTCATCTGTCCTCTTTACAATACTAAGTGCTGTAAAAGTTCGTTGGGTGGTACATTACTTTTATTCCTAAAATTATGCTTTCTAATTATATAGATAAGATCTAAAAGAGAAATAGGTGTGAGTTTCAGATTCATAAAGAAGTTCCAGAAAGTGTCGAGACGAAAAATGGACCTGAGAATGCTACAGATAATTTGTCTCGTTGGTCTTCTGATGAAATTACGTTATTGGTTAAAGCTACTACTTTTTATCCTATTGGCACTATCAAAAGGTTGGAATATATACTTTGTATAGCAGTTGAGATCTCGATTTATTGTTTGTTTTTGAACCATATGAGCAGATGGAATGAATATTGGAGCCCACCACAATATAGAAATTTTTAAGGAATTTTTATATGACTATATTTTGTAAAATTAAATGAAAAAAAAAATGTTTTGAGGTGGTCAGAGATTGCAAACTATGTCAATGAGCACCGTGAAAATAAGACTGCAAAAAAGAAAACGGAAAAAGATGTCCTGATTCAAGTATTGTATTTTTATCATTTATTAACAGTAGTTTAAGAATCATATGTGCAGCTTGGGTGTAATCACCTTTTGTAGGCCATACATCGTGAAATACGTTCCTGAGAACAAGAAAATTACATTTTTACTCATGTTAAATTTATATTTATAGAAGCAAATTGAATTATTTTGCAAAATAGATATCGTTGAAAAGATTAGTCAAGATTAGTGTCGAAATTAAAAAAGTCATATATTCCTCAATTTTTAATTCTACCGTAAATTCATTTCCTAATTCAATAGAGTTTAAAAATCACTTAGTTTCAGGTGAAGACATTGAAATCACTAAACAATATTCAAGATCAAAAGAAAGTGAAAGATGTTATTAACTCTGCAAAAGGAAGCGAACTGGAGTGGAAAGCAGAAGAACAAAAGCTGCTTGAAGCAGCTCTTAAAAAGTTTCCCTCGTCAGATCCAGGTCGTTGGGAAAACGTTGCTAATTTTGTAGGAAGGTCAAGGAAAGACTGTATAAGGAGGTTGGTACATTATTTTCAATGCTGCTGTAAATCTTGGTCAATAGCATGACTATTGATAGGATGAAAGACAGAGACCATGTGGTATTTGAAACTCTTAAATCTTCCATAACAGTTTTGATTATTTGCCTAAAATCCCGATTAGATTTCCCTAGTTTTGGACTGTTCTCAGTCTTTTTTTTTTCGTATTCTCCATTCTTTGTTCCTTTTTACTCTGTCTTTATCGTTATATATTAGACCAGTTCTTTCGCTTATTTGAGACCTTTAAAATAAAACAGTGGATATTAAATTGTTACTTTTATAATGTGATTTTGTCACCACTCTCCGATTGATTTTAATGTTTTTCTCTTTAAAGTTAGTTTAAAAAAAGCCTTTCATTTTCAGATTTAAGTATCTCGCAGAAGTGGTGAAAAGTAAGAAGGTTCAGTTACCTTAATACTTCGCCAAATTAGCATTCTTCTTATTTGTTGTGCTGATAAAAGATATCTGTATTTTTTGAATTACTGATCGATATATTGCTGACATATTCATCAACAGTACTCTTGCTCAACTTGTTTTCTGTGTGTATTCCGTACTTATTTTACTTGTAGTCCAAATTGCTTAAATTGATATCCCATGCAGTAACATTATCATATTTAGTGTTTTTTTAGGGAACTATGACCAGTATTGTCGATTTGTCCAATAAAATACGGTAAAGTTGAGATTGCTACTGAGATGCTTCATTTCACGTTCCTTTACGCCGCTGCAGGAGTTTATGTTTCAATTTTTCTTTTCCTATTTTCACTCTGAGTAACATCAGAATATCTGTCAACCCAAAAGACAGAATCATTAGGAAAGTTATCATTATATCGAATGAAATCTCGTATAGTCAATATCAGAAATTGTATCTTTCAGTACATTTCGTCTCTAATAGAGCTATAAAGATTTATACTATCAGAGGTATCTTATTCGCACTGATTCTTTTTCCATCTCACCTGTAATAATTACTTAAATAATATTAGCTTGCTGGAGGTTTTATGTTTTTTTAAACACTTTCAGTTTTGGACCAAAATTCCATTCTGGGATGATAATGCTTTTTCTATTATGCTAGCAGTGCATTATTTTAAATCGAATTCGGGTGTATAAAATATAATAAATAATAATTGTGTCTCTATGCAGAAATTTTGATTTAAATTGTTCGAAAACAACAGAATACATTTCATCATGTTGGCTACTGTGTCAGGTAAAGCAACCATAACTAGACAAACTTTTTATTTCGAGATATTTCTTGCAGCAGATCTCATTTTTGTTATGCGAATCTCCAAAAAATATAGTTAACATCGCAAGAATTTATTTGTTAAGCAGCCATGTCTGCGCAGATGTCATTTAAAAGTGTGGGATGGCCAATCCTTTGGAATAGACCTCTAGCCTCAGTTTTGACTACTGTGCCTTAAGGTCAGTTTAAGTGAGCATGTGGAACATATACATCGCAAAAGATTCGACATCATGGATTGAACAGGAAAACGTTGTGATGGAGAGTCTTAGAGAATAGGTTTAATTAAGGAAATCTGTTTTATCTACAAGCGGCAAATAAGTGGAAGTGAGGTGAAAGACGATAAGAGAAATTCGTTGAACTATTTGGAAAGGATGTGAAGGAGACGATCAGCCGATTTAAGCATTTATTTCGAATATGTAATTCGGAAAACCGAGCTTAGAGTAAATAATTGCTTGTATTATATATAAAACAATACATCATTCAAATACAATTCGTACAAAAAGTGAGGCACATTCATCCATTGTATGAAAACGGCCGGTATTCAGTCGTATGTGTGAATAGCCTAAATGTAGTTCTTTATGTACTGAGTATATAAATGTATTTTGCGCCAGTTATCAGGACAAAAATTATATCTCGTTCCTTTAGAACAACTTGTCTCTCTATAGTGAAATAATCACATCTAGATATAATTTTATGCGGGGATCTCAAAAAGTTGCTCGTTATCAAACATTTAATACACTAATTGGTTAAACATAACATAAACGTGGTTTTTTATATAGAGTTCCAGAACATTTTAAGGTAATAATAAAGTTTCAAACCTGGACGAATACTTCTTATTGGGATTGTGTATTCACCAACAAAATCATTTGCCGAAGTTGAGTCGAAGTCCTTTACACAAAAACAAGCAGTGCGAAGTCAGGAAAATGAAGCGGAAATGTAAATGTTTCGTTGAATTGTGGATTAAAACTGAAACATATTATCTCATAAACATTTGAATCAAGGACGATTTCAAATATAAATACTTAACCTTTGCTTCTACATACAAAGAAAAAAAAACATATGAATTTGGGATTAGTTATGCACATTTAAAAGTTATGATTTCCACGATATGCCGAAGTAACGAACAGTATTTCTCTATTAGATGACGCAAAAAAACCATATTTTCATCGAATTAAAAAAATAGAAACATGCACCCGTTATTTCGTATGGTCTTTGTCCGGAATTTTTGGGAATCAGCTGGAATTCCAAAGATCTCAACAGTCACATATGGATCAATAACATCATCTGTTTGGGATATCATCGGTAAATATTGCCCACTTATAACCTGTAACCAAAAAAATATTTCATTATGTTTTATTCATAAAATATGTTTTATTTTCCAAACCACTGCCGCATTTTTTGACATCCAGAACAACTGATATTGGACATTTTACTAGATCCAAAGTGATGAATAAACCAATAAATCAACTTTAAAAAAAAAAAAAAAAAAAAAAAAACTAGCCTGTACTAAAACAATGCATCCTTATCACTCAATGCTAAAAAACAATCAATTATAAACAGAATCTATTAATAGCTGTGAAAGATTGTACAAGCAACCTACCCCAACTAGCATCGTTGTTACAACTGCACTAGATACCTCAGGCATACGTGGATCTAAAAAACGTGCGTCCATTTAGTTTGTGTTATTCAGCTGATGAACACTGTAGGCGAGTACTATGAAAATTGGCGTAATTTTTTTTTACTTCCTTAACTACTTAATTTTGTGCTTTCCAGATCTTTAAAACCTTTAGAAGTGAACTGCAAACATAACACTTCGACAGCAGTTTTATATCTTCATCTACGTCATTGAAGAATGCTATTTCAATTCCTTAGGTAGTTTGAGATACATGTGATACCTTGATTCGTGATAATTTGCTGTCCTATCAAGTTTGACCTTAAATCCTTCTACTGAAATACTTCAGAAAAGAAAGACCAACAAGTCCATCGACAAGTGTCGCTGATTTGAGCACGTAACCACAATTACCATTAATTCGAAAGAGACCATTAACCAAATCGAGATTTCCCCTGCAGTTTGCATATTCATTGCGACTGACTGTATACCACAAAGCCATGAAGGAATAGGATCCATATTGCTTGAATCCTGCCGTAGTCCTTTCGGGAACGATTTCACAAATCTTTTTGATGTATAAGCGGCAAGCGAATAACCGCTTTCCATATAGTTTTGCAACCTTCCTTCGGATAAAGAGCAAGAACCATCCATTGGATCTAAAAGTAAATCGAATTTTGTTTTATAATCTCGATTATAATCTCGATACCAAAATAACCGTTATAAATTATCAAAAGAATCATTTTGTTTACAAACTTAGAACCACAGCTTTGACTGGACGGCAAACTTTGAAAAAATTATGAAACCTTTTTCAGTTTGTTTTGCTTCCACAATAACGAACCCTTAAAATGTAAAATGAAAATTAACAAACGTTCATCGATATCTTGAAAGATGTTATGCGAAAGTTTAACAGATGGTAGTGATATCAATCGAGAAAATTCTGGATCGAGTTTGATAGTGTTTCTATTTCTATTATTATCTTCGGTTATTTCGTCATTATCCTGATCAAATTTTCGATCGGGACCTTGTTCTGACCTCAGTTTTTTGCCGCGCAACAGATACTTATTCTTCAAAGCATTTGGAGAAGGTAAAGGTTGAGAAGCAGCATTACTAGGGCGCATATATATTTTATCGCCTAATACCTAAATGGAAAAATGTTTAACTCTGGGAAAAAGTGAAAAATGAATATTTCACATGAAAGTTAACATAAATATTTCGAATCAAAATAAAAAAACGAGGTGATGAAAATGTATCCACAATTAGAACTAACTTCCTTAAAAATGCGTGACATTGCCTTTTGCTGCGGTAAGCTAACATGATTCTCGATAGTCAATATCACTGGATAAGGATTTATTTTGAAGGAATACGCATCAATTTCTTTCAATGCATCTTTCAAGGTGATCTTTCTGATAAATGTACGTTTATGCGTAATACACGGCTCACCTTCGTCGCCATCAAAAATATCTACTGAAACAGATACAATTTGATCTCATATTTGAAAAGCAATCATTAATCATTAAAATTAAAACCTAGTAATAGTAAAAATGATAATAATACATACACTCTAAAAGCCGTACACCCCTTTTCAGCGCGTTAATATAACCTTCAACAGTTGCATCACCCTTCATTTGCAGTCCAGTGAGATAAGTATTGTGACTTGAGTTGACGTAATAATGGCTTAGTGTATGATCCATGTCCTGGAAAATCCCTTCATGTCCAGGTTTCAGAATACTGCCCCATTTATCGAGTAATAACCGGCGGAAACCTAAAAATGAATCAGAATTCTTATAACTGACCCTAAAAATGGGAAGAATTTTCAAATACAGTCAGAACGTTTAAACTGAGTCCTTCCCTTAACTAACAGCCTATCATTAATAAATCGAACGTTATAATTTTTTTTAAAAAACTTTCAGATATTTTAGAATGCATATCACATTATCAGCATCATAACTCATACATTCTTCATCCAGTAGTAGCCAAGATTGCTGATGAACCTATTTCGTGTAATAATAAAAAAAACTAAATTTTAAAATTTTATCTATATTATTCTGTTACAGAATACAAAATTCTATCTATTAGTACAATAATTCCGGAAATTAAGTGAAGTATCATTTAAAAATTAGATATAATGTGGTACCGATAGGTCCAAGTATTTTTGTACTTCGTTTTTCTGCTTCGAAATTGTCAATAATTGATGCGGCTTCCTTTTCATCAATATCATCAAACTGTAAACATAATCCATTGAGGAAATTTCAACTTAAACAACACAGAAAGCCAAGACTGCTTTAATTTTCGAAACAGTGCATAAATTCACTTAAAATTATGCACTTTTCGAAAATGTGCATTACATTCTCGGTCTTGTAATAACTGGTAAAAAAGGCATGTCAAGTATCAGTGAATGCACTTTGGAATACCTGTTGTTCGATAGTTAAGAATGTTTTCAAATCAGAAGCAGACAAAGCTGGGTCATTGGTTGCACTGAACATTCTCATTGCATGCTTTAGATCTGGACGCTCTGTTAGATAGGAGAAAAATTAATGAATTCACTTTCGTCTAGCTCTCCATCATTTTTATCAAAAGAATTTGATTGCTGAAAAAGTTGAAATACTATTTACAATGCGGCAAAATTCGAATGAGAACTACATCAACTGCAGATTAATTTTAAAAAACAACTGGTAAACCGGAATAACATCTGGATCATTCTGAAATTCGGACCCAAAAACGTTCAATGGTCGTAAAGAACAATTATGAAGACAAACAGACGTGGACTCCATTGGCGTAAATCTGGAGAAAAAAGAACGAATTTTGACATAAATCATTCATTTATGAGCCTTTGAAAAATGACCGTGTACAGAGCACGTGCATATTCGTTACTGATTTGCAGATTCAGCGTTCTCAGCAGCTTCAGTATTTCATCAAAATTTAATTTGCCTGGAACGAGTTACTGCAAACCCTCATGGCATATGTTATTATGGAATAAATAATTGCAACTTTCCGAACCGTTGCAGTATGCCGTGTCATAATCAGAGAAATTTTTGAAGAAACTATCAGTATTCAGTCTTTACTGTCTCAATCATTAATATTCAATAACTTCCTCCCTAAATAAAGATTAGAAATTTGTGCTTCAGTGTTCTGGATTAAAAACCATTAAATATTTTGAATACTCGTTTCAGTGAGGTACAATAAAATTAACTGACCACTTTTGTTTATATCAGCTCTCCGGAAATTGTCTAATAGCCAGCGCTCTTCATCAAAGTACACGCGCCCTTGATTTTTCTTAGAGATGAGATGTTGCAAACCCTTCACAAACTTATCTCTCACGAACGGATTTTCAGCAGCAAAATCAACCGATTTATGGAAGAAATGCCGACGACTTAAGATTATAGACATACACATTTCTTCCTTCAATTTTATTTGCTAAGTAAACGAGAAAAGTCACTAATATATTTTAAAGCAGCAACATTAAATTAATAACCGAGATCTTATAAACATTCACAAGTGCTACTGACTAATGTGTAGCAGGTAACAGGAAATGATGAAATTAAAGAAATAATGAACCTCATTTCATATTTCAATCATATTTCAATATATTGTTGCAGGAATTTTAAATAATAGAATGATATTTTTTTCACCTTAAATAAAATATGGGACAGTCAACATAAATAACACGATTAGAGGTACCTTTCACCAATAAGAATGCGTAAAAACTTGTATATATGTTCAATCTTATACAGAAACCAGAAATTCAATTGTAATTCAAATAAAAAAAATTTTTTTTGCTTTTTATTAAATTCATCCATCAAAAATACTGTAAACATACATGCACAAACATTCATATATTTATATCCATACGAATTCTAAACCTATAAAAATAAAATTAATCTAACCGTGACTTTTTCTCGAAAAGAATAGTTCTTAGAAGCTTTGTGAAGGTTATCAGAACTGAATCCCTTTCGTACCTCCAGGATATCACTAATATCTACTGAAAAATAGTCATACGTGCTGCATCATTTTCGAAAAATTGCAAATTTTTCATTCCGCTATATATCGAAATATGGTTTGTTCTAGATCAATGAAAGCCCGAAAACATCAAAGAACTAACGAAAAAGTTCTCAATGTGGTTATCCTCCTGTGAAAAATGAGCACAAGTCAGAAAAAATGACTCTCACATCGTATATAACACTTTCATAAGTCTTCAGGAAGCTATCTATAGCGATAAGTAATAAGTACAGAATTTAACAGAGATTTCATGATTATAAAAATACAGATGGTAGAGATTTGGCAAGTTAAAGAAAAGATAAGTAGAAAAGGTAAGTAACGCACTCTATCTCATTAAATCATAAGTCAATTTACAAAAATCATCAACTTGCCAGATTTGAGTTTCAGTGGTACAAACTTCCAACAGACAGCTGAATGATAACAGAGCCATTTTTGATCGTCCACGTAAACTCGTCGAGATGTTACCAAGCGACCCGTTTTGATCCGACACATTCTTACACCCTTTTGGCATAATTCTAGGCATTCCTTAAATTCATCATCTATTGTTACCTTCACTTCATCGTCCATAACGATTCTGGAAAAATCCGAGATAATCCAACATCCAAAAAGGAATGAACTAGCAAACAAGTCATGGAAGTACAACAAATGTATACAACATGTCTAAAACTTAATAATGTGTGAATCACATTCGAGAACCAGTGCTTGGAAGATGGGCGGAACAACAAACTAATGGAACTTTTCGACAATGAAGAACAGAGACACACAATGAAGTCTATAATAAAATGAATGTAATTTGGTCACGAACACCTTCAATTATCTAGGATATATAATCATAGAATAGAACAAGATAAAGAAAGGAATAGAGAAAGAAAGTAAAAAATTACATGAAAATCTTTTAAAAGCATATAAAAATAATCAATGGTGTAGCAGAAAACATTCAATTCACAGCTGTAACTTTTTTTGTTTTTGAAATCAAATCAACTAAAACAATAAAAAGATACTGTGTATAAAGATGTAAACAATGTATTGATTTTTACTCTCATCAGAAAGATAATACTTTGCAAATCAGTAATACTTAATTTCAATTCGTAAATTCAAAACTCATAATTTCTTATGCATCTGAAAATGTTGCTATAAAAAGTTTAATTGAAGCCAGCTGTACCATTCCATGGAAATGTTTCAGAGTACATTTCTAAAAAATCAGGAGAGGGATAAAAGTCCATTTCATTCTGTAAATAGTCATTCTTTCGATGTTCTGTCAAAATTCATGCTAAAAAATAACCTGTTTATTTTAAATAGTAGAATGCCAACCCTTAATTATCTGTTCAACAATTTTCCAGCAATCCAAGACGTTGATTAATCAAATCCAAATGTTTTGAAATAAGTACATTATCTAAAATGCTTAAGTTAGGTTTGTTTTTAAATCCATAATAAGTAAGGAAATTTCTCGAATGTTATATTTCAACTAAGTACGTCATATTAAGTACGTCATATTAAATGATTA
Organism: Dirofilaria repens; assembly: GCA_008729115.1. NCBI lineage: Eukaryota > Metazoa > Nematoda > Chromadorea > Rhabditida > Onchocercidae > Dirofilaria > Dirofilaria repens. The sequence continues at coordinate 977,302 of SNRZ01000016.1, read as the reverse complement.
CAAATAACAAGTACATGTCAACTATGCAAAACAGAATTAAATTACAATATATTTCCTATAGGTCAATATTTTTAACTTACCGCATGATGGTTATCTTACCCCTCTCATTTTTAGGGCAAGATGATTCCAATTAGCTGTACCACTCACTGCATATCGAACCATGTTTCATGAAAGTTTCTTAAACAAAATTCATATAAATCAGTCGTTAAACCTCTTCGTTTATTTCATTTCCTGACTAAGCTATTATTTACTCATATTTATGCGTTTTTTTTCTGCTATACTCATTTATAATGTATCATTACAAAGTCATAAGTTCACGAGCCGATAATGAAATCAACTGTAATATGAAAAACCCGTAATAGCACGATAGTCTCAAGAAAAAAATTCTGATCCAACAACTTTCACAAAGGAATGCAAAATGGGATGCAAAATATGTACCATTGGCTGGAACATACAATTCTTTTTTCACACATTTATACTAATCGGTTCATTACAAAAAAAAAATCAAAGGAAAAAAAACCAAAGGCAAATATTGGGGGGACGATTTGCAATAAAGCCAGTCCAACGTTCGGCGAAATTATTCATTTCTCGAAAATGAAAAAGGACATATAAACTAGTATATATCAATAAATTTATATAAAAAAGTGAAGTAAAAAATTACCCAATTTTCGACCGCTTTAAAGAATTATAATTTTTTTTACTTTAACATAAATTAATGAAATGTAAGAGACGAAGAAGAAATACGAGGCATAACATATTTGTGAAGGTTATTTTTGACCAGTAGTTTCAAATGTTTCTGCAAAATATATCACCTAGATTCGACCAGAACTTTTTGGATATGCTATAGTTTTAAAACTTTTAATCTTCCTTTATTCCGTCAAACCTGTCGGCAGCTGTCGAGATATTGAAAATTCTTTGATCCAAAATAATTAAAAATACTAACCGAAAGTGAGAAACTAAGCAAAATGAGAAACATTCCCGAAAAAGAAAAAGCCCCTATCACATGTGTTTGATCTAAAATAAATGAAATCTATACATGACAGTATGTCTAAATGATAACAAGATAATTTAGGATAATAGTGATAATGGTAATGTCGTACTGAAATTAGGGCAGTTGTCGTGGAAGTTGTTTGCGGAAACGAAGAGCTGGTAGAGGAATAGTTTATTTTGATATTTGAATTTGGAATAATATTCACTTGATAAGCAAGGTTTATATATGCTAGAAATGGGAGTGGTTTACAACGCAAACTGTTAAGACAAAATTATACATAGGTATGATGGTAAGATCCGATTGCAAGATAAGTATTACACACAAAATTATTCCCTGTACGACAGGAAATACCAAAAGGGTGAGCTTAGCTAAAAAGCAGAAAAAACATGGGAATAATCTAAGGAATGTGAATTTCTGGTATAACCGGAACACAAAATATGTGGTTTCGTCAAAAAAAAAAAAAAAAACATTGGAATTCGATGGGAATAAATCTAAGAATTATAAATGAGATGATTGATGAGTCATGGATAATGAAAATTATTTTCATTTCTATTCCATCTCTCACGTCTTTCGCGACATTCCGGAGCGAGGAGTTTTGATGTATTTAAGGAATGGATGATTGGATCATAAGACAAAGTAATGGGTTGATTATAGAATTGATGACTTTCTCTTTCCATTAGAGGTATTATTTGGACTATTTTCTTAGAGATGAGTTCCCTTCGAATTGGTTTTTTGGCACATAGAGAATGAAAAATGAGAGTAATTAGTTTAAATTTTAGTTCTACAATAATCATCATGATTAGAATCACAGAACTAAATACACTAATAGTAATGAGTTTCTATTATGGTTGCTAATTCTTCCTCTATTGTTTCAGTAATCTTCTCGGTTTTGTTAGTTGTTCAATTAACTCTTCTCCTTGTTGATCTAATTCTGTCTAGAGAGACTCTGCCTTTGGTAGATTAGTTCTTAAGTTGATAATTTCGTGTTTTTGAGCTAATATTTCTAGTTCTGCATTAATTCTTTCAATTTCAAATTTGCTAACTATGCCTGCTGTGAATTCGACCTTTTTCCATTCAGACTTATTAACATTACAAGGTGCTATTAATAACTTATTATCAATTCTGTTAGCTATAATATCACTTCTTTGGAGTAATAATTTAGCTGTTAAGGTTGAGTTACTAGTTGATAACCATTCTATTAGAATAGGTTATTTCTATTTTCACAACTTCGTCGTTGTGTTTCAACTAGTTGTTGCTTAAATTGTAAGTTTACAACATCAAAAATATATTGAAATTTAATATTCGCTGGATCAAATTTACTTGACTTATTTTCTTCTTCGTCGTCTAATTCCTTCATAATTAACTGATCCTTGGAATCTAAATTCATTGCATTTTTTGATTGCCATTGGTCGATTCCTTCATCGATGATTATATCTCCATTCATGAGATGAAAGTTAGAAAAATTACAAGTCGTGTCCTTTATCTTTCCATTTTCCTTAAAGAATGAATGATGTTTGTAATTCATCTATAATAACATGCTCCTCGTATATTTGGGCATTATATTTTCCAATTCTTTTATAAAAACATTTACTTGTTACTTGGATATTGTTCCATAATACGATGCTTGACTCTAATACACATTTACCACTTTGTGTACTGCAGTGATTGGTATCATCAAGATCCGATAGTAATCCCTTACCATAATAAAGGAGGAGTGATCCTTTTTCGATAGTAATCCCTTACCATCATAAAGGAGGAGTGATCCTTTTTCTAGCATGAAATTACTAGTTGATTGACATTGTATTCCTAACTAACCGTATGAATATTGTATATTGTTGTTCGAATGGACAACGAACAACAATATCGTTGTCCATTTATTCTGCTTAATTCTTTTTAACGGTAATCCATTTAATTCCTTCTGATTGTATAAAGTTAGGCATAATAGAGCAGAAATGATGGTTTCGTCTGAAACTACTGACAAAGATAGTCTCAAAAAAGCCTTAGTACACACCGTTCGAGTAATATTACTACATTTGATTGCAGGTATCCGAACGTGAGTCCGAGTATAAACTATAACTCGTGTCAATGTGACATTTTTTGATGAGTTATTTCATTACAATTCCATTTATGTGGCATATTAAAAGGAATACCTGATATCCATTTACAATCTTGTTTGGCGTTTGTCCTAACTGCGATTATAAGAATCAGGGACATTAAAAATAAACAATGATTTAGAATCATTATTGACTTAGAAATTGGTCGGGTTCCTTCTTGTATCTGTGTGGGCCTTCTGGTTCTTCTAACAATCGTTTCCTCAGGTTCTGAATTTTGAATTGAAGGCTCCGGAGTTGGTTTTTGATTAATTTTGTTGTCTTCAACTTCTAGAGGATACAACATATTCACTGGCCTATGGAGTAACCTTCCATTTGGCATTTCTATTATAGCATTTTTATTTTCCCATCTCGCCCTCTATTGACTTCCTTTATTTTTGCTAATTTCCACATCCCGCGGAGCATTTCAGGTTCGTTAACTAATACAATTTCTTGTTCTGAAGGTTCCACTGCATTAACTAATCTTGGGAGGTGTGATTTTTCTGAGATCGTTCCTTTAAACTATTTAGATATTCCCTTTTCCATAAACGCTTCATTCGTATGTGACCAATATTTAATTAAATTTTCTTGAGTACTCATTCTATAAGGAGTGTACTCCTCTTAATCCTTTTCACTGAAAATTTGAGTTACTAGAGGAGCGTTTGGTGAAATAAAATCTATTGGACGTATGACAACATAATCACTGAAACTTATATATTAGTGGTCGGATGTTCAGTATACCTTCTATTTCCACCATTAATGTGATCAATTCCTTTCTGCCAAAGTAGTTTCCTACCAATAGACTTTCTCATTGCGTTTTTTGTTAGACCAATCAATCGTTCATAGACTCCTCCACTCCATGGAGCTCTTGGAGTTATACTCTTCCAAATGATACCTTCATTGTTAGGAAGGTTTTTATTTTGGTGGTGTATTTCATAATGGTCTTGAAAACCAATTGGAACTGTTTAGCATTGTCGCTAAGGATAAGTTTGGGATAGCCTCGTCGTGCACTGAATCTTCTTAATACATGCATGAAGCTTTCAGCTGTCAAATCATCTACTAGTTCTAGGTGTATAGCTTTAGTTGTGAAGCATGTGAACAAAGCTATCCATCTTTTGTTAGACCACTTTCACTACGGGGTCTAATAATCAGACCAACATGTTCAAACGTCGAGTACGAGTAATACGAGTTTCTGGCACATTGGCATAACTGGTAGTTTGAATGTTTTGCTTTCCACTTTTTACACGCCATGCATTTGTTCAATACGCTCTTTACTTCCGCTCTACCTTAGGTATCCAGAAGTTTCTTCTCAATTCTGATAATGTATGAGCGATTCCTGCGTGGCACAAATTTTCGTGTTGATGTTGAATGAGAAGCTTGGTTACAGGATTATGCCTTGGAAGATTTAAACTGTCTGGATATATCCTACACTAATGTTATCCAGTCGATTCCGGCATTTCCATAAAGAATGTATATCGCTATAATAAAAGATTCCATTTGTTTATTTCCTCTTCATTGATACCTTCCAATTGAGCTTGTATAATCAAGGCTTTCGTAGCGTCGGCTAATTCGCACGATGTTAATTCTGTCCTTTCTGGTACTTCTTTCAACCATACAAACCTTCCTTTCGATATATATCTTATGAATCTTAATGCCCATGCTGTTATTCCTCGTAGTCTTATCCATTTACTAATACGAGTTGCATCAATTAATCGAAACCTTTTAATTGTAATGAGTTTAGTAATAGCCGAGGCCGTACAGACTTTGTTTTCATATTCTTCTTGTTCATAATAAATATTATCCTCCCATTGGAGCCATGCTGATTCTTCATCCTTTAGCCATTGAGACCAGTCCACCATTGTTCGAAATTTGCGAGTTGAATTGGAGACATATATCCTTTTGTTGCTATGTCAGCAGGGTTAGATCTGCTTGGCACATATCTGTATGAAAAATTTGCCATTCGTATTTCATCGATTCGATTTTGTATGAATTTTGTAAAAGTCTTGATCGATTTTTATCCATTGGAGAGCACAGCGGGAATCTGACCATAATGTGACTTTTGCATCTTCGATTTCTAATTGTTTGATAACAAATTTGGTGGCTCGCACTCCAATTAAAATAGCTATAATTCTAATTTAGGTATTGTTATACCTTTCACAGGAGCTATTCGAGATTTCGCAAAATCAAAAATGTATTTATACCTTGTTTTGCGTAGACTGCTGCAGCACATGCCGTGGGGATGCATCGTAAACATATGAATTTCTAATTGTTGTAAACGATCAGAATCTAGACCATGCGTGGAATTTCTTTAACTTTTTTGGCCATCGACTTATAAGGATTTCCCATGTTTCCAGGTCGTCCTTTTCCAAATTGATCCCAGGATAATTTCCCTTTCCAAAGAGTTTGTAAGAATAGTTTGAATAATAACATTGATGGAATTAAAAATTCCAAAGGATCATATTGAAGGCAATGAATTGTAAGATTGTCCTTTTTGTTGGGGTTTGGTTATCCCACGGTTTTAAGATTATTCCAATAGAATCAATAACTGAATTCCAGTTGATGCCAAGGATCTTTTTTATTTGACTTACTTCTGCTCGGTCGTTTTCAGGAATAAGTTTATTGAAATAGTTGTCATTTGAAAAGAATTCTCGTATATTTATTGAGGCATTCATAAAGATGTCCTTCATTTCGTTGTAAATTTTGAGTGCTTCTTCGGTTCCATTTGCGGTAATAAAACATTATCGACATAGAGGTTTTTCTTAATTTCTAAAGCGGTTTTGCTTCCATAAGTTTCTAGATGATAATTGAGAGTAGCTGAAAGTAAAAAGGGAGACGCTATTACTCCAAATGGAACTCTCTGAAAACGGTAACATACAAATTTTCCTTGGTGATTTCTCCTTGAATCCTTTAACCATAAAAAACGAATGCAGTTCCTTTCGAAACGGATGTAATTCCAGTAAAAAGGCCTTTTCTATATCTGCTATCATAACATTTTTCATCATTCGGAAACGAAGTAAAACACCTGCTAATGTAGTGGGACCACGATATATAACACATTATTCAACTTTTTTCTCCTTTATATGGGCTGAAGCGCGTAAGACAATTCTAATTTTGTAGTTGCCTTTCCTGGGGTTAATACTTCATGTGGGGTAAATAATGTATAATACCTTCTTGATCCATATTTGCTGTCACTTTCTCAATAATATTCGACAGTAATTGCTGCTTGATTATCTCGTCATAACGTTCGAGCAAAGATTGGTTAGTTTGAAGTCGTTTGACTAGTGCTTTAATCGTCCATAACAAAGACCAAAATTATCTTGTAAATTAACCTTTGATCTTTCCATGGCCAACAGATACCTGTTGTTTTCTTTGGTAATAGAACTTTTTAATTGTTCCAATGCTTTCTCGTCATCTTGGTCATTTGGTTGTTCTTGAATCCCTATTACCTCCAATTTCCAAAACTGATCAATGTCTGGATTAGTAATGACAGTGGTTACATTAATGGAATTAGGGCTATCAAGTTCACAAGTCATATTAGTATATTCACAGCCCGTTATTATCGGTCCTAACTTGGTGTGAAGTAAAAAAAACCTGATAGCATACTGTGGACTTTGTACGGCTGTATGAATTCGAGAAATAATCATTTCCGATTATAATATCGGGGCATCTCCAATATTCTTCCGACTCATCTAACTGTTTCTGACGTGTAATAATTTCATATCATAAGAACTTGGATTAATAATTTGTAGTTTATCTGTTAAATAATTTAATGTATAAGCGTTGGTAATTATGATTTTAGATTCTGAAGTTCTTATTCCTAACTTTACCTTATTAGTTTGGTAGAGTTTGAGGAATTGGTTACCGAAAGAAAAAAGTTTTAATTCTTCCTTCGTGGTTTCAGCTAGATTTAAACGATTGGCTAACTTTTTTGAGATGAAAGATGATTGGGAACCTGGATCAAATAATACTAAAGAGTCTTCTTGAATCTCCAGTTTACTTGGGTTGACTGCTTCAATTTCTTTACATATTAATAGAACCTTTTTACCTTGGTGGTTGATTGGTTGATTTAGTGAATTTATGATGATTGTTGAATTTGTTTCTTCTTTGTTGGAACCATTATTGGGCGAACAATATTTCTTGTAGCAAAATGCCGTATTGTGTTGGCCTTGCAGTGGAAGCATATACGTTTCCTTTGTTTGCAGTCACTTGTTGCATGCTTCGTACGGAAGCAATTAGTGCATGCCTTGAGTTCCTTTAGGCGTTCGAATCGTTGTTTAGCCGTAAGGCAATTTAGGCATTCATTATCCCAATGATTTTTGTTACAAAATATACAAGGTCTTTTTTCCTTGTTGAACTTATTTTATTACTAGACTAAAGGTTTTTTACCTCATTTGATTGTTTTGTTATAAATAAGGCGGAAGTTCCTCTTCCCCTTTGAAACTGAAGTGCTCTTTTTTGGATTGGTTCTAGCGGAATTTTTTGGTTCCTATTTACCTCTTCATTTCTTTGGATTAATGTCATTAGGAAGTTTTGTAGGTTATTTACCGTCCATGTTGCCTTTTCTGTTTTCATCTCTAGACTTTGTCCAGGATCCATGATGGAAGTCTGCTTTCGATCGTTACTTCAATACTGGAATGTTCCAGATCCTCGCCTAATGCTTCTAACTGTCGAAGGATTTTTTCCATCGCTTCGACTCTTGATTTCCATTCTTTATCACTTCGTTGAATAGAGTGGAATTCGTTATATAACAATTTTTTATAGTGGCAGGATTACCATATTTATCGATTAAAATCTGCCTTATTATATCATAATTTTTTGGAGCTACATCAAACTCTCTTATAGCTTCCAATGCTTCTCCTTTTAAGCATGAAATCAAATAGGTAAGCTTTTGAATGTTTGGAATCTCCTGGAGGTGTATAGCTTCATTAAAGCTATTCCAAAATTCTCGCCACAGCTTTGGTTCCCCACTAAAGGCTGGCAGTAATAATTGTGGTAAATTTATTGTTGAATGATAACTGGTGAGGGTCTCTCCGTGCTCATGAACTTCTCTTGTTCAAAGGCTAATTCAAAATCATTATAATATGAAATTAAAGTAATAATAGCTTCCTTACTGTTGTTAATCATGGTAAAATACCTTGTTTGTCGTTGACTATTTTCTCGTACTTTTCTTCTTCTTTTTTCTTTGTTGTTGTCGTGATTTGTTGTATGAAGTCCAGCGATTTTTGATTGATCGTTTTCCAAAATACCAATATACATCTCGAACCGCTTGGTTTTCCTTGACGATTTGTTTCTTGATTTCATATTGCTGTTTCTGTTCCTCCAGTGGCAGGTTTCGATCAGGTTTCTTGATCTCTTCCGGAAGTTCGATCACTTTGCCGATTGTTGGTTGCGCTGATTGATTGAGAGAGGTCGCCATTCTGACCTCACCTCGGGCACCATAAAATTGTCGTGGAAGTTGTTTGCGGAAACGAAGAGCTGGTAGAGGAATAGTTTATTTTGATATTTGAATTTGGAATAATATTCACTTGATAAGCAAGGTTTATATATGCTAGAAATGGGAGTGGTTTACAACGCAAACTGTTAAGACAAAATTATACATAGGTATGATGGTAAGATCCGATTGCAAGATAAGTATTACACACAAAATTATTCCCTGTACGACAGGAAATACCAAAAGGGTGAGCTTAGCTAAAAAGCAGAAAAAAACATGGGAATAATCTAAGGAATGTGAATTTCTGGTATAACCGGAACACAAAATATGTGGTTTCGTCAAAAAAAAAAACATTGGAATTCGATGGGAATAAATCTAAGAATTATAAATGAGATGATTGATGAGTCATGGATAATGAAAATTATTTTCATTTCTATTTCATCTCTCGCGTCTTTCGCGACAGCAATTAAGATAATTATTATGATATGAAATCAATTGTTAGAAATGTAATTTTACAGCTTTCGAAATTGGCATAATCATTTTGATCAATAAGAATATCTGGAATTTGGTCGAGATACCGAAAAACAATCATTCTTATAAAGTTCCATCCTTTTGTAATTTTGTCTTTACCAATTTTCATTGACGAAATGAGCAAAGTGTTAAGACTAGGCTATTATTATTAACCCACAGCTGAAAGGAGATTTTAGAAGACAGCATGAACTTATTTATGTCATCCATAATACTTTATAAGAAAATGAATTTTTTGAACAATTTACGATAAATCGCATAAAATTGAATACATAATGCTGAAAAAACTGTCACCATCTTAGCTTGTCACTTTGGTCTTCAGATAAACCGTCCATTTCATTTCATTATCGGTTTATGATCAATAATTAAGGGGATCATGATAAGATCAAAATATCAAATTCAGATTTGGATCGAGCTAGTTTTAAATATAGATGATATTTATATATTTCTTCCGGGAAACAGAAAGTTTTAAGTCTCAGTCACAATCAAGTGAATTATGAATAACTGTTCAGAAATCAAATATTTAAAAATTACTTTAAATTCATCAAATCGATAATGAATGAAAATAAAATTTAAATAGGTTCGATAACATCTTATATTCGTTATTATAACATAGATTACTTCCTTCTTCCAAATTTTTCATCTAATCTTCAGGTAGTAAAAACGAAAACTACAAACAATCTGAATAGAAAAGAGAGCGGAAGAAAGCGTATTAAATTCGAAAGAATTTATTTGTTAAAATTTTTGACCTATTTAATTCAAATCAGCACAATATTATTATTTACGTAAGCCATTTACGATCAATGTTAAGACTGATTATTTTTTCAAATGGAATTTTTTTCTTTTTTTTCGATTCTTTTTTCTTTGAAAAAAGATAATGAAATGAATGTAGTGAAAAATTTTATTCGCTTTCGTTGAGTTGCAACAGGATACACAGAGCTGCAAATTCTTTATTCCCACTTAAGTTATACCAAAGACAAAGTTCAAAGATACCAATCTCATACTCAAACTTGGGTGATTAAACCATTAATACGAGAAGTCATCCTAACACGACAACAAAAAAAACTCAACGATTTAAATTTCAATAAAACGAATTAATAACGGTAACAATATGAAGAAAAATCTAATATCATCCTTGATATTATTCTCGAACGAAATTCTCCGAGCAACTATATCGACAATGATTTGAATGGTCAGCACCCTCTTCTTTTATGAATGGAAGATCCTGATACAGTCGATTATAAAGAATAGAGCCTTGTTAGCTAGTGGAAAATGCAACTCATAGACAATGAATAACGTTTCTAGCTCATATCTTACATTATACAATAAATACGCACGTACAATATATACATATTCATGTGAAATCCAACACAAAGGAATCACTGAATTCTTTGCTTTTCTGGTTCTGTAGTAGATTGCAATGACACTCACAGTTCCTTTTATCAAGGAATCTTTGCGCAGTTTATTCGCGACAATGATATCCAAAAAGAGAGACGAAAGATTTTTATTGTTCAAAATTAAAAATAGCTCAATAAGGAAAAAACAAAAGTAATTAGCAATAATAATGTAAATAGATCATAATTATTCTAATTTCCAGTAATTATTGAACATGCAGAAAATTAAACGAAAAAATGAGTCGCCTTCATAGTAGCGCTCTAATATTCTGATATGGTCAATCATTATTAAACTTTTGAAACATATCAGACTTAAATTTGTAATGAATTAGTTCACTTCAAATATCTGTTATAATACATAGCTTAATTTAGTACTGAACATTTACTACTGTACAAATATGTATTTATACGTATATTGATATATGAGAATATTTTGCGTATAATGTATTATAGGTAAGGGAGGAGTCAAGAGTGACGTTCTTCGTGAAGGAGGAAGAAAAAGTATTGCCAGCTGACTTTGAATAGAATGGGCAGTTCAAACTTAGTTCTTTAAACGAAGGATCAACTTTTCTTATATTGAATTTTGTCGACGGTGACGTTATATTTATTGGCTATAGCCGAAAAAGAATGGTTTCTGGTGGTTATCGAGTTGGTATGCACTTGATAACATCAGCATTACGACTTCTCGAACCAAGAGTTGATGATGATTTCGTCGATCGTCTACATTATCTTTACACATCAACCATGTTCTTCTTATTTTCCATCATTGTATCTGCTAAACAATACGGTAATTATTTCAATACTTCATATATATATATATATATATATATGCATATACGCGCACTTTTTGAATTTTTATTACATTATAAAAAGTTATGGCAATGATGTATCTCTTATGTAATTATAAAAAATCATCATTAAGATGAAGATATGCCATCGATACTTTTTATCACTCATTTGTCATAATTTCTGATAAACAAAAAAACTATACATAAATGAAATATTGTCGAAATTTTGTTTGAAAAGTATTGCTTTGTTTAACTCCAAAATATCCCCAAATCTTCAATTCTTTTTGATAGATGATATTTATACTTGAAAACTATTATTTGTTTAATTCTAAAACATTCTCAATTCTTCAGCTTTAATTCTTTTTTCATAAATATATTTGATAGCTGGAAACGAATTTTTTTTATTATTCGGGAATCGAAATTAAATTTTTACAGTTGTAATTGTATACTGTATTGCTTATTTGAACATTTCTATATACAAATTTTTGGAGATAAAATTTGGAAGAATATGAGATTCGGGAATTATAGAATTTTATTCAAAATAATGAAAACAATTCAACTAAGCGCATAATGTTATTAGGCAATATTAATAATTAGAGACATTGTTATTTGAACTAAGCATTAGTAGTTTTAAGACTAATTAATAAATAATTACAGATCTGAGAAATTTCATTCTACATAATTATATATTACAGAAATCAATCAGCATCACAAATATTATTTTTTGAATGCATCATGTCGCTGAAAATATGAAAAATAAAGATAAAATCTTTTTTTCATCAAACCTAAACTTACTTTGATGTTTCATTTTTTTAGGTCATCCAATTGAATGTTTTGTACCAGCACAATTTACCAAAGCTATGGAGCAATATACAGAAAATTACTGCTGGGTTCAAAATACCTATTGGGTACCATTTCAGGTAAATTTCTCAAATATTTTAATCGATTTTTTCTTCTTTTGTTATTTGCGATGCAAAATATAGAGAAGCATTAATCAAAATAAAATTGAAAGCAGAGAATAAAAAAAATAAAAAGAAAAAAGATTTTCTATGAATAGCAGGTATATGCATTAAAAAAAGAATAATGGCTTTCTACTTTTTAACTTTACAAAATCGAAGTGAAAATGATTTTTCAAATCCTTTTTTCCCCCTCTTCGAACAAATTTCGATGGGTATTGATGTTTTATTACAATGTGGCGATAAATGAACTTTTGATGAGCAAAAAATAGAAGTTAGAAAAAAACTGAAACAGAAGTATGTTTTTTTATTTTCATTATTGCTGTGTTTTTTTTTTCTTTTTTTTTTGTGTATATACATTGGTAATTGATGGATCAGTTCATTCTTGATCGATAAAATTAAATCATATAATCTAACGCAATCATTCATTTTCTTTGATAGGAGTATTAATTGTTCAATTGTTCAGCAATAGCTATTTTAAAAATATAATATTTTCTTTTTTATTAAGAAAAAAAATGTCTTCTGATCGTTTTCATTGTATGACAAAACAATAAAATGAGAAAAAAGACTGAAAAAAGTACATGTATTAAATATACATACAATAAATAATGAATTATGACAAGAAAGCTTATTAAAGTTTGGATTTATTAATGTATCCAAAGTTTATTTAAATATATCCAAAGTTTTGAAATTCAAAATGATTAACAGATTTAAAAATTTTCTCGTTTTCAAATTTATCCCCACTATTTTATTTCACAATGAAAGTATATTTTAAGCAATTAAAAAGCGTGTATCATTATTGAAATTATAGGTAAGAAAGTAGATCAACTTTTGTTAAATCAAATGTTATCAACAATTTTATCAAATGACTATTATACTTCAAAGAGACAGAATACTGTAATGATAACATTCTTATAGTGAGCAATATTGTAGTTTTGGACATAAAATAATCGTTGTCACGAATATTGTTAAAGGATTTAATACCGCATCGTTTGGATGATCGAGAGCATCGACAAATTGGTTATTATCAGTGGGTACCATTTGCATTAGCCATTGCAGCTATTATGTTTCATATGCCATCAACTATTTGGCGAATACTTAGTACACAATCAGGTGATAATCTTTTTAATTTGCCATCATCAAACACTTTTTCGAATTTCAATTCCAGTAAGTTTCATTGACTTGATTAATCTTCATGACTGATGGATTTACGGGATATCAAACTTTAAATACTTTTATCAAAAATGTATTTTTTCTTTTTATCACATCAATAAGGATTGGAATTTTTTTCAAAATACCATAACTAATAGTAATATTTCAACTTTTCTATTAAAGGCAAGTGCTGTGTTCCGGAGAAGTTAGTATATTTGTTGCGATATATTTCGAAGCTAACCTTCCATATCTATTATGTTTTTCTTTTCTTTTTTTTAATGGGACTGATATTTCTTGGAAGTTTCTATTTTATCCAAGCCAAAGAATTATCGATTTCTCTCTCTTGTTTATTGTTGTTTAAATATCATTTCAAAGACAAGGAAATGGTGGTCATTATTTTACTGGGCAAAGATACTAGTTGTTGTATACGAAAGAGCAAAGAATTAAAAATTATCACTTTTCACATCGAGCATTAATGATGAGTGGAGAAGGAGATAGCTCGAGCATTTCTTTGCCAAATGTGATAGCTTAAGTTAAAAATAAACAATTGATGAAAATCGATAGTAAAACTGCAGGATTGAATATGTCACTGGTGATACAATTGGCAAGCCAGGATCAAAATGTCGATCCGTTAATACGAGATCATTCTGTTGAAGTACTGACTAGGCATATTGATGATGCGCTGAAATATCAACGTGATTATGGTAGTCGAAATAAAAGTGTGAGTATTTACGTCAAGTAGTCTTGTGAAATCAAACTTCAGTATCCAGTCCAAGAATATTACAAGAATATGACTGATTGGGTAGTATCGAAGCATCCCAAATGATACAAAAATATTTAAATTTGTCAACAAGATAAAGGTAAATGATCCGATTTACCGAATGAGTAATCAATGAATAAAATAATATATGGTAAATTGAAAGTAATACACTGATATTTCATCGTTTTTTTTTCAATAAAAAACGTACATATATAATACTGAAATCGATCTGTGTTTGACACAAGCAGTAAGCAAAATGCATCAATTTAACATTAAACAGAAAAGTTTATTTAGGACACTTCAGTTCATCTGAAAAATCAGTCAAAATTGCTATATTTAATTGCATCTTATATGATATCATGAAGGATTGAGAGAACTATAACCATATCCTATGTTTGCTTCAAAAGCTTATTTATAAACTTGCATCCCAAGCATACATATTAAATCTAATTAAATTTCAGTTATTTGCCACATGTTGCTGATTTTCAGTCCTGATAAAAGATTAAATTAATTTTTTCTGGCAGAGTCTTGAATTTATCAAGGATTTGTAATTGACATTGCAATATTTCTCCTTGAATTAAATGAAACTGCTAATTAATTAAAAAATTTCCAACAAAATTTTTCACGCATAATTTTATATAGAATAAAAAATGTGATACAAAAGAAGTGATTTACAAAAAAGAAAACGATGCTTTCATCGAATTTCAAATGAATTTAAAAATTCGATTAAATTTGTAAAATTCTGATATTAATTTCAGGTATATCTATTTGCGGTCCTAAAGTTAGGCAAAATTTATGGAGCTTATGTATCAGTTGTATATCTGTTTGTGAAAAGTTTACATTTGTGTAACGTTATCTTACAATTTATTATGCTTAATAACTTTTTGGAAACATCCAATTATCCATTCTTCGGCGGTCATGTTCTTTATGATCTCATTATGGTATCATTTTTATTTGATATGATCAGAATCTGTATCTTAATTTAATGATAAAATTTTTTTACAAATTCATTGAGTTATTTAAAGACTTGAAGATGAGAAAAATATTTCGACAGCAATCTGAAATGTTTTTTAGTAAAGGTTTCTGAAGACACTGAAACTGATATTCGAATAACTTGTAGAGGGAAGGTTACGCCATATGTGGACTCAAACGTACATGATAATTTGTATATACAAATGATGGTTGAAATTTTAAATCCAAAGATTTCAACTTAAAATTAAATATTATAATTTAGTACTTTTACTAGGATGAATCTTTGATTGAGAACTTCCTCTGACATTGAGCTTAGTCAAGATCTATTCATAAGGAGCAATTTTTCTATACTGATTATCGACTTTTATCAGAATTGATTTCTTCAAAAGAGTCAAAAAGAAAAATTAAACTAACATGGAATTTTAGCTAAATTTATGAACATTTCATTTTACAAAAGCAAATTCATTTATATACGATGTAATATTCTACATCGCATTTTTTAAATTTATTTTTAAGTGACATATGTGAACATGAATAATTTTGATAATTGAAAAAGTATGTAAGGCAATTAAAAGAATATTTCTAGGGTCGAGAATGGCATGATTCAGGACGTTTTCCACGTGTAACATTATGTGATTTTGAGATACGAGTTTTGGGTAATGTACATCGACATACGGTGCAATGCGTTCTTGTTGTCAACATGTTGACAGAAAAAATATTCCTCTTTTTATGGCTTTGGCTTCTATTACTTGCATTCGGTACTGCTATTAATATGATCATCTGGACATTATCATTATCACTTGCAGAATGGCGACATGCATTTGTCACCAAATTTCTGGAATGTGAATCTAATCAAACTCATCGCTTTGTACATCATTTCCTTCGTCCTGATGGTGTATTCATTCTACATGTATGCTTTTATCAAATAGAAATTTTATCAAGAATGGATTAAAACTTTGTATTGTTGATTATATTTAGTCTTTAACTTAGAATTTAGTTCTGATAAGGATAGTAACGGCAGACGAAGAATTTGATTACCATTGAGAATTTTCAAATCTAAAAGTTTCAAGTTTTCAAAAAAGCGAAATTGTTTGCGAGATAGTTTGCGAGATAAACATATTCTATTTGTGAATTCTGTTTCTATCCAATTTTTTTAAATTTTTGGTGAATTAGTCCTAAACTTAGAAGGAATAATAGGACAATCGGCTGTTCAATGGAACGCATTTCTACCAAAAAAAAATTCATCAGTCAGCTAACCAATAAATCAATAATGCATATTTTTCTAAAGCGGAAATTTCCAGATGATTGCTTCACATGGCGGTAATATTGTGTGTGCTCGTCTTACGGAATCTTTATGGATGAAATTTCTGCAACGAAGTGGCAAACTAACCGTATTTGACGTTGAGAAAGCAGTATGTTCGGAAGAACGAAGTGGCAAGAATAGCAATAAACATGTGGATGAGGGAAATTGGCGTGAACATACGTTACCACCTCCAATGCCTTTGCTACCAGCTTCTACGCAGTTCGTCTAATAAGTGTGCATATGTCGCATTGCATGCTGAAATAGTAAAATGGATCACGATTTCAAAAAACCTATCCCTGAGAAGTTCTGTAATATAAGTTTAGGAAAATATGCTTATTTGATTGTACAAATATTTATAAAATTAACCCGATAGAATATAGGCAAGGATTTCGCATTCACTCATTCGAAATTTTAATTTTACGGGAAAAATTCAAGTTTGGAAAACTTTTTAATTGTTGAAAAATCAGTTAATTTGATCTGACTGTTATCAGAAAATAATATTATTTCTCTCGAGTTCTAAGATTTTATTTAAAAATAGAATGCGCAACGGTTCGGGATCTTTGTACCATTATTATTGTCAATGAGTGATAAGCTAAAAGTAAGCTTCTTTTTTTCAACGATCTCATAATGAATTTAATAAAAATGGTACATATTTTAATGCCGAATTTTCTGAAAGATTGATACAATGTACGCAGGAATGACACGTTGATCATCATAGTTCGTGGGAAGAATTAAATTTTGATTTGTCAATAAATGATTTAAATTTCAACTTTCACCACTTCCCAAGTTTTGCATTTTCTTTAATTATGCTCTTCAATTTATTCGCTCAAAAGGTATTTAAAGATTGTTCAATCGTCAATTTCACCCATTAAGAAATGATCCAAATTTTGTTCATTAAAATTTAATTCTCCTCTTACCTTTTCGGAAGATTTGAGGCTTGATAGAGCAAACTATACTTAATAGATCATGTCATGCTTGAAGATATGAGGCTAATGAGTACATTAAATAGACATTAGTTTAAATTTAATTAGGGACATACGGTCATTTAACATGGATATATCCTTCGATAGTACACTATAATATTCGAGATAGAGATTTGTGTCGATAAACTGGTAAGTCAATTTTTTTTCCAAAATTTTGCAAAATGGATTTTAAATAAAATTAGATCGATTTTATAATAAAATCAATTTTATTATCGTTTCTAACTTTGGATCAATTTTCATTTCTACAAATTATCAGGATTGTTGATCTGATTATTTAGTACAACGTGTTTTCTATGCTTTTATGTCTATGTATATCGAATATGAACTGAAGATTGCCTATTTTTTCATCTAATATTTTGATTCAAAATCAATCATATTATAAAATACGTGGATTAATTCTAAAAAAAAGAGATTGAATTCATTCAGAGTAGATAATTTGTCTGCTTTTTTCCCCAGCTATTTCATGATTTTTTTTTTCCTTCACAATATATGATTTACAATAATTTTTGAAATTTGTTGAATTAAGAAAAATGAATATGATGTTTTCTTTGTGCTTATTTCATTGCTCATTGTAATAATAATTATGTAAATAAAAAGAAAAAACATTGTAATAGTTTTGTTTCCTTTTTTTCCTTGCTTTATTTTCTGTTTTTTTTTTTTTGAGAAAATAATTAGGGATGAGAATTATTATGTCACATATGATTACCAATCAATGATCAAAATTTTCTTTCTTCTTCAAGAATTGATTCATTGTTGATGAAACATTTAGTATGATCATTATGACATAATTCTTGGTACCCATAATACTCATAATTTCTCTATAATGATAATAAGAAAAAAAAGATTTTTTTGGATCCAGTAAAAGTCATAGTTGGCATTGTCGAATAGTACAATTTTCATTTTTCTTAACAACGTTCTTGAATTTCACCTGCAAAAAAAATATATTTTATTTTCTAATATGAAAGAAGAAAAATAAAAATAAAAATTTTTAGAAGATATTTGACAATTTTTAAAGCAAATTTTTGTATATTTTAGAATTTCCTCTTGTGGATTTATAACTTAAATTAGGCATACAATCGAAATTTGAATTTTCTGTTCCAGTTTTTCTATTTTTAAAAATTTTTAGGCATTTATTTTTCATTGGCTTAGCAAAAATTTGATATCTTTTTTCTGCATATTAAAATCGCTTATAAAAAAATATGCAATTTTCCGTTACAATTTGTAAAATTAACTTGAAGTGGATAAATTTTAACTGCTAATTATTAGTCGTATTGTATTATGCTTTTATAATTAACAAATTAGATGCTAATATATCAAATTAAATTTGTTTTCGAAATTAAATAATTGTTGTTCTGAATAATTTCATTCTAACATAACTCTAGTGAACTATTTGATAAAAAGTTTGCATTTTTCTCTTCTTTTTTAATAACTTAAACAATTGTACTTGAAGCCAATTTCGTTGACACCCACTAATCTTTGATTTTTTCTTTAAAAATTTCCTAGTTGTACTGCTAAAGTATTACGGTATTCATTATCGATTAGTCATTAGTAACTCGAAATAGTTATTAGTAATTCGAATAATCGATTAATATGTAAATGAATAATCGAGTAATTTGATTTGCTAAAATATATTATATAAAAAAAGATCAACCTTCCTTTAGGCCAAGACATTTGCCCCATTCTTTGATAGAAATATTGCCATCGTTATTGACATCACAATTTTCCAGGAATGGCTTGATACACGATTCCATGGGAATAACAGGTGCTGTGATTGGAATCAATTCATGATGTGATACATGCTTATCGTGAGGCTTAATATCCAAATCACAGAATTTCCATATTACCGGATAGACATGCTTTTTCTCATCATCAAATTCTGCTTCTGCAATCAATTCTTCCCATTCCAAGTTATGCAACTCTCGTCGTTTCTTCATTTCTCGCATTACCTTCAATTTTTCTTCTTTTATTCAAAATTTCATTTCAAATAAAAACTTTACCGAAGATTGCTAAAACTAATATAAAACAGTAATTGTACAGATTAAGGTTGCATTTTATCGTTTTTTTTTAAAAATTTTGAACTTATCGGTTTTACTTTTCTCGATCTATTTATATTTACATTGCATAATTATAAGTTATGAATGTCAGTAAAGTTTGCTATTTCTTTTATAAACAAAAATAAAATGCTCAGCTGTAAATCACACAAAAAAAACTTTCAATCAACAAAAAAAAAAGCTAATCGATAAATATTTGATCGATAATTGAAAATATCGAATTGTAGTGAAAGTTTCAATTTCAGAAAGTCATACCAAATATTTCAATTTTTAAACAAATTAGAGAAATTACGTCAAATTTCATTTAAATAGTATTAGAGCAATTGTCAACAGCTGTTTGCATTTTTCTTGCAAAAACCGTAAAATATCATTCAGTAAATTCTTCTGTTGGAATGATCGAATGAATTTTAGTTCCGTTTTTTATAAAATTTTTTTTCAGTGTTTTTTTTAATGTCTGCAAATATGCTCTTCTATTGAATCGTTTTTCCTGATATTTCCTGTGAAAGTTACATTTCATTATTTCAAATGGAAATTATAATAAACCTGAAAAAGCCAATCAGCCATTCGTACTGGGAATTGAATCATCAGTTCGTTGGTACATGGTTCAAGCTGCTTGCAAGCACCCAAATATTCCAAATGTACTTTTGAATTGGCCTTATTCTAAATGATAATTATTACTTATTTATTCATTGATTTTACTAATAAAATTATTGAGACATTTCATATCATTAAAAGATACTGTAGTTGAAAATGAAAAATAATCTGTTATATTGTAGTAGAACATTAAGGTTAATAAGTTATAATCGAATAAATTGAAAGTAAATTCATGATTTAGCAAATCAAACATATGTCCATGATCTTGTAAATTCAAGAGTGGAAAAAATATTTTTTATTAGAATTTTTATCCAATATTAAAATTTGATAAACTAATTCTTTTTGCATGCAATAAAGTTAAAAACATTGGCTAACCTTGCATTCTTTAAATTTGTGTTTGCAAAAGCATTTTTCGCGATACAGTTCGCATAGCGATGAAAATGTTTCGTTTGTATTACTGCAAACCTGAAAATAACATTTATTTATTATTATTATTTTTTTGTAGAACTACTTTCAAAATATTTCTTACAACAAGATATTACGTTCCCTTGCTGGAAGGGCACACATCATATTACTGACAAATTAACATGATAATGTGATATATATGATTAATAAAATTTTATGTTTTAAAACTTTAAATTTCAATACAGATTTAAGCAAAACCTGATCAAGCGGATCATCATCCGATGATGGACATTTTGAAATGCATTCACAAATTGGTTCACCTTCTTTGTCTACAATGCATTCTTTACCCCATCCACAAATACGATCTTCACAAGGATTCTTTAGCACTATTGGTGCTGAAATTTCAAAAATTTAAATTATTTTTAATTTCTGCTTAAAAAACACTACCAGATATAAATTATTTCAGTGGGACCGAAGAACTAATTAAATAACAAATATTTCTGCAAAAAAAAATTGAAAAAATTAAGAGCAAAGAAGAGAAGCATTTGTTGTCGCCAATAATTTTAAAATACGTCATGTTGTTTAAAACTTTCGAACAGAATTGTTAAAGAAGTAAGATTTGAAGGTTTAGTAATATTATTCTTAATTTTTTGTTATCATCTATCATAATTTTGAACAATAATCAAATTTATGACTATTATCAAAAAAAAATGGATGTTAAATTTATAAGCAATTGATTTTAGCCAAACTAATTTTTTTAATAACTTTTTTTTTTTAAATAATAAAATAAGCAAACCAGATTTAGGATTTTGAGTTGGCTCTGGGACCTGTTCATCAATATTTTCCAGCAACGTTTCCAGCTCATCCCAATCACTTCCTTTCTTCTAAACTTTTGAAAAATAATTTAACTTGAAATTTTTTAAATAAAATCGCTGTTATGCAATGGTACTAAATTTTTTTAAAAATATTTTAAACGAAAGGATATGATGGAATGCATGCAACAATATAGATTATAATAATGGAAAAAGATCTAAAAATATTATAGCCGAGAAAAAAATTCAAAAATATTTTGACCAAAAAAATCAGTTAAAAAGTATAAAGAAAGCTAACATTAATCAGCTGGTTAGTCATTTTAATATCAGATCATTGGCTTATGAATTAAAATAACTCTTTTTGTGTTTCGAACAAAAAAGAATTTAGTTTTGTCCGACGACTGATTGATTGATTAATCGACAATCATATCATCGTCCAAAAGATTACTTCGTCTTAACAATCTATTTTACTAATTTTAATTTCAAGTTTTTATCTAATTAAATTAGCCAAACAACTTATTAATCGAACAACTTTGGGTAGCATAGAAATGCGTACGTATGAAAGATTGGAAAAAAAAATTTCATCCATCCGATTGATATTATTTAATTCTCTTGATAGTATGACGTTATATTATGTTCAAGCAAAACTTAGACAAATTTTCCGATTGTTTGAAAATATTACAAAAGCAAGTTTTTCAATTCAACAAATTTATTCAACTAACATCATTTCTAAAATTTCTGATAAATTAAATTGGTTAAACAGATCCAAAATTTTATATTGCAATCAAAAAATTTTTGAATAATTTTTTTTTAATTTTTTTCCTAATTTTTTTTAATTTTTAAAAATGCAAAATTTAGTGTTACTTGAAGTGGGAATAGTAAAAAATACCTTCCTTTCCAATACAAAAAAGAATAGTCAGGTCAAAAATTGCAGCATTTCCTTTTAGAAAAAGTTAATTTTTTTATTTTCAAATTTAAATAGTAACTTAAGAATGCTCTCCTTGTTTGCCTAACAAATTATAAAAAGTGTTTTCAATATGAAGCTACGTTGCAATTGTCGCAGCCATAGCAAGAAGTGATTTGTTTATTTCCTACATCATTCTGCAAAGCACTTATTTAAGTCATAATGTATCAGCAACAATACAGTTTTTCTTAGTCTTTAATTAAGTTTAAATTTAAATTATTTTTCAAAATTTATAAATTAACGCAGAAATTAAAAAGGATGAAATTTTTCTTGAAGAGTTCAAATTGATGAAAAATTACAGAATTGATGCGTATTAATGACATTTGATATAAAATTGTACAAAGTTAAAAGATAATTGAAGTTTATCAATAAAACCAACTGAAACCAAATGTGTTTTTTATCAAAGTTAAGGTATTCGAAAATTTGGTTAAGAAAACATTGAGAAAGAAATTTATGACTTCGCGACATATTCGGAATAATATCATCTATTTTCATTATTACTTAAAATGTCATCATCGAATATCATTTATGATATCTCATATATCATTTTCACAATAATCGTAAACATTTTTTCTGAATTGTTTGTACTGCAGCATTGATCTTTGTCATAATGATTACAAACGATTTCAAAATTGATATTTGGTTTTAACTTTTCCCAGAAAAATTTCTCGACATAAACTTCATTGAAATTATGATAATATTATCAGAAAATTGTCCATAAATTTATTCACAAATTTGATATGTTACAATATGATTAAATATGAGTCAATAATCTTCGCAGATATGTAGTAGAAGGAGAAAAATCGAGAAAGCAGAAGATGAAAATTAGAATGAAACAAGAATTTTAAAATGTTGCAAAGTTAGGTAAATATAAAATATGATGAAAAAAAAGGAAAAATTTTTTTCCCAAATACCTTCTTGCTAGTAACAGTCGAGAATACCAATAGTAGAATGCTGAGATGTAGAGCTGCCACATTCATCACGTCTATTTGAGTCAAATAAAATAAACGAAAAGTTTTGATGGGCGATTGTTCACAAACTTCCTCTTTTCATAGCCTCATTCCCATTATCAACTAACCCGCGGTCCTCCTCTACTCCTTTCTCTTCTCCAATTTGCTTCATATTATTTCTAAAGATTTAGAGCCAGTTTGGTTGATTGAAATAGGCAAAAAAAAAAAAAAATCTAATATCTCGCTTATTCACACAAACCAATCAAAACTATATCTACTGCACACTTTGTTGGTTTACATAAACAGATGGATAGCATACGGTAAAAAATTAAACTTGCTACAATTGGACAGAAGTACAATCTGTATTCAGTGCTTCCCAAATTTTGCTCAAATCAAAATTAAAAACTTCTTTTTCAAGATTTCATTCATCATATAAACTTATAATGCAGCAAAAAACTGAGTGGATTTTAAATCTACAATATAGTTCCATTCTAGTAACTCCCGGTATTAATTTAGATTTTAAATGGCCGAGGTGTTTAAAATTACTCCTAAAATTGCGGACGGATCACTGGAGACAAATTCCCATTACCATTACACTTTAAGATTTTGATGGAATATAGTGTTAATTGTACTATTACACTATTACACTACTGTTGCAGTCAAAACTCCGACATTGTTGAGATTTTCTTCCTACTTTCCAAATAGTTTAGGAAATTTGGCTCTCTTAAAGAATGCATAATATATATATGAAGTTTGTATTATCTATCCAATGTAAAAGAACACTTCTAGAGACTGCATCTTGTGATGAATAGAAAAAACCGTGGATCTAAAAAAAAATACCCCGAGAACCATAGTATTGTTTGAACCTCAACAGTAATTGCAGCAACCATGAAAACAAAATTTCTTCCAAATCTAGTTGGGATTGCACTTAGATGCTATGAAGTTTTCTTGATTTATAAAATTGTTATTCCTCTATAAAATTTCAACTCACGGCCTTGCAAACGAATGATATATCAATAATGTTGCGATGAATTTAGAACTTTAATGGCGCGAACACGAGAACAGCATAATCTTACAATAACAATGGTCATCTTTTAAAATCTTGTGTAAATGCCACCACGAATTGATCACCTACTAAACAAATTATTGATCGATAATTTAGATACATTCTATCAAGCAGATTTACAAAAAAATGAAGACTGACTCGTATACGTGCAACAAGTATTCATATATCTCTATATATCAATATGTCAAGATAAATGAGCTTTCTTTGAAACTCAACAACACGGGTGGAAGTTCAAGCCAATGCCATATTTATGCCCATCACTGAAAGATGCCATTCCAAACTGTGACGAAAGCGTTAACTTTAACTGAAATTTACACAGTTACTTTAACTGAAATTTACACAGTTACTTTCAATAAAAAGAATATGGTTTCACGTGGTAAAAAAAAAAAAAAAAAACATTCTGAGAAAGATATAAAATCAATACTTTATCTTTTTAAATCCACTTTCTTATAATGCCTTATAAACTGATTGTTGATTAGGCTTTAAAAGAGAGATGCATTCAATTCTGTTTAAATAAAAAAAAAATGCTACGATTTGATTTATACAATAACTACTAAAACTACAGAGAGAGAGCATCTTTTTTAATAGTATGGAATTTAAAATATTACATTTTTAAATTTCAGACAAGATGAAGTATTTTAAAAAATTATTTACTTCACGTCATTAAAAATCAATTTTCACGCACGTACATGAATTGTTTTTATGATTCGCTTTTAAAATAATTCATACGTATACATAAGTCAACGTTAATACTTATTAAGATAAAGCATAAATAATTCCTCGAAAATTTACATAACTTTTCTTACTCATTATTTGTTGAATTGAATACATAAATATTGATGAAAAAGAATTAAAAATAAATATTAAATAAAACAGACGCCATCATTCACCAAGACGTAAACTATTTTACTGATTTCACAGTTTCGACTGATTCGATATCATCAAAATAAAAAAAAGAAAAAACACAGAGATGCATTCAATTCTTTGTGTCAAAACAAAAAAAAAAAATAGTGCAAGCATGTCATTCTATGTTGTGCTGTTTTTTTAAGCAGCAGTTAAAATAGTAATGGATCGAGAAAAAAAACATACAACTAATTAACTTTGAGAGAAAAACAGACCCGATTTGAGAGATTATGCGTAAAAGCAAAAGCAAGTTTTGAGTCGTGATCCACTTTGGCTTTCAATTCCAGATCTTTTGTTGGACAATATTTCATTGCCAAACCAAAACGAGCACCTGGCTCACCGGTTGTCCAGCTAAACATAGCGCCAATATCCAAATTCTGCAAAGCATCAAGATTTTCTGAAATAACGGACGCTATATTTTTGAGGTTTTCCAAGAATTTTATGTCAGTTCATGCAATTAATAAAACATTTATTGACGTAAGAAAATAGATTAAAAACAATAACCATTTTAAGCTAGCAGTATAATGATATTATCAACTTTAAAAGACAGTTTGCTCGCTGAGAAATGTAATAAATACTACAATGTGAAAAAAAAGCAAGCCATTGTTCACTATCCATAACAAAAATCTTACTTTCAAGATGACGAGATGCAATGTCGCACTATAAATTTATGTACTTCATAACCAAATTCAAAAAAAAAAAGAAAAAAAAAAACAAAGTTACATGGGCAACACCGTGATAGAATGAACCTCCAAATTCTCGTGCATCGTTCACATATGAATGCAAGACATAATCTGTTCCTATTCTTCCAAATGAGAAGCTGATAGCC
Organism: Dirofilaria repens; assembly: GCA_008729115.1. NCBI lineage: Eukaryota > Metazoa > Nematoda > Chromadorea > Rhabditida > Onchocercidae > Dirofilaria > Dirofilaria repens. The sequence goes on along the minus strand of SNRZ01000016.1, from coordinate 951,380 downwards.
TAAATAATTTTTTTTCCTCTTACACTTACAAAACACTAAATTTATCGAGAATTGTACAGAGTGATACTGAAAATTATAGTTATTTCACTACCAAGAATTCCACTGAATATTTAACAACTATTTCAAAGAGATATTTAGTTACTGATACCTTAAGTTGACTACTGGAAACATCAAATACGCTTTGTGCTCCTAGCAACCATCCATGCAAACCAGTGACTCCAGAAAAATTGATTTGAGGACCGGTATCCAAACCCACATCAAGATTACACTACAAAAAGCAGATAACATCGAGACAAAATTATTGACAATTTTTTTTTGTGAAATATATTTTAAGCAACTTATAGTAGTGTAATATTAAGACAAATGAGGATATGAAAGAGTTGTAGATTACATGACAAAAATTTCTAAAGTCAACTAAAAATTTAAGTAGAATAAAACAGATAGCTTAAATAATCAATGCTATATTTAAAATAGTTATGATATTGAACACTAAAAAAAAGCGATTAGAATAATGTAATTAGTAATATATGAACGTATCTCAATATCTTGAATTCACTACCGTTTTTCAAGCGAACCACAATAGATCAATTATACTAACTAATGGGAACTCAAAATTTCATAAATAATGCACCGTAATATTCCTGTTCGCCCATTCCGCTTTTACTCGACCTGACCGTTTGCCATTATGTGGAGCATACCACGAATCTAGCGTAAGTTTTAAACCACGAGCAAAGCGGTCCTGTATTTCGATAATTGTACCCAACAAATTTTCCGTATTCCATTTCTCCGTCAGAACCACACCTTAAATAAGACGTTTTCAGCAATTTGCTACAAAAACTAATTCTCAGATTCAGAATACTTTCGGACTAATAATAAAAATGTATAAAATTTGATAACTCAAATAATCAACTCATTAATTCCCAATTACTCTAATCATATCAACATATGGCGAAGACAAAATGTACACACACAAATTCCATACTTTATTAGATATCAAAAAAACGGCATAATAGTGCTATACCAACTGTAACAATTCAAAGCAGAAGTATTCTTACCGTACGAAGGTATACGATATTTGACATCAAAATTTCCAGCAAGTTTTCCTGTAGCAACAGTGTGCACAGCAGCACTAGAAAATTCGACCTCCTGATTCTCGCCTGACCTCGAACATGCGTCAACTCTCATTGAGCCGAAATCTGCAAAAAAAAAGGAAATCTTTCTGCCATGAAAAATGCACAGAATAAAATGAAGAAGTGTGATTTTTCTCTTTACAAACCATACTTCAAAAATTAAACCTTTCTTTGTCTACTTATAGCTTTGGATAAATGAATTCCATGCAGATATTTCAGTCTACGGCGAAACAGCATAAACAGCAAATAATATATTGTAAGACCCAGAAAAGATGCACGTATAATAACAAATAGAAATAAGCCAACGCAGAGAGATAAAAAAACAGATAAAAAGTTACGGCACTTCCAAAAGTTTAAAAACTCCGAAAATTTTTATTTTCATTAGATGCAATCTGAATATAGAAATTGATTATATTATCGAAATGTTAAGATGATATAAAATAGAAGTAAACTAACTGTATCCCTTTGTAAATAACTCTCTGGCTGCTTTCCCAAGGTCGACATAGCATGGATAAAACATCCTGTGAGAGTCTGAAATTAACATTTAGCAAGTAATTTCCTCACAAACTTCCAATCGTACCACGTCATCCCTAATACCAAGGCATACCGAGATTGACGAACCACAGCACCACAATCATCGCCACCTAGAAATTATTAACGCAGTCAGCACGGTCTGGACATTCTTGCTTCTCCTATTATGAAATATTAACGTCTTCCTCCGTGTTCTTTTATTTAATTGAATAATTATTCCGTTTGATGTGCTGTTTGAGTTCTTTATTTTCCATGTTACATTTACGTATTTAACTGATAAATGAGCTTATAAATCGATATATGTATGATAAGTAAATGTCAAAGTTTCAGGATTACGTGATGCAAGTTGTAATTTGGTGTGTTTGTGGTGAGATATATTGATAATTTGATGTGATAGGCTAGTAATGTTGTCATCTCTGAGAAGGGTGCAGTGCAGACGATGGGATGATTTCGAGCTAAGAAAATGGCTACGGCAGCTTTCTATACCGAGACGAGTTTCATTAACGGCTGTTCTCATTCTCTTTTCACTTTATTTCATTATATCTTCCCTAACTTCATCATCTTATGTCTCAGAATCTCAGAATTGCTTAAATGAGCGTCTGAATGCTTGGAAAACTTTCAAAAATGATGATTCCGTTGCAATTTTTGATAAAAAATCTGGATTCACTGGCAATGGGTTAGTTTTGTTATCCACTAATAATTTTTGTTTTTAACTTTTGAAATGCATTACTAGTTAAATACGCTGGTTAAGTTTTCATCAGCGGTTCGACATTTAAGATTTTTTATTACGAGCTAGGCATCGATTGAATAGGAGATTTTGTTAAACAATAACTCTTTAAGGTTTATCGGAATGGGTGGTGATGGAGAGTTGCGATTTAAAACGTCTCGCGTTTTATCAGTGCGAAGTGCATTTTTTCCTCTTATTAGTATGAAAATTCAGGATTCAAAATCATTTGCTGAAAGTTATATAAATGATTATCGTGATGGCAGCATTATCACTTTACGATGTTATCTTATTGTACGTAATTGTGTTCTTGATTCTTAAAGTTATTCTTTAGTTTTTTTTTCTCTTTTTTTTAAATTTAGGAGGGTCATTTTATAAGATTTATTGCATCAATGCATCTTTTTATTAAATCTTTATTGCAGAAGGATCAGTGTGTATGTACTACGCAACGTGTTTATGCTCACCGAAGAAGGCCACATCTCCTAATCCAAGAACTTCAAACTACAAATCCATCGGTATTTACCTTATTATAGTGAACTAGACTTTTTATGAAAATCGTCGCTCAAAACTCTTGTTTTCTTTTTTTTTTCAGAATAATGATATCGAAATTGAATTGTCTATAGTAACTCCAGAATACTGGACACAAAAGAAGAGGTTTATATTTTTCTTTCTCAAACTTTGCAAGCATTATCAATTGGTATTAAATAATTAGCACTCATTGCTTTGTGACATATGCCATAGCACTGTAAAGTTTTCTCTGTATTACGACAGTGTAGCCACACTAAAGATGTGGGACTTGACTAAATCAAGTCAAATCTTGATAATAAACAATAACGAAAATACCTAATAATCAATCCTTTTTAAAATTTGGTATATGTTTCAGTAACAGTTTAGCTGATCCGCTTTATACGCGTTATTTTGAATCGGATGGGGCTCATACATTAGCTGCTGTCGCATGTACCAAAATCCCCAAAACTGTTACAGTTGAACAGAAACACGAAATTTTTTTACGCTTTCTTTGCCTTATCAATTATATTTCACCGTTACCAGCCGGAAAAAACGAAAATGATGAATTAAAATTGCTGAATGAAGGTATTGCCAAGGTACATTATCGTGTTTTGACATTGTTTTAATAAAGTTTTTTGATTTTACATGAATTATGCGGAAAGTTGTCCATTTAAGCTGATGTAGAAAGTTTAAATCATTAATTTGTCGAGCATAAAAGACATTAAGATACGTTATGCACAAATAGTCTGAATAAAATATTCTAAATGTTTTGTATTTAGGATAATATATAAAGTCACTGAGAGATGTAGCAATATGAATTTTAAAAAATGAGAGATCCAATAAATTTGAAAAAAGTGGTGGAATTTAGCATGAATATAGTTTAATGAAATATGGGACTTTGGTAATTCAGGTTGCTCAGAAGATACGTATGTGAAATTAATTCATCCAAGATACATATTTTTAGGAATTCGTAGATCATAGCTCACTGGATGGAACCATTTTGTATCGTGAACACTCAACTGCCTGGCATAAGGTTTGAAAAAATTGCTGTACAGTATTGAAATTTTTGTCCTAATGATTGCTAATTGATCTATTCTTGTTTAATTTGTACGTATTTTTAGTTGAATATGGTTACATTTGGTATTTCAAAATCTTTGGCTCCAAATGCTCTTAATGCTGACGAAATAAATGCTACGCGTTATATATTGCTATCAAATATGCGTGATCCATTGTTGGAAATCGGAGTTAGTAAAGAACAAAAGGAGGTAGATATCATGTTAAATTGCTTTGACATTATTCTTATTTTAGAAATATTACTGGATAATACTGCTGTATAAAATTTTTATAGATTTTTGCATACGTGAAAAAATTTTTGACCAGAAATAACTTGTAATAACTTTAGTATTTCATGAAATTTATCATTTGTTTTGGAGCATGAAAATTCGCACATAGATTTTTTTTTGATATGGTTTGTCCAGTCTGTTTCAGGCAGCAGCATCATCAATGAAAATAATAGATATGTGTTATACAGGACATTCAACCCTTCTCATACCTTCCCGATTATGGAGAAAATCCGATAATATCAATGACATCATTGAAACGATGGACATTTGGCTATTAACGTTGGAAAAGCGTGGCTGTTCTGGACTTCTGAAAGCTGGCGCTAGCGGTCTTGCTGAGGCATTCGTTCTCAGTCTTCTTGCATCTAAGTAAAACATTTTCGTTGTTGATTCTTTTTCTGCTGGTGTGCAATGAGATGTAAATTTCGGGAAAAATTTTTCTGCCAAATTATTTCTACTTTTGCAGGTTTTCACGTGAGCATTTGGAAGTAGATATTGATCCGGCTGATTTACTGCGAGAAATTACTGTTAAAAGTTTAGCTTATTCTCTTGATACAAGGATTTCAATAAGTGTACGTTTAAGCAGTGGTAACCGACCTTATTTCGTGATCTCTTCTGATTCTCAGGTTGGATATCTTTCAAAATTTTTGATATTTTTACCATGGAAAGAAAACTTGGATTAACGGGATGATATGAATTTGGTATCGTGAGTCGTTTCCAAAAATTCCATGCATAGCTCATTCGATGTTAACGTTACGTGTATGACGAGTCAGTTTTTGTTTCATGATTCAAGTTATCAGTTTCTTTAATTATATATATATATATATATTTTTTTTTTGAATTTTTCAAATTTATAGGTGTTTGCATGCGACGCAGCCTGTTTAAATCATCCGATAGCTGTTGGGCACTCGAGTGTACAAATCCCAGTTAAAGTAACTAAACCAGCTACTCCGATTTTATATATTTCACCTAATAAAAATCATCTCGAGCAACTGCGAGGGACGATACATGTTGTCGAGGCAATACTTCCTCATATTACTGCTCAGTTATTATTATTAACGAAAAGAAAAAAAAATCCGGAGTAGTTAATAAAAATTGCCTAAAAAGAGGAAATTAAGGATAGCTAGCGGAAATTGATGGTTTTTTTCCTTTAGTACTCACTGAGAGGATTATTATTCTAACTGTCAACTATGAAATAGAAATCCGAAATCCTGCAATAACAATAGTATACTGTGTGTCCCAGTGTTTTATCTATTTAAAAGTTTATAGAATTTGAAGGAGTTTCTCAGTGTGTGCAAATCTTTTTGATAGTGGGAGTATCTCAAAACTATATCATGCATTATCAAGCGCTAATCGATTTATCTCATTCGTACTGGTACTAAAAACGATAAGCGACTCACTTCAATTCTATTGGTATTAAAGCAGATTTCTGCAAAAAAGTTGTTTGCTCTAGGTTATGGATGCTCCAGCTCATGAACATGGTTTAATTGCACTTCACAAACATGGCCATCGTTTTGGTGGTCTTCCAGTGATATTTTGGTTGATGCTTGGTACTTTAATGGTTATATTCCATTTATTTCTTTTCAAACTGCTTTATTCGGAGTGGAAAAAAGGCGACACGATGCCCTATAATTATTATCTACGACAGCGTTATCTTCGCAGTCACTGAGGCATCACATCGCAAACATTGCATTTCATCGAGAAGGTTATTCATGTTTTTTTTTTTTTTTCATATATTATCTACTATTCATTATGATTATACATTTCATAAGAAATAGTCATCATAGTTTTCCTGTATTTTATATAATCGTCTTTTGTAGCGATATCAGTTGCTTAATAAAAAATGAAATTTTGAAGATAGTGAGAACTGAAATCTAAAGAGTAAAAACTTCTATTTGGAAGTTTTTTCTTTTTTTTATTTTTGTCTTTGCGGGTTAAATAGATTAACTGATGATTCCTGAATGAGGAACATTCTAAATTTCTTGATGGCTTTTGTTTATATGGTGATAATTGTATAACCATTTTGAAATATATTACAATTATGAAAAAATTTATCTAAATAGCATTAAATATATGCGTGAAAAAAATGATCGCAAAAATATAAAGATTTAGGCGTCCTTTATTGCTGCTCATTTCCAGCCTGTATTAAACGCACTCCGAGTGTTTCTCCCATGTCTTCCAGAGACTGTGTTACAGTTGATAAGTTTGCATTTGGAATTTGCTGTAACCATTTTTTTTCTAAACTAGTTTCAGACAAAGTGACACGATAGTCTAGAAACAGCAGTTGTTTAAACGAATGCCATGACAAATCCTAAACGGATCTTCTAGGATTTTTGATGGGATTTACTTATTTTTGCTTTTTTTTCAGCGGACATCCACTAAGCCTAAATACAGAGAGCTTAGCAGCAAATTGGTAAACTTCCTTGTATTATAATTTTCCGGCGAAGATCTGTCAATTCATTTTTGGATGCAGTTTTGGCTTTTGAAATTTCTATTTTCATAAAAAATATTGTCAAAACCTTACTTCATATTGGTCGAGCAGCATCATAGTTGGCGAGGAAGAATCGTCTAGGCAAACACGAATGAATTCTACCATATGTCCACAACCGAGGTGATCGGCTAATATTGTCCATTTGTCTTCCACATCTAATATTTTCGACAGTCGTAACCTTGTAAGATAATCCAAGCAAGAGACATCGTCTGAGATGATAAAAATCATTGAAGATTAAGATAATTTTTTTCAATTCACGTTCAAACAAATTAAGAAAATTACATATATTCTACTATTGGATAACCTAGTTTTATTGTACAGAGGTAAATGTATGTCTCTCAAATGTTTATCATTATAGTAGTATAGATTATTTCTTGTAATTAGCTTAGTTCAGTTGGACAGTTGTAAAGATATGTCTTGATATGCCATTGCTCTTACATTTACTTTTTATTATAATTTGTTCAATGAACAAGCTTGGAAATGTGCCTTACGTGCAGTAATGTCTGGCTGAATTGAGTACTGATGCTTTGGTTATTTATAATATGCAAAAGAAAAAAAAAAACTTGGAAATATTAACCCTTGAGTGTTCGAAGTCGATAACTTGTTGCAGCATCAGTGCTTGCTGCCATACTAATCGATTCTTCACTTTGTAATTCGTTGATTTCATGTTCTTCCTCAAGACCGTTTTGTGCATATATATTAGATAATTCAATTCGTTCGCCATTCAAAATCCGTTTTACATCTTCGTCATCTGCCTCTACTGGTCGTTCGTCACCTGCATTTAATCTTTTGACTTCATGATAAATTTCTTCCTCTTTTTATGATTCGCAAAATAAACGTAGAATTGCACATGATTTCAAAACGCATCTTAATACCTGTTCCCAGAGAGTCCGTAGTTGATCCAGCATCCAGAAGATGTCCGATTATAACAAGATTCTTTTTCCTACATGCAATTTTGAGAGGTGTATCTCCGTTACTCGAAGCTACGTTAACATTACAATTGTGCTGAAAACTCCGTCATCAGCATGCAAAAACGTGTGAGGAAAAGCTAAAGTTCTTCGTTGTGCAGTCATTGATTGATTCTTCAACAAAAAATAGATAAACCTGAGTGAGTAGAGAGACTGCATCGATGTCATCCATGTAGAGGGCTGTCATGAGTGGAGTTTCGCCATCATTATCAGGAATATCTACAGGAGCGCCGGCCTCTATCAGTGCTTCTAATAAACTTAATTTCAACTTCTTAACAGCAATATGGGCTGGTGTATATCCATAACAATTTTTCTTAGCTAAAATATTTTCTCTATTGATATCACTTCCATTTCCCACTTCCTCATTATTACTTCTTTCTAAAATTTCTTTATAAATTGCATCGTTATAAGCTTCCCCCAAATAATGCGCAACCTGAAAATGAGTTCAGCTCCGAAATTAAAAAATTGGAATATGCTGCAATCACTTGCTTGTGGTATTCTAAATTTATTCTTTTATTTATTGATGCAGTGGTAAATAAAAAGATCACGGAATTCACAATAATAGGTAAAATACTTCTGATCAAAGAAGCTAACAATTAAAAAAAACATCAATTTCCCTTGAAATGTGATGTATGTTGATACAATTTTTAGAATTACAATAAGATCTTATACGCTAGATGGAGGAGCTACGTCTGCAATATTTCAAAATTTGAATGGAACGTTTAATTTCAATAAATTTAAATTATAAAAGGACTTACTGTGTCCAGATTATTATCAATAACATTTCGTTTGGCACCAGCACTAATTAAATAGTGTACACAGTCCGGATCACCAGCTCGCACCGCACAATGCAGTGCTGTTTGTCCTCGACTATTCGGGGCGTTGAGAATTCTTTGACGTTCCTCTTCACTACCACAATCACATAACACCGACAACATTGTTTTTAACGCAAAATTTTGCTTATTACGTGCTGCCACGTGTAAGGCACTAAAATTAACAGTTCTTATTATCTTTTCAACGGCAATATTTCCGTCATCGTAATACTTCATAAAACTCTTAGAATTCTATTCGATATATTTCCGGGTCATTTAGATTATCAATGTAATTAATATTTTCGATGTTACTTAAATGGTATGAATATACGTCGTACGTATCAATTCTGGAAACAGCCAAGAGGATGCTATATCAATTTATCTTGGATATATGTCTTCATGAGCATAATTCAAATAACAGGAAGTTATCTTTTGTTAATTTCTAAATTCCAGGAACATTTATGTTTATTCATAATTCATAATGAATTTTGGCTTTATTTATTCATCGTCTTTTTTTCAAAACTGGAAAAGGTAAAATACCTGCAACCGTCGTTATCACAAATACCAAGAAGCGGTACTAATGGTTTTACTAAAGCTAATGGCTCTCCTTCAGCAGCAAATTCGAATAATGATTCTGTTAACGCTTCCTTATTAACAAACTCCATTGTATCTTGTATATTATTCGTACTACTGAAATAATCGGCATAACACTCATTTCCCAACACAACAAAAACTTAGTAAATGATTTACGATTAATTGATCTAGAAGCAGGAAAGAATTCACGTTGCTGATAATCATCCTAAATATCATCTGAAAAGACAGTAACACTCCCTTTCATCCTTTCATGGTGCTGATAGTAGGAAAAAAAAGGAAGACTGATATGATATGGAAATCAAATCATATTTTTCTTTTATGAATTCCATTTGCTATTTACTTCCGCCATTTTAAAATTCTATCCTTTAATTGAAGTGATAATAGACTGAATTACATTATCTTAATATCATAATCATATATTTATCACCAAACGATATACAATAAATGGTTTAATCACCTGATATGTAACTGCACCGGAAGTTCCAGTTGCTGTGCATCATTTCTTAAAAAAATTTTGAAGGTATTTGTTGAGGATAATGATTTATCCGTTTTCTCCGGAATGACAAGAGTTGGTAAAGAAAATATGATCAACTGAAATACATATATTTATCCATTTTATTCGAACTTTCTTGAATTTAAAGTTTTTTTCACCTCTTGGCATCAATCCATTCAAGCTAAAGTTTCTGGCAATTATTTTGCTAGTAATTTTTTTGATACTATTAAGAATTAGAATTACTTTTTGGAACAGAATAAGTTAACCTTATCATAAATTTTTAGTCGTTCAACAGGTAACAATCGATTACCAATATCAATGAATATACTAATATTAGGCAACGGCCTGCTTAGCAGTAACCATATCGTTTCTTTAGTATTCCGCACAATATTATGACTCACTTCAATCACTTTAAGCGGTACTAAAAATTAATTATTTTTTTCCAGTTAAAAAAAGAATTAAAACATTGGTTTAATTACAGATAAGAAGGAATCATTTACTGTTATCACGGTGAATGATATCAGAAACAATCACTGAAGAAGCGCAAGCTGTTGCCGCTTCAACCATTATTCGAATATTTTCTTCTTCTTCCGTCCATCTTTCATCCACTTTTTTATCACCTCCACTATACTGTTGATTTGTTCCAGTTGCTTGATTCGGATTTTGTTCAACTGATTCAATCGGTTTTGTAATATGAAGATTTTCAAATCTAAAAACTAATCCATTCATCGCTGAAAGGATCTCGGAAATCTTTCTATAATTCGGGATACGATGATATATTTGATATTCTTCAAATTAAGGCTGTTATTATATTATACGTTAGTTATATAATCCTGTTTATGATAATGCTACTCGATGATATATTAATAAATCAATCTGTTGTAGCTAATGATGATATTTTACATTTACAGAATATATAAAAACTATTAGTTAGGATAAATTTTTATAATGGAATCAACTTCAGTCTAAATTTATTCATTCAATCTTACATTCATTTGAATTCTATTTACAATCTTGGAAAAAAACTAATACAATTTGTCTTAGCATTGGAAAAGTTTTCCATTAAATGATATCAAACTATCGGACAATTAAACTTCAGAAACGAAATTAAATTTTTATCTTCTTTTGTTCGACATTACGTCATTCCTTATAGTTTTTGAACTTGTTAATAATGAATGAAGCAAAAACGTTGAAATGAATTGGAGAAAAATAGTTTAGTCGATGAGAAATTGATTGATGAAGATATTACCTATGTATGGTGGATTCGGCGATATGGACAACAGGTTGTTGCGGTGTAATGACAAGATGATGTGGTCGAAAATCGGCTGTTAAAAGTTTAACAGTAACAACAACAGGTTGATTAACTGATAATGTAACAGAGAAGCTAACTGGGACATGATCAGAGAATGTTAATGAAGGTGGTGTTTCAAACTGAATTACAGGTAATGTGCTTGCACCAAACAAAGCTGTAACCATACTGCACAGCTAATCTCCAATCCAATTCGCTACAAAGTTAACCAATGAGCGTTCATAAGACGAAGTTCAATTCAAGCTCTAGCTCCGCTCCAACTCCAACTCAGTGCTTCTCATTCATTCTCTCTGTATGCTTCTCACTGATGGAGAAATGCATTTTTCTTCGCCCGGAATCTGCTCAAAAAGCAATATTAGTTAATGAAAAAGAAACAAGTATTCGCCATTAATTATCTAAGTCTCTTGCGTCTACCTATTCATCCTTCATAATCCTACGTTGCAAAATTATGTGCATTGCTGGTACTGCTTCTTTTCCTCCTAATGCTGCATTTGTTGCCACTTCTTACGCTTTTTATTAAAGTATGACTAACTGCAACAAATGAAACTCAAATCTATTTTCTACATTCAAATCAATATCGAAGTGCTATGTGGAAAATATGGTGACATCTATGAGCGACAAGATATTCGTCGCTCATAGATGTCACCTATTCGGTGCAACACTTTGCTGAAAAGACGACAAATTTCTTACTTCATTACCATGTTAATTCATAAAAAATTTTAAGGAGAACGAAATTACGTCACATTCTCTTATTTTAGCGTATAATTAATGTCAAAAATTACATCTAAACAGTAAGAAAGTCCGAAGTTCATCCAAGCCGATAGAAAAAATTTGGATAATGTCAGCATAACAATTCCGAAAGACTCTAAAAAGTTCACGAATAGAAGAGAAGAAACTGCACATAGAGAAAATATTCAAGCAATCGCTAAAACAGGGAAGCAGTATAGATTTTATCAACTTCGGAACAAGGAACGAGAGGAAAATGTTGCAAAAGAATTTGAATTTGAAATATATAGCAAGGGTTCACTTTGAATTAATAGACCAAATGAAATCCAGAGACTCGTATAAGCAAAAAAGTGGGATACATAAAAAACAGGAATTCTGGCCATAACTCAAAGATGGAATTTTGCTTAAAATTCATAAAAAATACTGCAAATCGTTTTCAGCAGTAAATTGATATAAGTTAAATTTATATAAATTGTTAATAAAAGCTCATTTTAATTCTCTTGTCCTCACTTCATCAAAGGATTTTATAAAAAACCGAAAAAACGAATTAATTGGACAAAGCAAACTATGACCGAGATCTATTTCATGAAGTTCATGTACAGTGCTGTTTGACCGAAGTTTTGTGTCATTATAAAGTGTTATGTTGATGGTCCAAAAATGATGAGTGCTTTCAATGTTTTTGAAAATCGTGGTTTTTCGAAAAATGATAGAACATTATTTTATAAATATGCAACAACTTGGGCAAAGCAATAGCTAAATATTCAAACGTAGGATATTAGTAAGCCAGTAACCAACAAACAAAATAATATCACATTATTCGTCATCGTTTGGTACTGATAACATAGCATGCGTTTTTCTGGCTGAATTCGTAAATGATCGTAGGGCCCATTCAGTTCTTTCAGCATCGGCATTATCAATTGTACCCATTTTGATTAAATATGCTAAAATAAGGTAAAGATAAAGAAGTGCAGAAAATTATCTGCTGTAAATTGAATTGCACTTTAACTAAATTATGCAACTACTATACGATCAGTCATCAAGTTAAGAAATATACAACAATATCCTTCATCGTAATAATTTTATGCAGTTACTCGCAGCAGTGCTATAACAATTGTAGATTCATGTATGATTTCATTTCGTGATCAGAAAAACTTACGCCTCATTTCGAATCGTGGACCAATCTCCTTCAATTTTATTTCACCGTGTTCATCTTTACTGTATGTATGATGTCGAAAACTAATGAAATCTTGAGTATTGCTAAAGGTGATGATCCGTCGACTATCAATCTTCGGTACAGGAAATAGATGCTTCAATATCGTAGTTAACTGAAAAGAAATAGAGAAGAATAAAAACACAAATACCAATAGAACAAGAATCTACAACAGATAACCAATATATTAACATCTCATTAAAGCACACTGCTATGTCAAATCTGCTCTTCTGACTTTGATAATTTATGAACTGACAAAGGAAAACCTAACTTACTCTACGTCCAAGGGGTGAATTAAGATTATCGAATATAAGATGTGGATATTCCTCCGACATGGTTCCGCATTCAGGCACTTCGTGCCGCATCACAACGTTTGATACAGTAAAATAAGCAGTAGGTCCAAATGGCAGATGGCATACAATTATTCCATCGGGATTACCACGCGTTTCATGCAATAATATAAAATCCGTAATCTTAAATATATTGTATTAAACAAAAATAACAATTCAAAAAAAAGAAATTTCAAGAGCATTATTATATAAAATTAAGCAGAAAATGTCGTAGTGATTGCCATGAATGCATTATTTCAGTCTTAATGGAGACTAACATGACAGATTAACTTATCTATTCTCAAATTTTTTAACCAATTTTGAAGCTTTATCTACTACTAGTCCCTAAAATTCGTGAAAATTAATTTTTATTATAGTTTCCTGAGAAGAATGAAACTTCAAATATCTAGAAAATTAAACTGGGTAAAAAGAAGCTAACATCATTAGCTTTACAAGCTTGTATTAATTTCTTGATATCATAATGGCCTCGATTGATACGCTGCGCATTTGGAAACATCAGTCGCATCTCCTACAACAGATATTATTTCTGATTTCCAATTAGGAATGAAATAGAAAATTTCTTGAACATTATTTTCATTTCATTTCAGCAAAAATTCGACAATATGGGAATTCCGAATTTAAAGTTTGAAATATGAAAAAGAAATATGTTTACCTTTAAAAAAATTTTAAGTTTAGCAGACGGTTCACGACTTTGTTGTTAATACAACTTTTGGATCTGCCGCACCAGCATAGCGATATTCGTCATCAATGGCTGATATTTCCCCTGAAAATGTTGACAATAATAATATTCTTCAAAATAATGTGAGATAAAATAACTCAGATTTCAATAAAGAGATTAATTTGAAAAATCATCGAGGATATTCAGTATTTTTTGGGACAAAAGCACTGTCACCAAAGATGCCTAAGTCTATGAAGCTAGAAAGTTCAGTCTTCATAAGTTAACATTCAGCTGTTCAGTTCAATTCTGTCACATGGTAGTTTCAATTAAATTTCGACTTACAATGAAAAAAAAGAAAGATGGTGAAGATCAAAAAAAAAAAAAACTATTATTTAAAAAAAAAGTATTATTTTAATCAACAAATATGACCTTACCTCCCCATTCAGCATCTTGCTGTAAATCAATGGCATCTTTTCGCAAATGCGTCGGTATAGGTCTATTTTCATTTATGTATTTCTTCACGGTTTGTCGTTTTTCATCGATCAATCGTTGTTTCTCTTCCAAACATTTCCGATAAACATACTCACGACGTAATCGAGCTTCGCGCCTTATCATTTCTTTCCTTTTTCTTCTGAAAATTGTTTTGATGAGATCACTGATATAAACTGAAATAGAGACACATATCAGCACTAGAGTAGCAAAAGCTAAGAATCTCTTACGTAGATATGAGCGTTGTTTATATTATCAGTTTTGCTTTTGCTACCAAAAAAAGAAAAAAAAAACGTCGGGGTATTACAGAATAACGGAATATGAAATGATAATCTGCTTCCACATTTAGAGATTACCTTAGATTGCCTGCCGAACAGAAATGACACTGTGCTCTTCCATGAAATTAACCTACTCTTAATTATAATGAAATAAGTTACCAGAATGATTACAAATAATGTCATAACTGTAAAATCGGTGACAATGAAACTTGTGCTTGCCGAGAAAAGTCCTCGACATTGTTCAATTTATCGATCTGTTAGCAGGTTCGACCGGTTGATTAAACAAATAAGTAGTAAAGAAAAACAGGAAACAAACATTACATATTATTTGACATAAGAAATCCAAGTTTTTCCGGAATTCTCAGAAAATATTATCCATTATGTTTCTTTATCATATCTTGCTCAGTGTTATCTCTGCTATTTTTTCAAACAGAGATCAATCCATCTTGTATAGAAAGAAATAAATGAGATGAAACATTCCTGATGGACACTGTACCGTTGTCGACAATGCTAGCATATTTTGGGATGTATATTTCTTAATACTTACGTACAGGTTTATGTTCCGCAGATATTACTTTTTCCACTGAGTGATAAAAACAGTAATTGGTTGATCCAAATCTTAGAGAATCGAACAAAAACGGTAAGAAGCAATATGATTTCTAGAGATTGTATTTTTCGCGATGAGATTCAAGGAATCCGATGAAATATCTATTTATAATATATTTCACTGTTTACACGCAATTTTTCACAGTTTAATTACCAGACTTTACGATTTAAAGCAATGCCTTCCCCTCAAGACAAATACAGAGTAGTTCTTCGCGTTAATACGCCAGACATTAGTTAGTCTCTACTACGTGAATCCAAGTTCATCTTTTTGGACTATCGGTATTGAATGGTTGGCCGATAACAAAAGATGTGCCACACAAGAATCGGCCAGGTAAATGCATTTGTCCGTGTAGCTCTACATGGCAGGGGATAAGTATATGAAGTTTTGGTCGCAGTAGACTGAATTTGTTCTTCGTTCCATTTTGTTGACATTTAGGAGTTCAGTAGCAGTCTATGCATCATTCCTGATTCCTGACTCTTCTTGATCAGATTCAGGACTGACATGTTCTAGCATTTGTATTCATCGTACAGTAGCGATTGATATACAATGAGGGAAGAATAGATATCCGAAATTTTTATAATAGCAAGGTTATACGGATGATACGGTAGATTTAAAAAAGTACTGCAGCCAGTTTTATAGTTTGTACGATTTGAAACAGTAAGTTATAGATTTATACACAAGCATTAGTATATAAGATGTAAAAAGAATAAATTTACATCAGTAGGCTATACTCTTATAGATATTCATGAATACTATTTACTTAACTACCGTTCAGACGTACGTTACCATGCTTACGTATGTTACGTAGGAAATATTCGGTTTTTGCAAATGCTTCCGATGCAAGGGTGCTTATACGCCTTCGATCCAAGTCGAAGTTTGCAGATATGAAAGTACTCCGATCAAGGATTTGTAATTCGGTGATGTTTATCCGTAAAACTGAAATTTTTCATTTAAAAATTATTCCAGATGAAAAGAGAAAAAAGAAAAAAAGTAATATCATGGATGTCTGAATTTCTGAATTTTATAGCTTACAATATATTCTAAAAGTATATAATTCATGAATTGATTATATTAAGTTACTGATGGTAGTTTAATCTCAAAAAGGGCAACAAAAATGAATGAACTTGTTTCTGAAGAAGTTGAAAAATTCAAGAAGCACTGGATAAATTAAGAAAGAAAAGTTGAATGAATTGAGGAGCTGAAGATATTCGCAAAGGTCAGTCAATATGTTTTATCCTGATAACTAGAATTAATAAATTCGATTTCTGGAACAAGAGAAAACCTTTAGGTATTGGTATTGGAAATCCTTCACGTAAAAAATTATTAATGGAACGTTGAAGCATTTCGGAACTTAGCAATGCAATATCGGATAATTCATCATCACTTATATTAATGTATCCAAATTTGTTCTTTAATCGGAAGCTCTCTACCGTTGTTGTTCCAAGTAATGTGTTATTCTACAAAACATTGATATGTTAATCGAAATAGATTAGATAATCCAAATAAGAAAAAAGTAAATAATTAAGATTACCTAAATATTTCATATACTATTATTAGGAAAGTTCAGTAGGCAACCTTCGATAAAAAAATTTTACCTGAATGTGTAAATGTAAGTTTGCAACAATATCCAGTGAAAATGTTGCCGCTTGACGGCTTATTTGATTGGATTCTACAATATACATAAATACCAAACCATTTACATTAATCGTTAGTATACCTGTAAACATGAATTATGCCTGAATTTGATGTATTGTTTCGAATTTGATTTTTCTTCATTTTTTCCTTTTTTTTCTTTTTTTTTTCAAGAAATGATTACAGTGAAAAAGTAGGATACAAAAGATAAAACTTTTGGGCATAAATGAAAAATAAATAAATAAATAAAGAAATCTGCGAACCGCCATGTTTCTCTTGAAATAATACTATAGGAGCTCTAGTAGGCATGAAAATGAGTCGAACGTTGCTATCTGGATATTGATGAGCTAATTGAGGCATCAGGTCAGCAAAACAAATTCCAATTGTACAGGACGTACGTAGCAATGGACCTAAGGACGAAATTGTCTGATCGTCCACGACAAATTGTAACAAATGTTCCCTGCAAATTCGTAATTGAAAAGATAGCAAATAATTCATAACGTTACGATCATGGAATGAAAAATGCAATAGGTTTCATTTTTGGCATAATTTTAAAATAAGACCGTTAAAAATGCTTCTATTGTTTTTGGCATAAAAATTTTCTTTAAATATGCTAGGTAGCTTTATACATCTACATGGAATTTTGCTATTTTACGTTTTTAATGAAAAAGTAATTAATGAACGTTTTTAATCAAAAAGCTTAGAAAATAAAAGATATTCCGTTTTTTTTTCACTTTTAAATTAATTTGTATTCAGAATTATCATATTTTGCTACTTGCAGAATAACTGTATTTTATTCTATTTAAGAGAATATTTCTTTAGTATTATACAGCAAATAAAGATAACTTACGAGAAAGCATGATAAAGTAGTGCGTTGGCAATGTAATCGGATAAAAGTATTTGTATCATTTCACCTTGCAGAGGTTTGTTTGGCCAAGACATTGGTGCAGCATTGAATGGAGTTTTTTTTATGGTATCATTTTTTGTTGAAATCTCACCCATGTTAGCTATTTCGACAGTATTCTTGTAACATAGCGGATCTTCATTTAGCCTGAAATTTATTAATTTCTGTATCAGTTTATGGCCTAGCCTATTTTTTTAATTTGCATAAAATTACAAATTATAAAAAGCATTAAAATGAAGCTGAATTTTTTTGTAAACTATAATTCTCCGAATGAAATTATGTTGAAAAAATTTGCATTTATTTCTCAAAATAGTGTGCTAAATAAAAAATGAAAAGGCAAAGCAATAATTATCAATGTTTACGCAGGCGTGCATAAATATTTGCACACACAACCAAACATGTATCATACTTTACACCTAAGCGAAGCTCCAACTAACTGAGATCAATACAAATCCAGTAAAATTACTTCCTGAAAGTACCTCATCTAAACTTAATTAGATAAAGTTTTTCCCCAGAAGATATGATTAAGCCGATGGTCATGAATTCGAAATTCTCAACAAATTTAATTTCTGTGACCTTTTTTTGCTTTAAAACCGTACTTAGTGAAATTAGGATAGGATTTTCAGTGTGAATTTAATAAAATTGTTCACAAAAAATGCAAAATAGTGGTGAATTGAAATGAAAAGCGAAGCAACAATAATATTTACATATGCGTGTTCATATATACATATAGGCATATGTACATACAGACCACATATATAAATATACATAGATACGTACATACCCACCACCACACACACACAACACACACAACAACCACACACACACACACAAACACACATACACATACACACACACACACACACATACACATACAACATATGCACCTTAGAGTTAAAGAAACTTTCAACTAACCTGAAATCAATATAAATTCTGGAAACTAGTTGCTGCAATGTTTCAATTAATATAATCACCCATTATGTTTATCCTTTACCTATTTTTGAAAATTTTCTAATTTTTTGTTAATCAATATACAAGAAAAGTTACGAGATGATTACGTTGTAAGTTTTATGAGTTGCTATTTCACTCTCTCACTAATTGAAAAAGTTTTGACATTCAAATGTTAATGGAAGAAAAAATACTAGATTGTCAATGACTAAAAAGATGATTATTTAAAATATACAGCAGTCATCGTCATTATCTAATTATAGGGATTGAACGATTAATTATTTATTATTGTGTGTATCTATTTAGGACTCCCAGATCATTTCTTAGCACCAAGTTACATAACTGTCAGTAAAAATACCTCTTTGATTGATTATTTCTGTTAAAAAAAAAAGAAAAAAGAGAAAGAAAGAAATGAATTTATAAATATATCAGTAAAAAGGTTACCTCAAAAAGCGGATTGCTAATAGTAATATTAAATGCTTGAAAGCTATCCATCAATTCTTTAGTATCAGGTAAACCAATAAATGAGCCCAACGTATTGACTTTTATCGCTTCTTCGAGTGATGTTTTTGTTTGAATTTGTAATAATTTTTCATTGAGATCTTCATTGATAAACTGGGTTACTTTTTTGCAAATTAATGTTTGAATCAATGAACGAATCTGTTCCGATATTCCTTGCTGAAAATGGCTTTAGTTAAATGCAAAAAATTTGTATAATGAAGATACATTTTAATTTCAAACTCCAACTAATTATTGAACCATAAATTAAGCAAACATCAAAGTAATATGTAAACTTTTCGCTCGATTTTTTAATCCAGCGTTTTTTTATTTTTTTTTTATTAGAATTTGTATTTGGTCTAATTAAAGTTTGTTGAAAATTTCACGAGCTGTCATAGATATGAATTGAAAAATTTAAATAAAGTTGAATAAATGAAGTAGAATATTAATTTCAACTGGGTAATTTTTGAAAATATCATGAATAAATTTTAAAACTACAATTTATAACGAACCTGAAGTTCCATAACCTTATAACCTAAAGTATTCGTCATCTTGGAACTTGCTTGAAATACAGGTTCTGTATTTTACGGTAAAAAAAAGTAACTGTATGATTTGTGAATTTCTAAGAATTTTTTTTGCTAATCATTGGTGACAATTTTTTACAAAATAATTAAATTAACGATTTTATATTAATGAAAAAAAATCTGTTGCTTCAAAATTGAAAGTACAACAAAAATATCAATCAATTAATCCATTTTTTTCCTCTCCATATTTTCCTATCTTTAAGAACGAATTCGTATTTTTTTTAAATTGCAAATTTTTTCAAAAAGCACAACAATGAATTATTGCTAAATACATATTTTTAATTATGATGAATATATAAACCTGTTTCTTTTTTCTCAACTTTCAAATCGAGTAAAAGCTATTAAGATTTTTCAACAACAAAAAATAGGACATTTAAAAAAATTTTGCAGCATGTAAACATTCTTATATAATAAAATGTTCAAAATTATCGTAAAATTTTGTCGTATTAGTTATATTTACAAAAAAGAAAATCCAAGCGCCATAAAATTATCGCAAAACTATTGATTGATAAAAAAATTAAAATTAAAATTAAAAATACTTTGAATATATTCAGTGCTATTCCAGTCATACCACCATTATAAATTTCAATATTCATAAACTGAATAGTCGTACGACAAAAAATTGTTGACACTCGAGCAGATCCGGTTTTTGATCGTTCAAGAGCGCTTTCTAATTGAAAATTAACACCATATGCTAATACTTCAGCTTCACCTTCAAGTTTCATCGGTAATAGTATATTGATTTCACCTGATAGGCTACCTATCAATCTGAAAGTTAACAATTTTCCCATCTAATATCAATGAATAATCAATAATCTCTGAAAATATTGTAAAACATAGTCTATTAGAGGAACAAAAGTATCAAATATAATTTTAATTAAAACCTACCCTACGTTTAAATTTTTCATAATCCAGCTGATTTTATTTGGTGCTGATGCAAAAATAGTTTGCTCCGCTGCTTGTTTATAACGTGATACACGAATACGTGAGAATAAAATATATCCTTGGCCATTGTTAATGCTTTGTTTAACATTTGGTATGGATAAACGAGGTAATTGTTCATTTAATATTTTCAGCACCAACTTTATTCAGATAAGCTATAGCTCGTGGTAGGACGCGTATTCGTACAGCACTTGACGTTGACAAATAGATCTTAAGATATTTTTGCGACAATTTTTGAACGGCATTATAATATTATCATTTATATGATAAGAATTATTGGATGAAATATCTAAAAATAATTGACAGGTTTTTCAATTTGATAATAGATAGATAATTGTAAACAGTAATATTGAAAACATCGAATGAATTGAATTAGTGAAAGAGTAAATAAGAGGTAAACAGCTAAGACAGAAAATAACCAATTACCTGTAAAAGAGGATGTAAGTCTATTTCACAAGATGATAAAAGAATGTTGTAAATGAGGAGGAATACGAAAACGGTACACGTGAAGGCCATGAAATAATAACGTTGTAGTAAGGGAAGGCTACAAAATAAATGTGAAAATATATATATATGTATTAAATGGGAAGATGTATTTTCGTGGGTGGATTCTATGTTCAATCATTAATACCAGCGGGAGAAAATCGGAGATGTCCTTCAAGAACTTGTTCTTCAAATGACTAATGCTTTGGAGGTGGTGGTGGTGGCGGTGCTTGGAGGGTGTGCACGTCATGCACTACCTTTATCTGTTCATTTAGCTTTTTCTGTGCAATTGCTATACCTGCAGTATTCATTCGTACGAGCATCCGATGTATTACTTGATATCGGATCCGGTGCTGCATCACAGCTAATTCGTGAAGCAACGCATCAGTTATTTAGCTCACCACGTCCTATTTATTTGTCATTTCGGACGCACGAGGAACCATTTTTGCTACCTCTTGCTTATATTAAAACTGACAATCGAATTTCATATTCAAATTTTACTGTCAAATTTCATCCGGATACGATATGCTTAAAAGTAAGCAGTGTTCAGATAAATTCGAAGTCAAACATTACTCCAAATATTTGGCCAGTTAGTTTTGGAGATGAAACCATCAATCTTGCAGTTTATGTAAGTTATTTTAACAATTATTTATTGTATCATTTTACAACTATTGTTTATTAATTTCATTCGGATGTTATCCAATTATCGTTATCAGTATTATCATTTTGATTATCTTCATTTCAAAATCTATATTTTTTCACCAAATAATTTTTTTCTTACCTTTTTTTTACATCTTCCGGAACTGCAATCAATCATTTCAGGTAGGTGATATTGAGTTAGCAGTACGAATTGAGGAGAAAAATGCTCGAATTTTATCATGTTCTTTGCGCGATATAATAATTAATGCTGCATCCACCAATTACTGGATGGTAGATACGTTATTATACATGGCAAGAAATCCAATCCGGCCACGCCTTCAGCAACTTATTTGCTCATATATTTCGAATTACATTTCGAAAATTAAAAGCCCGATTATTATGTAAGTACAAGAAATAGTTTTCCTTTTCGCAAACAATTTCGAAATTAGTACGTCAGTTGTAAAAGGGATTTATTCGATGTTCTAAAAATTCAGGAATGTGTCATTAAATGATATCCTGCCAGTTCATATTCGTAATGTTATCAACACGGCAGATTCTTCTTTGTTCTATCGTTTAACATCAATAACAGTCGAAGAGAAACATATTTTAATAGTAACACAAATCAAATGGAAACATCAATTTGAAGATAATGCAATTTCATATGCAAATGTAAATGTGAAATGGAATAACGAAGATCGAATATTAATCTGGATTGATGATACTGCCCTCAATGATTTCCTCAATCAGGTCCTTTCAACAAACTTTAAATTTTCCGAAATTAGTACTTGTACTGAAAATATTCGGAGAAATTCTGCATTCCACAATTTCTTAATTAAAATAATTAACCCTTTTCAAAGGTCAAATCTTGAAAATTCAGAAATACATTGGAAATTTTGAATCAAAAGTTTCTTCTAAAAATTATCGTGATGGTAATAACGATTGCAGCAACAATAAATTGACGTAATTCAAGTCTAAAAATTGGATTTGGCCATTTGATGTCATTAGTTCAACAAAAAGTTGCTATTCAAAAAGTTAATTTAAATTTATTCATTTGTAGATTGATTGGAATTTTCAATGGATGGAAGAGACGATTGCAGTAACAAGTCCTGTGATACCTCTCTCTTCTCGAGAATTTCTCTCAACTCTTTGTACCTCTTGCTACTTTCTACTGAATGTTTGGGCTAATGGATCACCTACTTTGACAGCTACAAACGGCACTGTTATCTTGGAAAAGTGAGTTCTTTGAATTAAGACTTTTGAGATGATTAGAAACAAGAATTTAAAGCTCGAGACTATCTTGTTTAAAATATGTAGTAAAATTTCTCACCATTCTGGAAAGCATCAATTAAAATTTTAATTTGCACTTATTTTGAACTAATTATTTTTTCTATTTTAAGGCGTGATAGGCTCAATTTGCGTGTCGTAAATCCAGACAAAAATGTCACATCCGTATTCGTATCTATGTTTCTATCTATCATCGCCGAATTACGACCGGTTATTGATTCCGGCACTCTGCGGGTATTGGTGCAATTGCTGGACACAAATGTGGTGATGGAAAATGGTGCCTTTCCTGCTTCCTGGTCATTTTTTGTTCAAGACCTAATAAAAGGTATGGATGTTGTTTTAGCTTTTATTGTTATCTAGAGTATCGATAACAGTTAAACGCATATTCTTTTTCCTTTTAAAAATATGCTTGCATTGAGAGAAAATTTCTTCCAATTTCTTTTTATATATTACAGTCATTATCACGAAATTATTATTTTCTCATGTTTTGATCCTTTTTGTGATATACCCATCAGTTTTTTATTTTTCGGACTACTTGCCAAATCTTGATGTTTTCTCGACCGTCTATGCTAATAACACTGTCAGATAGATTTAAGCGACATGTTTCGAAGAACAAGTTCTGAAGGATATCCCAGACTAATATAAGAACAACAATATGAAAATTTCAGGAATGATAACCGAAATGATGTGGCCAGAGATGCGAAAGCAAATTGAGGAACTTACATATAGTGAGGGTATTCGTTTGGCAACATCATGTGGTATCGATCCACAGACTACAGAAATTTTAATAGGTGAAGGACGTTTGGGCTTCTCCACAATACTTAATTTACATAGCCTGCATCCTCAACAGTGTCTCAAAGATCTCAAAAGTGCTTTACCAAATACTGCTAAATTGTTTCCCAAATAAAGTCGACTAGAATACATTCATCTAGTTGCTCATTATAGATGCAATTATATTTATCACAGTTTTACATTTCATATTCAATTCATATTCACTTGACGCAGATTTCATCCAAAAATCTTATGATTACATCTTGTTTTATCATATGTTTTCATTCGTGCTCTGTTATTATCATTCTGCCAGCTAGCCCAAAAAACTGTTCATAATCATATTTGGCTTGATTATCTCGGTGAAAATAACGGTTTTATTGCTCATTTCCTGGAAAATGCTAGGTGGAAACAAAAATGCTTTTTATTCATTTTTTATTTCAATTCTCAGTTCATTTATTTCTTTCTCACAATTAACTTTAGATTTCATGTAAAAAAATTTTTTTAGTGAAAATCAAGGATATATCTTTCTTCTTCTTTTCCTTTTTTTTTTTTTTTTTGGAAGGAATAGGAAAACGAGTAAGACGAAGATGAAGGGGGATGTATTGGTTGGATAGTTTAGGACAAATCAATCTACCGCTTTGGTTAGTGCAATGGCAACTAACAAAATCAGTGATAACTGTGATGGATAGAAGAAGGAGAGTCAAAGCCTAGGCTTAGCCTGAGTCCATTGTGAGTCTAGCAAGGATCGAAACTGAAAACCTATAAATGCATCACATTCACCACCATCACTCCTAAATGGGAATCAATAGAGTCGCTTGCTGAATGGGGCAGCAACAGTCCGCCTTTGTTGTTGAAATTGCTTCATCGAGACTTGGAAGCTTTCAGGTTTCAAATCTAATTTTCCTTTTTCTTGTTTCCTCATTGTTATTTTAAGCAGAAGAATTTCAAGTTTAGTTCGGTCTGACTTGTTATAATTTGAAATATGTGTTAAGAAATGAAATAAATTTGCTGAGCTATTACACATCTTTCTATGCGTGAATCTATTCATTGTGTAATTCAAAAAGTATTACGCAATTTTCTACGTGAAATGAGCATCATTAATGATTCTGTTGAAATTGGAGAATGTTATGAAGCACACATTTAACAACATGAAAAAAGAAAATGCTTCCGTTAAATTTATGCATATTGATCCAATACAATGTAAACAGATTGGAAAAAATTTCGAAAATTAGACTGAAAAAACAGGGGATATGCAAAATGTTAAAAATAAATTTATTAGTATAATAAAATATATTTCCCGTGTTAAAGCAATTAGTTATCAGCAGAATTAGCAGATGCAATTTGAAATTATTCTTAATTCAAGCAGAAGAGTTTCAAGTTTAGTTCGATGTCTTTCTCAATATAAAACATTTGATTTCATGATTAATTTTTTTCGTCGGAAAATTTATTTATCAAATTGGAAGAAATGTATGGAGAAAATGCAAGGTAACTTCTGTTATGATAGAAATTTGAAACTTAATATAATTTTTGTTTTCTCGAAAGTATTTAAGTTTTCATAAAAATACTACAGGAGAAGGAAAAAAGCAGTAGACATTGGAAATAGAAAAAAAGAAGAGTGATAGATATATAAATTTAAGAAATATGGAAATGTCATAAGATATAGGTCAAATATTATTAATTAATAAAATTGTTAAATCAATATTTTCTATCATAATGAATCTAATATTGTGATAAATATAACTGATCTATAATTAAATTAAATTTGGAAAAGATTTGCAAGATTTAGGGAAAAAAAGTTTCTATTTTGAAAAAGTAATTTATCACAAATATTTTAATACAATAGGTATTTGGGTCTGTTGATCGTATATACGATTAAACGAGTAAATAAGAACAGTGATATATTTACAAGATGAAATAGATAATAAAGTTGCCCAAAACTTTCAATAATGTTCCTTCATATTTCCAGAAATTTTTTTCGTTTAAAACAAAAATAAAAAAAAGGAAATTATCTAGTGTTTTGGTTTGTTTCTGTTGATAAATTGATAAGATTATGTTGCAGAGTTTGCCGCAAACAGATCCAGATGAAGATGAGCATAATTCATCACAATGGCGTATTACAGTTAATCCATCAGCAAATTTTTTCTCAACAAGCGACGAATTGAAATCATTGATTAACAAACTCTATCGGACACAGGTTCATATCGATCTATTTACAAATAAAAGTTGATGACTTATTGCATTTGGTGAATAATGTGAATTTTTTAATTTTAGTATTTAGAATCATCGTTTTTTCCAGAAACTGATTACACCATCAGAAGCAAAATATCTCTGTACAGCATTAAAATGCGTCGACATTTCCTCCGACATACTTTTGCCTCTATTGACAGTCATTTCAAATGCTACTGCCTATACTGCAAATCAGGTTAATCATGACAGTTATTAAAATCCACTTTAATAGATTACTTGAAAAATTGAATATGGTCATATCAAAGATATTCTGATAAATCGCTTCATAAATATCATCAATTAATCGATTTTATCGCTATTGAGATTATCGATAATATCTTGTTGAAGTTTTGCAGTTTTTCAGTACTTATTTGCCCAATTTGGTATAACGGAAAAAGTGGCAGCAATGATGAAAGACTACCATGCAGCTTTACCAAATTCTTCCAAGGTTTAATATTTAATTTTTTCTATCAATTTTTAATTTCTTAAATAAACTATCTAATTTAATTCATGAATTAATTTTTTCACAACGAAAAAAAGGAAATGCATTCACTTTTTTCTATCCTAAAAAGCAGGTCATGCTATTGCAATGCATCGCAAATATGGCTGCATGCAAGGAAAATACCGAAATACTGCAGCAGACAATACCACTTGTTGTGAAACGTTTAAATTCATCATTAGATATGGAACGAACGGTTGCATTTCAAGCGCTCACTAATCTATCCTATACAATTACACGATCACAAGTTGATATTATTTTACCAGCCATACCTATTTGTCTAAAAAGGTATAACTTTTCTATTTTATTGACTTGCCAATTTCACATAAAATTCATGGAAAATCAAAATTTTCTAAATATTATGATACATGACTAAATTAACTTTACTTTTGATTCCTCTTAATCATGAAATTTGAACTATTAAATGGATTTAAATTTCATCTAAAATTATGTGAGCATTAATTTTTTGCAGACTTTGGGAAAAAGGTGAAGCAAACATCAATTCACTTCGATTACTGGTAAATCTATCATGTTGTCCTGATATGGTCCCGCATATTTTAGCTGCCAAGGTAATTCTTGCACACCATTCAAATAATATTTAATAAAATGTCATTTAATCTAATTCAATATATCCTTTGGCAATAACATAATCCGATATTGGCACGGAAGAAATTCGCAGCTAGTAGCCCTAAGATGATTTTATTTAATCCTATAAGCCTGTCAAGATATCGAATGATTTGAATGATTTAATTTTATCTTAATCAATACAAAGAGTAACATCTTTATTTGTTTTTAATATTGTAGACAGTGACAGGCTTATTGTCAATTCTGGATACGGACAAACGGGAAATCCTGTTGCGCGCAATTACCTGGTTATTGTGTATGTCATCAGCAGTGCATGCATTATCTCTAACTTATGAAGTTATCGCTCCATTGAATCAAGACCCTTTCGCTAATCCGAACTACACTATTTATTTCTCCATTTATGCACCAAAGGTGAAACTTCAAAGGATACTTAATTTTTGGGAAAATTTACAAGTAATTATAATTTCTAGGAGTTAACAGGTATAAAATGATACTGTAGTTATCATATTTTCTACATCAGTTCTTGATGGATCTCTCGAGAAATTATTCTCGAAGTTCAAATGAGAATTTCCAGAACTAAACGTTTAAAAGTAGGACTGATATACAGCATTGCATTTTGCAAAAAACTGCATTTGCAAAAAAAAAAAACTTATAAATAGAAATGTTCTATATAAGTTTATGAAATTCAAGCAAATGATATCAACATATTCAAAAATTATCAAACAATTTAGATTCCCATATTTCAGAGTAAGCAAGAATTGATCAAACGTTTGAATAATATAACTATGGGAAATGATGAGGTAGCAGTGAAAGCAAAAAGATTACTTGAAACATTGTCTAAAATTCCGGAAGCACGATCATTACTATCAAATCTTAATCGATTATAACGTTACACATGTGTTTTTTTTTTCGTTACAATTTTTCATCCTAATAATTCAATCTTTTTGAAATCGTCATTGCATGAATCTCGAAAATACTTTGCTTCAATTATCTTTTCCAAGATTTTGTCACTAAAACAACAACAACACTTTAAATTTATTAAGTTTTGCAATAAATATTTGATATTTTATGAAAGTTTAATTAGTCAGAGCATGATTAATCACTTATCGTTTTGGAAACTTTTGTCTTGCAAATGATTTTTTCATAGTTTCCGCTCTATATTTTTACACCAGTCATCAATTCCGCAAATTTTATTTCAAAAATTAAATTTCATATCATTAGAAGACTAGTTTAGAATTCATTTTATTTGTTACCAAATAAAATGACATTTCAAGTAAGCTTTTTTGGAAAGATAAATTGACATAATACGTTCAAATTTATGGCCTGATTTGATGAAAAAAATATTTCATAAATATCAAACATCCTCATTTCATTCTATTCTCTTTTTTTCTGCATTAAATACGAAACATTATGATTGTGAAACATATAACAGATAAATTTCTCTCTAGGAAAAGAAATTTGCTAATTCATGATAAAATGATTACATTATTAAAGAATTTTAATAAAATTCTATTAAAATAAATTTATCCATCGTTTTGCAAAATTAGCTTCCGCGGAAGATTTCATTAACTACAGAACACATCACAAAGTGTAAACAAACACGCAATGCAAGAATGATCGGTGTGAAATTAGAAGAGAAGAAATTTAATTAAACTTGCATCGAAAATTTTTGGCAAATTAAGAAAACATTCCTTCCAGATATTTTAAGAATGGAGAAGTGGTGAAATAATGCGAATAATTTATTTGTTGGAAGGGATTTAAATGAGGATTTTTTTTTTCAACGAAATGAATTAAACTTGAATTAAATCTGTAGGAAGGATATAGTAGATATGTTAGGTGATCTAATCGTTTTGATGATATTTAGCCGATATAATATTTCGTATATAAGATTTACACATTATGTTGTATAAATTATGTCTCTATCAATAATATATTAGAAATTATACTCTAAGACAATATCTATTAACAAATAATTGAATTGATTCATTTAAATATGAATTTAGCTGTACATAAATTAATTTGTTGAAGTGATATTTGATGATTGACTAGTGATTAAGCAGTAGTTTGAGTGTAAGCGATGAGTTGCCAAGTAATCAAGAACGGCATTTTGCCAATACCACATTGCCGCAAGGATCAGTATATGCCACCACTGATGACTATATCCCACCAAATCAAAAACACCTGAAAATTTAAATGGATCAATGAGATATTGATAATGAATCGAAGTATGAATAGAAAATTATATTATTTTGCCTGAAATTCATTTAGATCATCATCATCCGATCAGTCTAACTGCACAACAGGTAGGTGAGGATGTAGATTTTCTGAAACATACTTTAGAATTTCGGCAGTTGAACAAATCACAATCTGCCAAATAAGCTATCAATCAATGATAACCTAAAATAAAAATGATCAAAGAAAAAAATTGAAAGGAAGAAATTACCAGGTTTTAGTCGTTCTGGAAACATTGAAGCATAAAACAAAAATGCACATCCTGATGTTCCGTACAAAACTAAAAGATTAGGTAACCATTCCTAAAAAAAACCCACTAATTTTGGAAAAATTTTTTGCTTAATCATTGTTTTATTGAGAAAAACAATTTCTTAGAATGATAAATTAGCAATTTTATTATTTCTTTTAAAGTTTTAAAAATTATCTATTTAATGCAGGAGCTTATCGATTCATCTTTTATTATTATATCAATAATTTGTTTTATCAAATTATTATGAGAAAACGATAAATTCCAGCTAGTAATGATATTAATAGATACTTACTATTACATGTTTACTACCAATGCCGCCATGTAGCATTATCCAATGAATTGTCGGTCCAAAACTTAATGTGGCTATAGTTAAATAAGTTAAATGCGTACATTTGAATTGTGAGCCGAATAATACCACTTTGCTAATATTATTACTTAATGGCAAATATGCCGCTATCAGTGATATTCCAAATAAAAAAGCGAAATAATGATTTTGCCATTCCTATAAATAATGGGAGGAAAAAAAAATATTTAAGTTAAAATCACTACAATATAATTAATTGTTCGAATTATCGTTTCACCTAACAATTAGCATATAATATTTTGCCATATATAATGAATATCTTATTCCTCATCATCATGGAATAATGATAAGCATTGAAAAATCAAAGCATTCTGATTATTCCAAATATCATCTATCATTTTAAGTAACAATAAATTGCAATCATTAAATCAATTTTATTTTTGCTTGAAATTTAATTATGTGTTTCCAATATTGTATTTCACTATATAGTTTAGAATTATTCTTATAAAATATTTTTTTAGACATTCAAGCATATATCATCCAACACTTGTTTACTTTGAATTTCTCAATATTATCAGTTTAATGAAACTTATTTTTAACAAACCAGTTTTATCATTTAATCACTGTTATTCGTATGAATATTTTTTTCAGACATTATTTATCAATATGTTTGATATTTTCGATAACATGTAATGTTTATTTCTTATATTGAATTCTTAATCTAGCCAGCTTAGTGAAATTTATGCAATGAACCAGTTTATCATTTAATCACTGTTAAATTGTTATTTTGTTTGAAATTATCGCTTCCTATGCTTTATATTTTATTTATTATTATTCGATATACATTGATATTGATAATGATATGCTTTACTTCTCGTTTTTTCAAGTATGTTCTTATTTTGAAAGTCAGAAAATCTTTAGAATTAATATTTCACGAAACTACGAAATCTCCTTGATGTTAGTTTCTTTTTAAATTTTATACGAACTTGAACGATTAAGTTAATCAGATAATTTCATTTGAGTACTTTAATTAGAATAAACATGAAAATTTTCCCAGAATCATACACAAAATTCCTCCATCTACTTATAGCATGATTAAACTTTTTTTGATAGCAAGTATTTGTAGTATGTAATAAAGATAATCTATAATATTTTTCTAGCTAAAGGAAACGCATCAGTATTGAATTCCTTCCATCAATAAAATTTTTAATTTTCATTACAACAAATAATGATTTATTGTAAACTTTTTGATAAAAAATTTTTTTTGAATCATTTTAATAGTTTTTCAAATTATAGCAATTGATTGGAATTTGCACGGAAATTATTTCGAGATTATCTCAAGACTATTTCGAAATAATATTTGAGAAAAAAAAGGAAACAAACCTCAAAACATAAGAATGCAGTGTAAATACCCATTAAATAAATGCTAATTAGTCCTGCTGATATGCCAAAGATATCCATCCGTAATAACATACGTCTTCCTTCAGCATTCATAGCACCAAAGATATGATAAAATGTTGACGAAAACATACATATCTGAAGGATTTCAAAAATTATTGGAATTTTCATTTAGAACTTGAGATATTTAAATGAATGTATCTAATTAATCCAAAAGCGTCCTCGATATTTAGTAAACTCTTGAATATTAGAAAGCATTTCTAGAATGCTTATAAGCGCTTGAAAATATTTATATATTTTTTATATGGAATAATATTCTTTTCAATGATAAACAAATTATAAGTAAATCTTTATTTATTTACTTATATTTTTTTCGCCTAATTTGTCATATGAAAGTAATTTTCTTCTAAAATTGCTGCTAATGTTAATGTTTCTTTGTTTGGTATATGTGCATGTGTCTAAATTTTTGCTGCACAAATTCACGGCAGTGATTTGAATATAATATTTAATTCAAATAAGTTTTCACAGACCTATAATTTCATTCGTTTAAATTTTTAAAATTATCAAACTGGCTTAACACTTAATATCATGTATGTTAAAATATCTCTCTACAAATTTAATTAAATTATTTGCATAAGTTTCATTTAATTAAAGCAGCAAATGTCTCTTTTTTTTGATCGACTAATAATGCATTTTCATTGAAACGATGGTAATTATTAATTAATTGCAGATTTATTCAAAAAATCAAAGTGAACAAATCACTCGTCTATTTTATCACTGATATCATCTGATAATTTGTCATGCTAAATGGGTGTTCCTGCAAAATCATTTTATATCTAATTGTTCTAATTTCATCTACTCTCTTATAAGGAATCGTCTCACAATCTTTCTTTCTCTATTAAATTCGATCATTTTAGTCAATGAAGTAATTAGGTATGAAATAATTTTGATGAAATACAATATGAATTTTACCTGTAAACCAAACAAACATGCACTAATGATAACATAATCCTTTGGATTGGCATTTGTTGATGGTAGGAAGTAAACGTTTGTTATATATTGACGCCAAGTGAAATAAAAGAAACCGATCAGATGAGTCCATATGTTGATTGTTTCATTATTCCATTGAAATATCCTAAAATTATAAATAATAAATAAAACATTATGAAATTTAACATTCTTTCAACAGTAATGATTGTTAACTAACGAGATGTTGATTAATGAGTATCATATTAAAAAATATCATGATAGCGTTGAATAATAATTTAATCCAAATATAATAATTTGTTTAAATTATTTAAAAAAATTTCTTTTATTTCCTATTCTTGCAAACCTCTTCATTATCAGTCAAAATTTTGTTTTTGATCAAATAGTACATATTTTCGTGATAATCAAGTAAAATTTTTGATGACTCTAGATAATAAAAGATACCAAAATCTATTTAAATTAATCAAATTGTAACGAAAAAAAGATTAATAGAAATCATTCCTGAATAATTTAACTATCACTTAACCATTTCACGTATTGCATTGTAGATAAAGCGATAACCAGTATGAACATACTCATTTATCCAGAAGCAGGGTTCCAAGTCAGTTTTCCAAAACTTGTATTTGGAACGCATTTGTCAGTAGAAGCGTTAGTCATCAGAAATCTAGAGAAAGAGCAGTGTTTTATAAATGATATATTTGTGATACTACTGCTTCTAGCAATATCACAAATATACAAGATAAAAATAAAAAATGCAAATTTTTAAATATTCAAATTTATTTACTCTCTTTTTTACCTCCACAAATAATTATTTCAAATTTAAAACAGAAAAGAGAAAAAAAGTAAGTGGAAAGATTGTCATTTTGTATAGAACGATTGAATTAAAAGTACGTAATATTTTTTTCACCTGGGATATGAAAAGTACACTGTCAAAATATTGAAGTATTACAAATGTAATAACATTTTTGGCTTATGAAATTTAAAATTATTACAAATAGATTTAAATATATTGGTATCATAAGAAAATAAATATAATTCTTGAAGATATCGTCTACCATATCATTGATTTTGGAAATATTTTCGTTGCAAAAAGTTGTTGAGACGATTGAAGAAATGACAGTCGATTGATGAGAGATCAGATAAATGGCAGATGAGGCAAAACTTCATCGACAAATTCAATTCATTCAACATTCAAAAGCGTTCATTGTCTGATGCGTAATTGGATATTGTCGTGGGAAGAATTGGGTTCTTTTGTTAATCGAATGATACTGTCTTATAGGTATTGCAGTTCTCGATCCATTTAATTGATATATTGGAGCAATAATTCTTAGTTAATGATTTCGCGAAAATTCAGAAAGCCTTATGTTGGATCAGGTTGCAACAAACTATAAAATAAGACCGTGACCTGTTTTAGTTTAAATTTGATTTTGAGAAGCATTTTAGGATTCTTCGTCATTCATCATCAATCATCAATTGTCATATACGATTCACTTTTCATTTAAAGCTTCGTAGTCTAATCAAGAAGCGACCCGTCACTGTTGTGTAAAACAAAAGTAAGCGACATGACAAGAACTGGCCTGATCGGTTAGTTTTGGGACATTAAATTCATTGGACTTTTTAGCATTTGCAATTTGTTTAAAATGTTAAACAATAAAAGAATGGTGCAAGTCGAATTCTCTATTCGCAAACTCGTCGTGTAATTATCAGAAGACATCGCTGACCATTATTTTCGACTAATTATTTGTTAACTTTCAACAACCGATCACTATATTCTTCATTTTCAAGACACTTGTCTCTTTTCCAAGAGTATAGTTATCAGTACACTATATGTTTATTATCAAGTCCATAGGTCAAATACATGGACTAAATATTCATAATTTATTAATATTATAAATTGCTTCCGTTTTTTTGGCCCATTTTAAATTAGAAAAAAAGATCCCAAGAATTTGGCATTTATTTAAAATCATCACTTCTCGTTTAAAATAAATATAAAGAAAACAATAAGTAATAAATCATTGGCAAAAAAAGGCAAAGAAATACATATTAAAATGATAAAACGAAGACGAAGAACATCAAAAAAATTTTTTTATTCCGTTTGGAATATCAAACAAAACTTTTTTATTCCGTTTGAAAAATGATAATTTTAAAATGCTTCAAAGAAAAAGTACGTAAGGTTTTTCTAATAATCACGATAACGAAAGAGTAAAATGATAATTTTAAAATGCTTCAAAGAAAAAGTACGTAAGGTTTATTCTAATAATCACGATAACGAAAGAGTAAAATGATAATTTTAAAATGCTTCAAAGAAAAAGTACGTAAGGTTTATTCTAATAATCACGATAGCGAAAGAGTAAAATGATAATTTTAATTTCTTAAAGAGAGAATATGTAATGCTATTTTGTCCTACCTGAAACAAATATCAAAATGAAATTTATAATCGTTTTCTCTCGCAAAAACAAAAAAAAAAAAGGAAAAATACCCGTCGAATATGAAAAATTCGCAGTGATTAATTGACCATTGCCAGAAATGTGTTGGCTTCATTTATCATCACAGATAATCTCTTTCATATCGTTCCTTCATCGAATAATATTTTTTAATCGATTAATTACAACAAATTAATTATTTGAAAAATTGTATAAACTTTAAACAGTATATACATAATTCAATACAAAATTTGCAAAATAAATTCTTCGATGTAGAGCTTATTTTCACCATTATTTTGATCATTTTCAAACGATCTCTTGAACTTTTTTATTTGAAATTACTATTTACAATCTGGCAAAATATCACATTTTAATCAATCTGTTTATTAAATTATCAATAGTTTGATTCAATTGATCACAATCCATCAATAAAAAAAATCCCATTATTTGATAAAAGAGAATTTTTTTTGTGATAAAAATTACAAAACAGAATCCAATAAGTGTAAAATTCATTAAGTTGCCTTTTAATTACACTAAAACTAATTAATCGTTTTTTATAAAATTTTTACGAACAAACGAAGAGATATGGTATATGTTATCAATTTTTTTTTGTTTTTCGTGTGTCATTCTGTCATATTTGCTACTTTTGTTTAAAATGATCTACCATCAGTTCCGAAAAATGTCGAATGAATCTAACAAAAAAAAATTTTTTTTGCTTCTTATTCTCTTTCATTATGCCCAATGACAAAAACTGAAAGGATGATTTTTGAATTTATTAAATATCAGTGGATTTAAGTCATCCCATAATTCTTAGTCTTAATGTCAATGAGATTAACCTTTCTTGTCATGAATATTCCACTTCTCACTTTCTTGTCTTTTTTAGGAAATTTCAAAAATTCAATTTCATTAAGAGTTTATGATGGAAAATATGCAAAAATTGTTGTAATGAACAATATTGAAAGTGATAAAATAATGATAAAATAAAAATCAAAATTTAACAGAGATAAAAAATGATTGAAATGAGAAAGTTAAATGAAATCAAAATACTTCAAATCCATTGTCCATTATCCATTTTCTCTCCCTCCCTTTCTCCTCCTCTCCCTCTCTTCCTTTCTCTCTCTCTCTCCCTTCATCAAAATACTACATATATTTTATTTGTTGACTATTATAGAAAGATAATGCACCACTTCCTGCAGATGACCCTTTCTTCCATCATTCTTACCTTTTATAGTGACCACTATACCTATGGTATATAACATAAATGATACCCATCCGATATGTCCATTAATTTGTTAGTAACAATAAAAATTCATTACAGGCTGATGGATATGACACTCAGAATCCATCACTGAATGGTAATTACTAGATGAGTTGCTTCAGTTTGTTCAATCACTTAGTCACACAATAAAAACATAAATCAAAATTTCAGAGGTGAACAATTAATTCGATGAAAACTACTGATCAAATCCTTCATCGTTAGCCTCATGCGAATGTAAGTTCATTTCTACTATACTAATGAAATTTCGAATCTAAATTTTGTAATTAAGTTCCTGTGTGGCATTCTTTTTCCTCTGCCTATTATAAGGTTAAATAATCTTCTACTTTGTATTCGCTAAAAATTTAAAAAAATCATCTAATTCAAGTTCAAACTTTAAATAGGTAAAACTTTATTCGTGGAAAATTATGGAAATAAGTACAACATAAGTGCCAAAGAGAATTCAACTAAAAAAAATCACTGATATATTATATTCGAAATAGTCGCTATGCCAGAAAAACAACAAAAATACCAATGTATAAAAGAAATATCAACAAACAAAAGAATCCAACAATACTTTATCTTGAAAACATTTATAATGACAGTTTCACATTCAAGTTAACCAGATATAATCAAAACTTTTTCTAAACAATTGCCAAAAAATATGCAACAAGTAGTAAATTAACAATAACAAAATCGATTGATAGAGATCAGTATCTAGAGGTTTCACAGCATCAATTAGAATTTCAGACCTTATTGGACGTTTTGATGTCTTATAATATAAATACCAAAGAATTAGAAAAAAACAAGACACTAAGCCAAGCGAGCAACATTTCGAAAAAACTATTGGAATGTTTGTTAAATTGTGTAATCTAGAAAATTAATAAATATGCAGTCTCCAAAAATTATGTGAATTATAATTACCGGTTGCATTTAATTTGTTTTCAAAAGCATTCAAAAAAATTTTTCTGGAAATTAATCTTAGGAAATCCAGTCATCATTTTAAAAATCGATACGATGTAAGAGTTCACAAATTCATCAATATTTCAAAAAAAGAAACGTTCTGAATTTTTCTGGCTAGTCTGACTAATCTACAAAGAATAAAGTTTTTCCGTCTAAACTTTACCAAAACCAAGTAAAATGTCATTTTGAGATATCTTTGCATTTATGAAACTTGCATGCACACTTTTTTCAGTATTTACAAGTCGATAAAAACTACGTCAAGTCCTACATTAAAATAAAACTCGAAAAACACACCTAGTATATTCAAAAATATCGGAAAGTGAATCTGTGGTTAGAAATCTAAGTACAATTTCCACCAATCTGAATCTTTCTCAGTTAGTGTGAAACAATCTGTGGAAAATATGTGAATCCTTTCTAAATATTTGAAATTCCTCTTGTCCTTCTTGAAAAGAGCAGAATATGAATCTTACTTAATCTCGTACGGGGAAACTAAACATTGTTTATGCATATCTTAGCTACATTATTTTAAACAGTCTCACAATAACCGAACAAAAAATCACCGGTAAACTTTACATATTTTCCAGTATATTTTGCAGAGATTTAAACGTTTCGGTAAGTTTTTTCTGGTCAGAAACAGCAGTTTGTGCCTGTGAGAGATTTATCAAAAATGCTGCTATTAAATCTAAGCATTTGCTAGCCAATGCTGTCCTGCTGCAATAAAAATATTAATTATTACAATATCATAATAAATGAAATTCTGAAATGATGGCAAAATAATTATGCATAAAAACTATCGATAACAATTCATTAAGTATTTCAAGCAATTACAGTAAATCTTAATTGGAATTTATTCATTTTATTTTATTCGATTAAGTCTCCTTAAAAGTTTGTCATTTCTGTATCTTTCAGATAAATGTTCTAGCCAAAGCTCTGATTGAAAATTATTAAGATGTGTACATACTTAATGTGAAATTGATACCAATAATCTTACCTTTGCTGATAAATATAAGATGAATTCTCTACGAATTTTGTTATGATATGTAGTGCTGATCGCATTAAGTAACGAGAAGCCGTATTATTTTTCTGATAAAAGGGATCTCTCCTGTAAAAAGTTTAACGGTCTGATATAAAAACGTAGCACTTCACCTGCACAAATGTAGGTTCAAATTATCATGCATAAAAATGGAATTAGCTTCGATCCAATTGAAAACTAGGTAAAAGAATTTACCTAAACATATTCGACAATGTATCAACCATAACATTTAGTGGTGCATTGATTCTTGTACCGATGAAATGAAAAAACGAAGGCGGAAAACCTTCACGCATTCCTCTGTTCAACAATTTCGACAGTATCATCTCTGAAAAAGCAGTAAATGCAATATATCCTCTTTATATGAAGAGAAACGAGAACATATTTTTCTGTTCTAATTTCATCCGGATATTTTTGGCAAAAAACATAAATTGGTAAATGCATGGTTTTACAGATGCACAATTGGGAAATATATAATGTCTTATTTTCAATGACAAAGAAATAAAAAGACAACTCTTCTACATACTGTCTGGCAAGTAGAAAATCTATTATATCAAGGTTTCAGCCATTCAGCATCAGTTACGTATTTGTTATTCCAGAATACCCTAAATATTTTTGAAAACCATGTTCAGCGCAAGAATTACGCTTTTGCTTAATATCAAATATGTACCGAGAGGATAATACTTTGGTATCAGTGAATACTTCTTTGATAAACCAGCTATTCGTGTACCTAGACGTTGAATGCGTACTTCGCGCAATTCGCATTCAGATGAGAACAATTCTGCAAAACAACATTTTTTTTTGGTAAATTTAAATCAATTTATAGAACTTCTTAGTAATTGACCGTACATATTCTTACTACATCATAAAAAAGTAAACGAAATTAATGGCACAGAAAGTGAATTTGTTCATTTTTTTCTCCTCTCTACTTTTAAATTCTTTAAATCTGTAAAAATGAGCCAAAAAATTGCATATCCAGCAAGATTTATGAGAGAAAAACAATTTTTTTTGACAGATTTTAAGAAGAAGAAATAACCTTTGTCAATTATTTCAATATAGAAATCTTCGATGGCATTTTCATCATACGTTGAAGAACAAAAACAAAGAGCAAGTTTGATATCTGGTAAATCTAATGGAACAGCAAATTCTTCAAAAAGTTCCTGCACTGTATACAGTCGCTTTTCAAGATTATTTCTGGCTGCAGTTGTTTCATGAGTCTGCGGCATCGACTGTATCAAATCCCTAATTTTTGTTTCCATATTAATCACCAATAAATGTTACTTTTTATAAGGAGTGAATCGCTATACGGAGGAGATTAAAAAACAAAATTATTAAATTGATGACTGCTTCAATAGTGCCGACTAGTATAAGATAATTGGAACGATTTGATAACAATAAGTTTTATTCCTCTCACTTAATAATGTTAAGCTGTATTGCTTTTTTTTCCTTTGCCAAAAACCAAGGCGACAAATGGGAAGTAAGGCGAAACTAATTGCAATAAAAAAGAAAAAGAATTCCAATGAAGCCTAAAATTATAAGCGACAATAAATAATAAGTAAAAAAAATATTAATCTGCGGACCTTGTAGCAAGCTGAATTTGAGCAACATCAAGCTTATCACGTATTTCTATCACTAGATCGTGTAAGTCGGCATCTCTATCAACTTGTGGACCTGCTGATTGAATGCACATAGCAGCTTGTGACAAATATGCAACACGACGTTGAATATCGAATGCATCACTTGAAAAAAAAAAAAAAAAAAAAAAAAAAAGAAAACGTTGCGAAAAAGCTAACAAAATAACATTACAAATGTTAAAAACATGGAAAGCATACGTTTCGCGTTGAGCAAGTTGGTACAAAAGATTAGCTGCTTTCACATGATCACCGTTGCGTTCATGAAATCGCCACAAAAGATCTAAGTAACGACTTGAACCACCATCTTCAACACAGCGATGAAGGAATGCTTCTAGGAATGGAGATTTACTCTGAAATGGATTTCAATTCCAAAACTATATTCTGCCACTTATAAAGAAATGACTTATTTACCTTCAAAACATATTCTCTTCAACCCCTTTTTGCAAACAGAAATATCAGCGAAACATTGATAACTAAGAAAGAAAAGCATAGCAAAGTAAATTAATAACCTGTAAAACAACGCTGCTAAAATCATTATCCAACAGCCATTTAAAAATGGCTATATTTGCAAGTTCATCTTTCGATTCCAGAACTTTCCGGATGATAAGATCTTTCGATGGATTAAGTAAATCTGACGTGCCCGCAGATTTCTGATCATTCATTAAACGATCCAAAGTGTCGATTATACATTTGTATGCTTCCTTTCTATAAAATTTCCAATTGAATTAAAAGGAGCAAAAAGCTGTCATATTATGGCAATCAATCCAAGATTTATAGTAACCTTCTCGCAAATGCTTCCTGTGCGAATACATCATTTTCTCCTAAATGATTTTTGTATGCTATTACAGCCAATAACTTTGAATCATCACGTTCCGCACGTTCCAATGCCAAATCCACTATCCCTTCCACATAGTCTACTAAAATGATTACATATTACTAAAGGATAAAAAGGCATTGAAGGTGTCATGAAGACAAAGCGACAGCAACATACTTATCTTCCCAACCCTTTTTCCTCTCTTTCTGTCTTTTGCAACCGTAGAAATAGGTAAACTATTTAACCATGAATTAGCGATGTCAATCCCATCTATTGTGCTATAGTTAAATGAATGATGAGATAGTTATAAAATGATAAACTTCATGTCGTACTTGACATTCAGTGGTTACATTTTTTTTTAAGTCTGAAGTGTGGAACGGAACCTGTAAATGTAGAAACCTTTTTCATTAATTCGCACATATTAAAATTGTTTTTCCGCTTCAGTAAGTTATGATTTATCAAAAGCTATAGAAGTCAATAAGTAAATTTATTCTTACCTTCATAAAGAAGTTGACAAATCACTGGCAAATTGATTTTTTGAATTCCCGTTTTTAACAGTTTAATGGCTTCTGTCAATATTTCTGTTCGTGCCGAACATTGTGGTAAACGACGCGCTTCCTCGATCATTTCTGTGGCCTGAAATTCGTAACAAACAGTGATTTACAAACAGTTCATCTTACATAGTTCACGAAATTGTAAATAGCTGTTAGCCACAGTTCAGACGAAAAATATAAGTTTAGTATTAGCTCCTTCATAAATCGTCTAATAATTAGCGTACGACAGCAGATGACTAAAAAAAACGAAATAGTTTTTTATTTCTTACATATCATTAGAATCTATTCTTTAGACATGCTGAAATACAAACTGATTTCGTCATCGATTTGCAATTGTGACATTAAAAATTATTGCAAAGAAAACTGATATTTAGCTATAAATATCTATAATATCTTACTTTCGTTGTATTGGCATCATCTACAGAAAAAAGTGAGGGACAACAATCACGCAATTCGTTGCATAATACAGTTGTTGTTGCATTATCACCCAAATAGTGCCGAACTAGACATGTTATCAAATCAGCGCACAACTAAAACAGAATAATTCTTTAGGTTTGCAAACAGAAAAATGCTGATAATTATTCGATTGAAAAAGCTGAGATATGTTTGTTTTGTTTTTTTAAATTTATTGCACTGTAAATTAAAGAAGCAATAAAAAAAATCTGACCTTTTCGAAATATCATTCATGGGTATACGGTCGTATTTAGTGTATAATTTTGCTATCGGAAAATGTGTTTCTCTTGATGATCAGATCATCCCCTAGGAAGTGCAATAAACTCTTACCTGTTTACCACTTATTACTATATTGCACAGGTTTGTGGAAATCAGACAGTTTCGAATTTGCGCACTGAGAAGGGATGTTATAACGTGGAACTGATGTTCGCATAGGATTTTCCATAACATCAGCACCTCCACGGTAAGCGATAAAAGTCGACGGAAACTAAGCAATGAACGGCGTTCGGAATGTGATGCCACTGAAGCAATATTAGCAACTGTAAAAGGCATTCAAATAAAAAATTAAATCAATATGTCATAAAGTCCAGACATTAGCATCAAATTGCCAATCAATTACTTCATACACCATAATTCTAGGTCAATACCGTCAGTATGAGAGTTTGGAGTATCGCTATCCATTATGAGTGGCTGTACATATTCCTGAATATTCCCAATCAATCCATAATCTTCGATAATCTTTTTGAACGGTGTCAGCTGGTTTAGCAACCACTCTAACTCATCAACGCCATAAATACTAATAAGCTAAAATAAAACATAGTTAAAGATTAATTTCAAAAGTTAGTATTCTTATAAATTCATGATATGTAGTGAAAATTCAGGAAAAAAGTAAGTCCTTATTACTTTGTTGTCGGGAAGCAATTGGCATAAAAGATTTGGTCCACAAATTCCCAACAATCCGAGAAAAATGAAGAAAGAGAGCGTCATGTCGACAGCTCATTGATGCCTGCAATCCAAAAGTCACTATATATCTAAATAGATAGGCGGTTGTTCAGATTTCTCTCAAAAATCAAAGAAATTTTCTGCCTGAAGAAAATTTTCTCTCTGAATTTGGCTCTGAATCTCTGAATTTCTCTGAATTTTGATTTGGCTTACGTATGTTTGAATTTCGCTTGATACGGAAGTTTCGTCACTGCTTAATATCTGCTGCATCTCGGGAAAGGAATCTATTGTTGAACGAACAAAACGTTTCTGTTGCTGCGGAGTCGATGAAAGCAATGGAGCTGCAAAATGATCAAACACTTCAAGCCATTTAAAAACAAAAATAGAATTTTGATAATTGAAGTGTCAGATAGGATTCGGCTTAAATGAAGAATCTTAAAATTCTAAATTACTATTACAGTTTTCAGCAACCATAAAATACTGACAGTGTTTTCCGATGAAATTCTCTAATTCAGTGACGAATACTTACGCTATCTGTTGTTGATTTAAGAAAAAAACGATCATACAATTCAGGATGTTTCTTCCAAAATATATTCTAATTCTCAAGACAAACTCACAGCGAATCTGCAGAGAAATATCAGAAAGTGACTCGCTAACAGGTGATGACCACTGGGCCAAATTGCCTGCCCGGAAAGGTAATGCGAAATGCCTGCTCCGGACCTTTTCATTGCTCAACATAAAAAACAGTCGTAAAGCTGAATCCTGAAAATAATCAGTTGTTTTTTCAGAAAATAAATAATTGCATAATGCTTCAGAAATTCATAGCTCTGACACATAAATTTTTTGTTATAAAAAGCTGAACAATACGGTTACATTGTTATAAAAAGCTGAACAATATAGTTACATACTTGTTTCTTTCATAAGATGACTGAATACAGTTAACCTTTACTGCACTACTTGCTCCACATTCTGTACGAAGGATTGTGAGAGCCATATCACCAACATTAACCAATCCATGTAACTGTGTGAAATAGTTAGCATGTGATGAATCAGATCCGAACTGAAGGAGAATATCACGCAACATATCAACGGGAGAACGATGATCAATGATTTGTATTCCCTAGAATTTGAATTTCATATAGAAGTGTGAGAAGATAACTATTAAAAATGCAACAGAGAAATTTAGGTAATCAAATAAATTGGGATCGAAAATACATTAATTCAGTACGTTCTTCGATGTTAGGTAATTGTACGCCAAAACATTAGTCTTTGAAAAAAAGTTCACAATTTCACCTGTCCAACACCTAGTTTTAATTTACCTGCTATTAACATATGGATGTATATTAGTTGCAAATCAAAAAAAAAAAAGAAAAATCATATAAAATGAAAACCTTTTCGCATAAAACAATGAATTTTACAGACAGATCTCGAAAAAGTGAAAGACCATGATCAGAGGCTGCAACTGTCTGAAATATGACGAATGACAACAACACACTTTTAAAAAATCCGACAGGATGTTGAAAAACATTTCCCTAATAATGAACAAAAAAAATATTCATGCACAAAAATACCGAAAAAGGTGCTTTGGATACAATTTTTGTTATCGTCATTACCAAACTTCGAAGACGTAGCTGTGTCTGAAATTATAAGATGTTAAAATTTCAAAGGGTCAACAATAAATTCATCTGAAACAGCGGACACCATACTCAGACAAAAATATCCTACCTCAATTACAAATTTTTTAGGTACTACAAGTTATTACCTAAAAAAAAGAATTCAGATCTGGTAAGCCAAATATTCAGAATTTCACTGAAAATTTTCAGGAAAAAATCCGATTATAAATATGAACAGTGGAACTGTATTAACAATTTTATAGTAAAAACGTTAGTGAAGACAGTGCAGTATGTAGTGAAGAAAAAGTGAAACCAACCACATTCTCTATGAGACATTCAGAAGTTGGAAAATTTGATGAACAAAAGACCGAAAGATTAGAAATATCGATACCAGC
This sequence comes from Dirofilaria repens, assembly GCA_008729115.1. Taxonomy (NCBI): domain Eukaryota; kingdom Metazoa; phylum Nematoda; class Chromadorea; order Rhabditida; family Onchocercidae; genus Dirofilaria; species Dirofilaria repens. The sequence goes on along the minus strand of SNRZ01000016.1, from coordinate 906,921 downwards.
TTCGCCAGCCATAATGCCAATTTCTATAAAAATTACGAAATCTCATTGAGGAATGCCCATAAGATCAACCATGTCTAAATGCATATTTCTTTTTTTTTGCTAAATATTTTATTTCTCTCTCACTATTATGGAATAAATAGAAAAAAAAAAGCAAAATTATACAATATAACAGTGATTGTATACAAACCAATGTTAATATTTTCAATATATATTAGTAAAGCAAGTCAGTGTCACATGCTCCATATTATAAGTTAATCGGAGCTAGAATTTCAGAAATATGTACCATGAGCGTAAAAAGTGTCGTAAATGGAAAGCGGATGGAAAGATACCGGCGAAATACCATACCCTGGAGGAAGACGAATGTGTTTTAAACGCAAGCAACTAGGCCTCATGCCTTCCTGAAATGCTGATTTTCATCATTCAAATGCATAATAACGCTTCATATCATATTCTAAAGTTTCAGTAAATCTCGTCACTTGCGAATCGAATTCTTCTCTTTCATTTCTTTTTTTTTTCTCTAAAGCATACCATCCAATTCATCACAGATGATTTCGAAGCCAATTGATAAGTGTTTTTCGGAACCGGTGGAAAAGAGCTAAAAAATAAACGAACACCCTTCCTTGTTGTTGCAACCTAAAAATAAATAAAATTTTAAACGAGAAGTAAATATTTAACAAGTTCACGAAGTATAGAGTGTTTCAAAAAATTGAAGTAATTGATCAAATAATTGGTTTTATGAAATCCAAATTCTCCTCAGCCAAATTCAACGATTCCAGAAATCGAGCAATATATATGCAGTAAAATAATGAAATGAAGCTTTGAATTTTTGCAACATTGTTATATAAATTCGAATAGTATAATGATGATTTTATTATAACGTACAAGATGCAGATATCGGGATTGTGTATAAGGTACTGGACTGATGCCTACAATGTCGACAAAAAAAGAAGCATCCACGGACCGGCATTCTGCTGCTGCAAGCTCCTAAATTTAGATTATTTGTAGCAAATGAAATAAACTGCCCAATCATATCATCGTAACGGACTGATTCCAAACAGTATGTCAACAATGACAAAACCATCAAATACTCATTTAAGCTAAAGAATGACTTTCAAATTCAAACGCTTAGACGTACAGCTATCAGGCGCATTTCCAAGAGGTCTGCATTGCTAAATTGAGCAAATTAATGCGACTATGACTAGAAATTACAAAAACTGAACCTGAATTTGCCCATGGCTGAGCGATGCCACTTTAACTATCGAATTTCCGTCAGCACGCAAATCATAAACCTGTATGGAACCATTTTCAGAAAGACTGTACAAAATATGCCTAGTATCATCCAAGCACAATCGTACTAACCGTTCTAAAATATTTACATTATTAGATATACCGTCCATTTTTTTGTTTTTTCATTAGTTATGAAGACCAAATTCCAAGATAACTAAAAAACCCGAACTGAAAGCACGGGAGATGTATTTAATAGGTAAAATTACCACTATTACAACTATTTTTTTTTTTTTTACAAACTGCATCTGTTATGGTAGAAATCTCAAGAAATATATAATGACCGAAGTATAATATTACCTTCTTTCCCTGTGATCAAAGATACGGAAGGCAAAAAATAACTAATGAAACTTTTCGAATGATTTATCTTACGACATCGACGACTGAACCATCCTTTATCCTGAAAAAAGAGAAAAAGTTTTCGTGAGGTTTCATCTACCTTAAAAAAGCGATAAAGGTTTATTCTATTCGCATGAGCCAGAACTTTAAACAATTATGTGGAGTAAAAATGCTGCATAGAACGAATCCAATATTTAAAAAAGAAAAATCAAAAGATGAGCAATAATTCTGAAATTCGCAGATAACCTGATAATCAAGCTCATATAAAATTTCCTCTTCAGTGAAAAAAATACGACCATTTGATGTTGCAATTATATCTGATATAGCTGTGTCATCAATTGGAATCTGAAACTTTCTGGTCTATCGCCACATTCTTACTGTGAAAGAAATAAAGTTAAAATGAAATAACGACATAACTATCCAGTTTGGGTGCTACCACTTCAAGTACAATTTTATTCAGAAATGACTGGCAGTGGTTGCAAAAACTGTTATCCTTCCTTTGAGGCAAGCATATTCGGTTGAAAATATTAGGGACATTGCATATGATGTAATAAATATTACATAAATAAAGAAATAAAATTACGGACTAAGTAAGTATATCGATAATGAAAAGAAAAAAAAGACCTTAAAAAGCGCGTCTGGAAGAAGATACATATCAGCTTGCCGAAAATCGTTCGGTAGAGAGGACATATCTGCGACTGTTACATTATTATTTGTGAAGCTTGCTGCTAACAACACAATTTCTTTCGTTGTCGCTACAATAACCAAGCAATGAATGTGTTTCTGAAATCATTGCAGAATCAGTAGTTAAAGCATAGAAGTTTCAGTTAAAAATTGGTAACCTCTATTTCTTTGCAGCATTCGAAAGATAAATTAAAACAAATATTAATGCAAAAAGCAACAAATTAGCTCCAAAATGTGCACGACCAAGTGTATAATCAGCACTCTTCCTTATAGCTTTTGTCAACATTACCATAAAATAAAAGTACATTTAAAGAATCGACCAAGACATGTTTATAGGAAGGACGGTTGACGGAAACTATTTTAAATTAAATTTAAGCAGAAGATCCAAATAATTTAAATATATATATATATATATATATGCTTTGGATATCACTGGATATCTCATCACTATGACAAATTACCTGGAACACTCCAGCCTTTGGTTTCGCAATCGCCACTTTAGTAATTGTATTAGGTATTCCATCGAAGTAAGCTAAATCCGAACTGAAAATAAATTAGAATTTAACAAATTTCGCATAAGGACTACTTACAAAGGGGATACGAAAGAGACTCGTCGCTCTAATCGAGATCTAGCAATGTTATGTAAAGTATCATCTTGACTAAAGTGAGCTTCCTTTCTCCTCAGCTACCAAATGATAATTGTATGATATTTGGAGAGACTAAGAACGTATTTCGAAGTCTGATTTTTGCATAACATATTGAAAAAGTGATATCGTGTTATTCTTCATGAGAAGGAAAAAATTAATATGACAAATTCACAACTACTGATTTTTTGATCAGTGAAACTGGTTTAATTATACAATGCTTGAAGCATATGATTACTACAAAAAAAAAACTAGAAGGAAACCTACCTGTCTTCATAATTCCAAACATATAGATCGGCATCTATTGTCATATAAGCACGTCCAATTTCGGGTAATATGCCCATTGTACAAATGCTCTGTGTACCTATAAAATTCATCAGTGTCTCCGAGTACTGCATAATAATTATAGAGACTGCGAATTATACATCTTTTATATCCCAAAACACCAAGAATTTTTTCAGCATGATGGATCAAGAATATATATGTACTAATGAAAAATATTTTTTTGGGAGATAAACTTACTGCTCAGCTGATCTTTCAGCTCCTGTGGAATTGGTTTCAAATGACCATGAACAAATTCAGGTATCTCCAAGTCAGTCAATGGTTGGTAATCTCCCGTTGCAAGACCAGATATTGTCACTTTGTCTATAACAAATAGGTACTTCAATTCTTTTAATTATTTGATTTTAAATCTTTTTAATTATTTGATTCAGTGTTCCATAAGCGATAAGGTGTGACCATGTAGGTCATCACGATAGTAATAATCAAACATATTGTATTGAATCTATTGCAAGGATTTGAAAATCTATTAAGCTTAAATCCTTCCGAAATCATGATTTGTAATTATAAAAGAATGTTACAAGAAGTAGTCGACTTTTTATAATAGTCGTCGTAACGCTTTAGCAAATAAAGTTGGTATTGTTGATACAAAAAGTCTATTAGATATGTTAAAACGGAAACAAACCTAAATAATACAAAAGCTATATATTTTGACAAGCTAGTAATAATAGGACTACTTATTCTAAAAGTGTCTTATGATTATCACTTCAGTGGTTTCCTTAATCATGTCATTCTTTTTATGTACGTAGAATGTTTATACTTGTTAATTCGTTTAGTAACTAAAGGATTAAGTAACTCCTGAAACATTTGAGAGTTTTCATGTTAATCATTATAAAAAAGTCTATAGCACTAATCAAAAAGCATTGGACTTAATTGATAATTAAATTAAACTGTCACAAACTAACCTGGTTGGTAGGGGTCATACTTTAATTTGTAGTATAAATCAGAATCTTCGCAAATTTTTAAAATATATCGCTGCACATAGTTTGCAGCACTTTCCAAAGCATCACCGGCAAGCTGTCCATGTAATTCCATTCCTAGTACTTGAATAAAAGTTTACGGGCAAACTTTCATAATTAGAATCAAAAAGACAAAAGGGCAGGATGTGGTAATATTTGAGTGATATCCTTGAATGAACAAGTAGTATCATAAAATGTCCTACCTAATGAATATATGTGTCATTTACAACATTAAGAAATGTGCTGAAATCAAGTATAGGAATTAAAATTTTTTACTCTACAAAATATATTAATTGATCGGTGAAGAAAGGTCAGGAATACTTATATCTGCTAACGTAGGAAAAAAAGTTAAATTGCAAATTTAATAATTCAGATGGAAATGAAATTATCAAGTATTCTTCGTACCACAAAACAATGTCAATAGTGCCATTAAAGAAAGACATCTTCCAGTTTAACATGCTCGTCGCATAACTTACTACAACTTTGTCGCATAGAAATCTAAAGCAACACTTAAACATATAACTTCTAAATAGGAACTACGAGCAATTTTCATATCGGTTTTGAATAAATAGTTTAATTATATGGCATTCTTATTTTCCGTGCAAAATGAGAACTGAAGTTTTAGTTAATTAGGGAGTACATTATAAATCTTCGAAGAAGTCCACTAATGAACGGATTCTGATTCTATTCACGAAAAGAGAGATAGCACGAGAGAAGGAAAAATAAGTGGCGCCACAACGGAAATATGTCCTCTGGCATAAGACAGATGAGATTGCATAATGAAAGATGCCCTTCACATTACTTCATTCAATTTCAGAGCAGTTTGGCTTTATGAGTTTTTTATTTATTTCCTTAATAAGAAATAACACCGTTGTGGATGAAATAAGAAAAATGGTACTTGTTATGAAAAACAATGAACTGATCACCTACATACGTTGTTAGTGGGACAACTAATTGATCCATTCGATAGAAACCAATTAACAGAACCAATGTAAGCAACAGATAATAGAATTTATTGAAGCATCTATCTCATGCAACATAACAAGTTGCTTTCAACAAAAATATGAAAATTTTGAGCCTTCAAAAACCTTTTCCTTGTTCTATGACTTCTAAATTTACGAGGTACTATCATTTGCTTTTTTTCAACATAACGTAAACTGTGTCTCGATCAGAGAGATGAGTTCAAAAAATCCTGGAAATGAATGACCCTTGAAAATTATATATCGAAAGTTATGATTAAACCATTGGCACTTTTTTAAAATGTTAGAAAAACATGACTGAAAGAAAATTTGGGACATTTCAGCAAGCACACAGAATTATAAATTCAATTGTTAAATGAGAATTTTTAAGAATAAAATACGTCCAAATGTAGAATTTTAAATTTTGACTTTGAATTTTAAATTTCGATTTTCTTTCTATTTTTCCTGATTATTAACAAACTTTGTAAGCAATCCTTCCTTATTTACATCTACTAATTCTCGGGATCACTCCACATACCGTTGCAAGAACTCAAGAAATTTGACAGATTCTAAACCTAGATAATCAAATTTTGCCACCGTGGTACCATACGAACACCTAGGCTATCAATTCGCTAACCCATTCAATTCAAATCCTGGCACACATCTATCTGCCGTTCGGTATTTTGCGGCTTGCCGGTAATAAGAACAGCAACACTCGAATGGGTGGTTAGTATGAGCTGTTACAAAGTGATCCTGTTGTGTAATGTAGGCTTAGGTAAGCTGCACTTGGCCGCGTTTATGTCACTGTTTATTCACTTCGTTCAATTCATTTTATTTCCTTCTATTATTTGTGGTAATATGGTATAAGGATTCCTTAATGTCGCAATATCCGAGTATAATGTTTTATAACATTGCGATATCGATGAGAATTATTTAGATGATTTTTAGAAAATATATTTAGACATTATCCAAAAGCTTGTGAGACATTAGATGGCAAGTTTTGTAAATGTCATGTTAGAAGTGTAAAAATTTTGTTAGCTAATAAGTGCAAGTGTTGAAAATAATTCCACAACACAGATTTACTGTTAGCTAGAATATGCCGGACTTGGATTTATTTTATTTTTCATATATCTCCCTTATAGTTGTCGTATCTGTTTAAGGAAGAAAACATAATAAGATCTCAAGATGGAATCTTTGCTGTGTTAGTGAATCCGAGGATTCCTGGAACAATCAAATTTTATTGTTAGAATATAACGTCTTATAAATTTATTTTTCGTCGACACTCTTAAAAAAGTAACGTGTTACATAAAAAAGTAGTAATGGCTTTTTTTGAGTTTACAGAAATTTAGGCACTGTTTGATCAATCGATTTATTTTAAATTTGTAGGGTGTTTTCCTGCATTTTTGGTATTTTCAGGATCCGGCTGTAAATGAATGAATGGTGGACATTGGATGGTGGACACACCTGGCGTTTATTTGCGCAAATTGTGGATGATGGTCGTGTTGGATTCAATCGGGCGTTTGTACATCTGGAACCTTGGCAAATTGTCTCATACACTTTATCCGTTACTTGCCTATTTATTTGGTTACGAAAATTGCTAAAAGCAGACCGTCCTCTTTCCACCCGTATTCGTGCTGTGGTACTTCTTTTCTCCTGTGTTTAATTAGTTCACTTTCATAAATTTAAGAGATTATCCTGAAACTTCGACATTTTTCGGATGAAAGCATGCTTATAAATTGTGTATTTTTTCAGATATTTTCTGCATTTCGCATGATACCGTGGGTAAATGCGCAAATAAAAGAAGAAATGAAAAAGGCAAGAAGAGATCTTGAAGAAACGATACATCAGTATGACAAAAAGAAAGTATGTTAACAAAAATTATATTTTTATGCTATTGTATTTCTTTCGATGAAGTGTTTTAGTTAATTTACGTGGAAATAAACAGAAAAATAGATGATCCCTGAACTATTTCATTTTAAACACATTTGGTATTGTTTATACATTGGAGATGATCTTCTGCGATTTCAGTATGTTATATTTTGCAGGAATTTTACAAATTCTTGCCTGAGCATGGACTTGCGAGTAATAATATAATTCATGAGGCAGAATTATATAAAACAATGAGTGAATTTTCTTTTTACGAAGGTCGCGTTTCTGGAGTAATCTTTGCAGATATCGATGAAGAACACCGAGCGTTGCTGCAAAAGGCTAGCAGATAATTTTAGAATTATTTGATTACTTCTTGATTTTAAATGAAGGATTTACCCATCAAATTGGTTGTTTTTTGCAGATGTTTGAACTTTTCATATATTCGGATCCTCTATATCCTAACCTTTTTCCCGGCTGTCGGAAGATGGAAGCGGAGATTGTACGCATTATTGCTTCACTTCTTCATGGTGGACCCGGCTCTTGTGGAACAGTTACTTCCAATGATACAGAAAGCAATATGTTGGCATGTTTTGGTGACTGTTTCTCTTTATCATCTAGAAATGATTTTATATTAAATGAATGAAATTTTACGGGTTTTTTTATTTACAGAAGCATATTTTTCTTGTGTGCTCGAAAGATTTTTGTCTGGATAGCATGGTATCGATGACATCGATTTCTATATGACGAAAAAATATTGCTGACGTTTTATGCGCTTTTTTTTCTTTCCGCTCAGTTTGACGTTTATATTGCTTAGCAGAGAAATCATAATTTAAAAATTGAAATGTGACGGGGAAAAGCATATATTGCCAAAGTTTTATATGTTCTGTGGAATTTGTTTCAACATTTTAGCTTATCGAAATCGAGCGTTTGCTCGTGGAATCCGACATCCAGAAATGTTGGTGCCGATAACTGCTCATGCTGCATTCGATAAGGCTGCAAAAGTATTACAAATACGTATTCGCCATATTTCCGTTGACAAAAACCAGCGGGTTGATATAGGTGCAATGAAGCGCGCTATCACTAATGAAACTTGTATGGTATGTTTATTTTACATAATTTTAGGAAATTTAGATCCACAGTTAAAATAAATGTCTTATTTTATATAGTTATATTTAAGTTTCTGATTTATTTTGCAGATCGTGGCATCAGCCCCGAATTATTCATTTGGTACTGTCGACAACATTGAAGCAATTTCTGAGGTGCTTTTTGCTTCTTTGCAAAGTTTTTGTAATCCAATAGCAAATAATTTGGAAATTGATTGTTCCGTTTTATATTTAAATTTTATATGTCCATTCCAGATCTTTCTTGCAATTCATTTCCGCAGACTAGATGAAATAATCGAAACTTTCTCTTATTCTTATCATTTTAAATATGAGGAGAAGTAATTTAATTCTTAATATACGATGTTTAATCACTTCATATTTTTGAAACTTTGAGAAACTAGTAACGACTGTTATTTATACTATATTTTTTAGCTGAGTCAACGGTACGGCATTCCTTTACATGTTGATGCTTCTCTTGGTGGATTCATCCTGTCCATTATGGAGCGATGTGATTTTGCAGTTAAATCATTCGATTTTCGTGTGCCCGGTGTTACATCGATTTCTTGTGATGTCCAAAAATATGGCTTTGCTCCGAATGGTAATTTAACTTTTTCCTTTATTTGTTTTTCATAACGTTTCAACATTTTAAATAAATCCTCTCTTTCGTCCTAGTGGTTATATTTTTAATGTATTTGTCAGTTAATGCATCACAAAATTTGTGTCTATTAGGTACATCACTGATATTGTACCGCGACTCTTCCTTGCTTCATCACCAGTATTTTTGCAATAGCGAATGGCCTGGTGGCATATATATGACACCTACTTTAGCTGGTAACAGAGATGGCTGTGCAATAGCTTTGACATGGGCTACTTTACTTTACAACGGAAGACACGGGTAAGATATCAATTATTTACTTCGCTATTGTCTGCCGGGAAATTACTTTTTTTTGAAATTTGAACTTGAAACCTAAATCGTTCTTTTTTTTTGACCTCTTTTGTGATGATTTTACGTTAATTGTGTATCATCATGCAATTGGGGTGAGTATATTTCCACTAACTTGATGATGTGCTTCAATTATTCTATTCTCATCACATTCTGAAATATAAATACTTTGTGTCATGTGAATATTACCTATTTGATAGAAGAGAATATCAGTTGAAGATTTTTTAGCAGCTTTTTAGATTCTCTATTTCTGGCTTAATTTTTCAGTTTTAAGAATTGCATAATTTATTTAAAATTTTTCTATCTTAACTGTTTAGCTACACAGAACGAATCGAGGCAATTATCAACACAGTACGTGAGATAAGAACTGGAATTGAAAAATGCCCGCATATACAATTATTATGTGAATCAGATGTTTCAACTGTTGTCTTTACGACGAGGGGTCTTAATGTTTATGCTTTGGCTGATCGTATGAATAAACTAGGATGGGTTTTATCTACTCTTCAAAATCCACCTGCGTAAGTAGTTATTGTCAATTTACCCAATTCACTGCATGAGTCAGAAAGTTTAGACGTTCAAATATTCTTTCAATTTTACAACTTGAAACCGTTTCATTTTTACTTTTATGTTATGTAATTTGATTGTGGATTCTTCTAGAGTTCATATATGTGTTACACTGAATCACACAAAACCAGGTGTTGTTGAAAATTTTATTCGCGAATTGAACATGGCTTGCGAAGATTTGGTGATAAACCCTGAATTCAGCCAACAATCAAGAACTGCTGCGGTCTATGGTCAGTATCATTTAAAAAAAATTTTTTTATATTACTTCAGAAATGATCGATAAATAAATAAATATGTGTATATTATGCATATGTTGTTTTTTTGTAGGTATGGTTCCGCTGTCCCAGATTTAGTGGAGGAAGTATCTCATATGTATCTGGATAGCTGCTATGCAATGCCGCTACCACCAACTGGTCGTACACTGAGTGTTGAAGGACGGAAAAAAAGTCTCATTCCGGATTAAATTGCATTATCGATTTCTAGAAATAAGTAGACTAGGCTTCAGAATTATTTCAACTATAATGAAATAAGTTAAGAAATAAGATAAATTGAATATAATTTAGATTTCATTATTATTCATCGTAATTTTGTTATTCGTGGTGAAATTCTCAGTATTTCCTGTAGATATTTTGTGAATTGAAATTGGAAGCGCTTTTGCCTTGAACACAATTTATTATTTAGAGAACTAATCTTAGACAAATATCTCACCAGAACTTCAAAGTGCAGATTGTTGTTTTACCTCTTATCAATTTTCCGTATTGCTTTTCTTTTTTTCTCGTAAACTAATCGTTTAAACGAAGAAGAATAGGAATTTTATTTCATTTTTTTTTCCCTTATCACATGTGACACATACTGCTTCATATATTTGTTTAATTATTTTAATTTTATTAGATTTTTTTGTGCTTTACGTCTTTAGAAAATGTTAATTTGATATCTGATTGTGATATGCGTATTATTTAATATCCATTTCTTATTCTTTTCACAGTTATTGATTGATGTACCAACTAAGTTATTTCATAATTCCCTTGCATCTTATGTAGTGGATTATACATAAATTATATGGATTGTCATTTCCGTTTGTCCTCTGTTCGTACATATGTTTCCTAAAAATTCTAGTAAAAATGAAATGAAATGGATAACTTTGAATCATTCATTTATTCGGAAAACAATGCTATTTTAGTATAATTACGTTGATTCGCTTGAGAACTGCCTTTAGGCAGACAAAACAATTATATCTAAACATTGCTCTGGAAAGGCATGTTTGATTCCAAGACATTGAGAAGATGAATATGGTCATATTGTTTCGTTTAAAAATTTTTTTCGAAGCTTCGTTTTTTGATTGGTTGTTATCATATGTTCTGATTTTATTTAAACATTTTACATTAGTCTACAGTGTGAGTAGTGTAATTCTTTATGTTTCAAAAATTATCTTTGTGTATGGTTCCGTTAGTTTTGCATGTTATTCTGTTAAGCTTATTTTTCTTTGATATTATAATATGATCTGTATATAGCATTTCACGGTAAGTTTCTGGAAGGAGATATTCGTTATTGATGATATTATTGTAGGTTTATATATTTTGCTACTTGATTTATGCATAATCCATATTTTTGAAGTTTTGCAGTGTTTATTATAGTCGTAGATTTAACGGTAAGATGTATCTTATTTTTTGATATAATTTTGCAAGTTTGCAGTGCTTATTTAAACAAGTTTTTATTATATTTTCATTATATTCGATAAAAAAATTTATCTACATTCGTATAGCTTTATTATTAGAATGGTTATGTATTTTCAAGTGTATAATTAGGCACGTTGGATATTTCAAATTCATGGTCATAGTTATTGCTCGGCGGGTTCACTACACCAGTATGACAAAATTGCTGTTCTTTTTTAGTACTGACATTTTATATTGAGGAAAGATCCTATAAATCAAATGTTCTTGGCAATTTTGAATTCATTTTGTTTTAATTAATACTGTTCGTAGATAAGACATCTTGTGATTTCAGATATTTACCCATTTTTGAGAGCAGTACATTGTTCATTTCTTTCAGGATGTGTAAATTAGTTCTTCGATTTCATGATATGCATGAGATTTCATCAGTTAAAATTCTAATTGAGAATCCATGATTTTGATAGTGATACGTAGTCATAGTTTAGAAAGTAAATAAGTCGGTAATGTACGAGAACTGTTAATAATTACCCAAAAGTTAATGGGTAATTGTTCCGGCTCATATAGTTTATTGTGATTTATAAGGGAATTGCTTTCTATGTTGGGACAAAAAGATTATTTATCAGCAACGAGCGCGACATGTAACTTGAGCTTTAGATTAGTTTAGAATGTATAATTCAAATTTTCAAGCTTTTAGAAAATTAGATTTTATTAACTGTGACTATATTCCAGGTTAACGATAGTACAATGTTCATATGGATTTATTGCTAACATTTTATGCGGCGGCAGCTGGTCTTTCCGTCCTCTTAACTCTTTTTATAATCACTTTGCTTATTCTCAGTTGTTTTCATATTCTCAGGTGATTTTGTCATTTCATATTTTCTAATCTTCTTTGAACTTTAAAGGAGCCTGTAGGATGTTTGAAAAAATTGTATTTTTTGTTTATGAATGTTATGTTTTTCTTAAGTTTAGCTGAAATTAAAATTTTTTCAATCATTCGTATGCATATGTATATCATATTCAGGAAACATAAACTAGCGTGGAAAAGCTCAGTCAGTTCGTCGAATCTGATATCGAGATCATTGGATATGGCGTTTAATAGTGTTATCGAGCAGGTAATATTTTTATTTATTACTTGACTGGCTTAAAAATCATTCTGACGAGTCATTATTAATTGGACTTTATTTTTTGAATTATGAAAATAGTACAGTCAAATAATCAAAATTATTTATTTATGAAATCATAATGTTAATATAAAGAATAAGAGCTTTCAGATTGATGTGGATAGGATAATAAGTCGTCGCCAGGAAAGGCTAGTAAAATCTATTGAAAAAACAAATGAAAACGAAGATCGCATGCATCCATTGGAACATATAGATAATGATACTGCAACAGTACTTGCTGTAAATCAGTTGTTAGACACCTCATTTCTTATATCCGATGAGGAACTTGCCTGCTATGCACCAGCTGTTGATATGAAGATTATCGCTGCTCGAAGAGATCATGTTTGAAGACACGGTTGTACGCTAATGTTTATATTCGCTTAATTTACTTTCAGAAACATCCAAATTCAATTATTTGCTTTATCTTTTTATAATTCATTATGAAAACAATGTTAGAAAATTTCTTCTATGATTCAAAAGATAGTAAAAGATTTGGACCTGACAAATAATATATTCTTTTTTTTGGATTCAACAAATCGAATTTGATTTGTATCCAGTAAAAAGTTTTTTGATGCTTTTGCTAAAAGTTAAATTGCTTTTTTTACTATTTCATCGTCTCTCTTTTACTTATTTCTAAAATATTTTCGTAATAAATCCATGTGTACTATGTTAAAAGATTTTCGAAATTTCGTAAGGTGAATGCATGAGTCATTATTGTTCTTTCGTTGCCCTGCTATGTGCTAACATATTGTTGGATTTGTTTCAAACATTTGCACTCGAATAACTGTTATGTATCATCTGTTGTTTCTGTACATATATATAGTTGGTGAATATTTATGTCTTCAATTTTCTAATAAAGCTAATCGCTAATCTTCTGATAAGATTAGACTTGGAAAGTTTGTTGCAGCATGGCGATGATTATTGTGATTGTGTCAAAAATCAGTTTGCTTATACTCAAGTTTGGGAAAAATATTGTTATGAATAATTATCGCATGGAATTTACGAATTGCATAACGAATAAGTTGAAAATCAAAGAGACATCAAAATTTGATGATACATGTAAGATTGTATTAGTTGTATAATAGTAGTTAATCCTGATCGATATTCTCTATTGAGTTCATGAGTTTGGGAAGTAATGAAAAGACATTGCATGCAAGCATTTTGAATAGCCGAGGTGAAACTTGGCTATATTATAATAATAAGAATAGATGACTATATGAAGCATATGAAGCAGTAGATGACATTTTGCGATACTCCGCATAATCAACAAAATGAAGGATATAGGAAATGTCGCAGAAAATGATAATGAAATAATATCAAACAATTGTGGTTTTATGACGCGGGATTAATCTTGATTTTCGATTTCATATATCGATTATAACAAATGTAAGAAATTAAATTCTTAATAATGAATGGATGATTTTTATATAATTTAACGATACAAATCATAAAATTTATCTAAATTTACTTGATAATAAATGAGCTCTACGATAATACGAATCATCAATATTTATTACACAAGAGAGATCTTCAACTAAATAAATAGAAAATATTTTTGGTCATTTTTATTAGTAAAATTTTGCTACCGTACACATTGTTATCATGTAATGTTTTACGAAAGTTAAGATAAAAATTTTTGTTAATGTCGCATAAATATAATATTCTTAAAATATTGTATCAAATAAGAATGTATTAAATGTCGTTAATAATTTGTTTTTAAAAATGCATAATATATTGTTTAGGAAACTCCTGTTATAAACACATAACATTCAGAATATAAAAAGCCGTCAATAATTTTACACTAATAGAATAAAGAATTTTTAACTTAAAGGAAAATTTGCGAATCCATATGTTTACAATTTTCAATAATTTTTGAAGGCTTATTTTAATACATCTCAACAATTTTCTGAGCTCACTAATTATATTTGGAAAATTCGAAAAATAAATTTTGCAATGTAAAATTACACTTTAAAAAAAAAAGTATAGCAGGAAATTTCAGGGCTTTTCACTAAAAAATCTGAACAAAATACTGGAAATTACAATGAGAAAGGAAGTGAAAATATTCTAAAAAGTCTATTATAGATTATAAAAAATCATTGAGAGATATGTGAAAATAAAAGCTTAGCTAAATTTTGTTCAATAAATGATATTTTAATTGGTATTGCAAAATTTTTGATTATAAAGACCGTTCATCGAAATTTAAAAATAATTTAAGCAAAGATAAGAAAACATCTGACGAGATTTACTAACTACTTCAATACTTATCCTTAATATAAAGCTCTCTTTGAGTTATTTTAAACTAATTTGAAGTAATAAATTCCTTTTTTTTGTTTATAATGTATTACAATTGAGAGTAATGAAAGGAATTGAATTGCTATAGTTAGTAAAGCTCTTCAACGAGATCTAAGATTACTAAGTACAATTATTCTAGTCAAAGATGAAATGATAAAATTCAGAGGTTTTATGTGATGTGAAAAAAGTATAAGGTATAAGTTATTTCACACTTTGATCCGCTTCTTTATTTTCTCATCTTCTCTTCAGTTATTAAATAGCAAAAAATCTTTTATGTGTTATTTTTTTTTTGATATTTTTTGATTTTTTGATATAATCAAGAAAAAAAAGAAAGAAATCACTTAACAAATAAATTTAAATGAAAAAGATTTCTATCAGTACTTGCGCCAGACATATCATTCATGACATCTGATTATTATTTGTTTCTGATAATTAATCAAATAAATAATGCATGTCTTTATTGGCTATCATGAATTAACTTTATATATTGAAGGTATCACCAAGCATATGTCTCATATTGAGTATCGCTCCATAGTGAATAAACATTTTTGGGTAAATAAAACAGATCAAACTTATCGAATGATTTCTATTATGAGAACATGTGGGTGGAAAAAATTTACATAAAGATCAACATGAAATATATTGTTTAATTTGAATATAAATATATAAGAATTATTTTAAACAGCTATAAGCAATTTATTTATTAACTGTGATTAAATAAATTGAAACTAAGAATGTCTAATTGGATAACAAATTAAAAATAATTTCATAAATTGCTTTATGAAATTTCTTCGATAAGCCACTATATTGTTATTTGATCTAAGAAAGTTAAACGACATTCTGCTAAATAATTTTACAGGATATTACACCTGGTATTTAATAATAGAAGGAAAATGAAAAAGAAATTCTCATTCAAGAAAAAAAAGTTATGATAATTCGAAGTTTTAAATCTGCCTCCGAAGAAAACATCTTTCAACACTCATATCATATCACTAAGTATTGTTAAACGTTTTTTCTGAATTATTCTGCTGAATAATCTACACAAAATATTATAAGGGAAATGGAAAAGAACTTATATCTAAAAATAATTTCTTACATTCTTATGAAAAAGATAATCGATTAGAAATTAGGTAAAAATTACGATAATCGATTGAAAATTGTAAACTAAAACTATTTCTGAAAAAAATCATTCAATCTGGAATGCTCTTATAATATTTTTGGTCTTTCATAAGTAATGATAGTATCATTGTGAAAATGATAAAATGACAAATAGGCTGAGCAAAATAAAGTGATAAAATAATGATGCAACGAATTGTGTTGAACCTATATTGCAATAATCGCTTCCTTTACAGTAATATGCTTCTCCTACAATAATTATTCATTTTGAATTTTACATTTATTTTTTAAATATCAATCATCGAGAAGTCTTAATTTGACAATATTTTTTTAAAAAACAATTTTAATATCCAAAATTCGTATTTCGATTTTTTTAAATTTTTAATTTCATGTCTCATTTATTTCAAAAAAAAAAAAAATAGTTCTTCAAATATGTTCGGAATCTTGAAATGCTTTAGCTTTAACAAATAATAATTGATCGTAGTATTTCTAGAGAATGCATGAGTGTCTAAGAATTGTTAATCGATTAATGCTTTTCTTATATGAAATATAAATTCTTTAAAGCTTTTAAAGAAATTTTTTTCACTTTTATTGACATTTTTCAAGCAAGTTTTTTTCCTTGAAATTTCATAAAAATAATCGATAATATTTTAAAAAAATAAACATACATATGAAAATACCTTTAATTTTCTCATTTTGTGCCCAATATAACCGTATATCAAATATTCTTCGTTTCATGCTACCGTCTTCTTGATGATCTTCATTTGTACAACCTTTCATTATCAAATTATGCGCTGAAAAAAATCTTATTTTTTTTGAACTTAAACTTTAATATTTTAAAATTGATTGAGAAAATCCAGAATGTTTGATAAAAAGAAAAAGGAAAAAAATAAAATCCTTGTCAAAAACTTGAAAAAAAAATTTTTTGTATTACTAACTGAAATAAATCTTTATGATGCATTTTCTTCTCAGTTACTATTAAAATTAGTATAAACATATGATTTTATCTGATCAACGAAATAATAGATAGCTATTTGAAAGACTAGATTTCGATCATATATTGTAGAAAGCTTTCTGAATAAAATATAGGAATGTTATCTTATGTGACACATTCCAATTTTATCGACAAACTTTTAAGTGACATGGATTGACACCAAAAATGTCGAATTTTTTTCTTCTTTTTCAACTTAGTGATGTTTTGAAATTGGCAATTTTAGATGATGTCACTATGGATGTCAGTTACCTCCTCTCAGAGCTATTCTTTCTCTAGGGAAAGGAATAATTCTTCCGCCATTTTTAAAAAGTAGCAAAATTTTGCTGAATTTGAAGAAAAAGAAAAAAAAATGAAATAGAAAGAAAAAGAAAGAAAAAAATAATAATGAAATAATAGATAAAAATTTAATTTTATGGATAACATTTAAGAAAAAAAAAGCATTGAATGGATAAACTTTTTTTTCGTATCATTTCATTTCAAATTATTCCATTTAAATGCAATAATTTCCCTCTTAAATAAAAAAAGAGTTGTTACAAACTTTTATCAATAAGTTTAAAGCATGAACCGCTGCAACATACGGTACCCGTCTTACAATTTTCCATATCTCTACCCATACACGTATAACACGCATTTGCATCATCTTTTGTTGAACAATTTATCGCTTTTTCAATCGCATTACTTATTCCTTTAAACATATTTTTTCAATTAAAAGAAAAAAATTATCGCTGTTAAAATTAACTTCAATTTTTGACAATTGATAACTTCAAACTAACATATTTTTTCTATCATCTATAAGCATCATTTAATCAACTGATTGTAATTGAAATTTTGGTAAATAAATTACAGAAATGATTATGAAGATATTATGCAAAATTCGCTTAAAATTTGTTCAATTGCTACAGTTGTTTAAATCATGAATTTGCTATAACGCTAATTGTTCATTATTTATCCGAAAATTTCAAACATTTACTTTGAAAGAATAATTTTTCATTTACAAGAAATCAGGAATCTTTCAGATTCTGAAAGTAAATTTACTTGAAATTTTTTTCTGAAAGCTTAAATTTCTTAAAAAACCAATTTGCAAATTTAATTTTTACTATAATGAATCACTTACCCAAGTAAAATAGGATGAAAAGGCCAATATGAAGCATTTCCAATTGCATTCCCAAACAAAAACAGTATCATTTTAATTGTAAAATTTTTTTTATACTATCGACAATATTTTAAGACGTATTAGATAATTCGGTTCCGCAACTATTTTTTAAACTTCTAGTTTTGCTCATCTGTGTAAAATTCTAAATTAATAACTTATCATCCCCTTCTTTCTCTACGTTTTTTCATTAATTATACAGTTGAAAATCTTTTAAAAATTTGAAAATTTGCGAAAATCCGTCGAGACTTTTTATTTTATTATCATTTTTTTCTGGAGCTTGAAAATTTATAATTAATCATTTACATCAGAAGCGATTTCAAGAAGTTCACTTTCACTTAGATATATAAGAATGGAATTTTTTAATCTATTTTGACATGCAAGAAACATCGTCAGTAACTTGAATTCTGTCATATTATAAGCATAAGATGATAAGTTTTGCAATGTATCCGATTTTATCATCGATTAATCATAATACAACATTTTAGAATCATCGATCCATCATTATTATCATCACCATTATCATCATTTCATCATCATCTTCGTAGATTTTACTAAGCAACACAACTTACAAAGCTACGGTAAAAACACTTCAGAATTTATTGTTAGAAATAATGCTGTAGAAAATTGATTTAATATATTACCAATAATCAAGTCGAAAACACTCTTACATCCAAGTCAAAGCTTCTTGATCAAAGCTTTCAACTTCCACAAATTATTGTGTAATTTTAAAGATGAGGAAACCTTTGTATTATGGAAAAATGAAAATTTTTTTTAAATGACACAAAAAAATAATACGAAAATTGAAAACTAAGCAGAAGGCGAAATTTCCTATCTAAATGACATATTCAGTAGGAAGTATTGACAATATATTGAATTACTGAATGAATAATACATTAGAACGGCAAAACATACAAGCGAAAAACTTTAAAAAATAAATAAATAAATAAAGCAGCAAAAAATGAATGGAAAAAAAGTTCTTAAAAATCGTAGAACTTTGTCATAAGTGACGTCCGGATTGTATAATAGGCTACCCCAAATAAAGCTTTCATTTACTGATTCAAGTTATCAAAAAAAATGCATATATCATAATATCTTCAAAAACAAAAATCAATAGTTTGAATTAAAGAAACATTTCAAAAAAAGAAAAAAAAGATAAAGATTGATGTTAATTAATCATGTAATTCCATGAAATATATAACTTTTAATTTTCGCTCTTCAATTTGTTAGAAAAAGGAATTTCTAAATTAAAAAAAAAACTAATTAGTAACTAATTAGTTAAAATAACTTTTAATAAACAAATCAAATACTGAAATAGTAATTTAGAATGAGTTGAAATATAAAAGTATAGTATAGAAAGAATGAAAAATTAGAATAAAAAAAAAGAACAGCCAAGTGAACATAAACATGGTAAATGGAATGAAATTAAACATATAATATCTTAAGGTAAGCGTAAAATAGCTATTATTGGGATAGAAATTTTGAAAAACAAAAAACAAACGATTGCGACTTATCCAATTATATACATAGATGTTTGTATATTGTATATTTGTTAATCATTTACAATTATATACAAATTTAAATGATCAGAAATGCAAAATAAAGTCAAAAATTGAAATATATCTACTACTACTACTACTACTACTACTACTGCTACTACTACTGCTATTGCTATTGCTGTTGCTACTGCTGTTGCTACTGCTGTTGCTACTACTGTTGCTACTACTAGTGATATTGTTACTGCTGTTACTGTTGCTCTGATAGCCGTTATCATACGGACTACAACAACTGCTTCCCATTCCTCAATTTCAGTTCACTGAATTGGAAATGAAAAAATGAAGAAAGTAAAGTAGTTCAAATTCATTCCTCTTCAGTATTACATATTAGGAAAGGAAATGAAGTTTGTGTGAAAATAAAGTTTTCCTCTATTCGATAATGTTTGCTAGAAATATTAGCACTACGCATATATCTATATCTATATCTATATTTATATCTATATCTATCTACCCTTTTTATTTATCCAATCATTAAATAAGCAGAGTTTCAATAATATTAGTACTAAAAATGAAAACGAGATAGACACATACACACATACATATTATATATATAAATATATATAGGTGGATCTAAGTTTGGTAACATTTTCGAGATTTTCGTTTCCTATATGTATGCTATCACTTGTTTCTGCATTTCTCAATGAAAAATAGATTTTAAACTAAGATCATAGATAATCATAATTATTTGATATTGAAAAGTGACAGATTTGAAATGTGAAAGAGTGAAAAAAAGAAATTTTTTTCGAATGATAAATTTTATAGTACAAATCTATATACATTCTAATTTTGATTAGCATATTTTATGATTGAAATAAGTAATTGTACAAGATATACTAAATATTATTAGATTTAATCGTTTGATGGATAAATGGAGATAGTGTAATAATGATCGAAGAAAATTTCTTGTTATTATTCTGAATTTAGCTGTTTATTCTCCTAAAGCTATCTTAATTAATATCGATAATCAGTAATTGAAAAGCATAATTGATCATAAATGATTTCTTCTGATTGATACAATTATCAGCGACATTTACGAATGATATA
Source organism: Dirofilaria repens (assembly GCA_008729115.1). Classification (NCBI taxonomy): domain Eukaryota; kingdom Metazoa; phylum Nematoda; class Chromadorea; order Rhabditida; family Onchocercidae; genus Dirofilaria; species Dirofilaria repens. The sequence continues at coordinate 886,252 of SNRZ01000016.1, read as the reverse complement.
ATTACTAATTTGTATTAAAAAGCTATGGTCATTCCTAATTGTGAATCCAAGGTATTATTGCTATAGGTCAATTGTAGTTAAATTTGTTGTCTGATGAAAATTTTATTTTTGTAATAATTTCTTTCTACGCTTATAAAACCTAATTCTAATCATAGATTAAAGAAGAAAATGTTTTTCATTCTTTCGGAATATATGTTATAATATTCATAATATTTAGCCACACTGATAAAATGTTTAAAGAGAACAAAATATTATTTTATCAACCAAAAATTAATAAATATTCCGGAAATTTTGATTACAGGACAATGAAATATTCCAAATATAAAACAATAACATGTTTTTCTTCTGGTAAAAGAATAATTAATATTAAAGATAGATTAATTGCGATTTTCCTATTAAAAAGAATTTTTTTGTTATTTTTGGAATTTTTAAAATAGCATAGTTTTTATGTATATTAATGGTATTTATTACATCAAATATGATTTATTTTTCAATGATTGAAAATAATTAATCGTTTCAACATTGTAATTTAAAATTGAAATTAATTTCATCAACTTTATGCTAACTTTTCCTCAACAACAGCATATTTAGAAAGCTTAGTTCGAAGCAAATACTGACACATCGATCCAGGTGCAATACCACTTACTGCTTCTAATTCTAATTTGTTGCCGTACTGGCGCATTCTTACCAGCTATAAAAAGAATAATGCAAAAATACTATTCATCTGATGATGACGCAAATATTAAATTTTAAGCAAATTATAACAGCTTATTTCTGCATAACTTATTTATCGTTCGTAATAGTAACTTCACTTAATTAACTAATGCAAACTTCATTTTCTTAATGCAAATCTCCTTCGTCACTATGATTGAAGAACAAAAAAAAGAAAGCGAGAAATAAAGAACTTCCCAGCGCTCTCAGATATGAACATTAGAACATAAAAATGCAGCTAAAGATTGGTATTTTAAATTATATGATGCAAATAAAAACGCACATAAGTCGGTTTAAAACATAAAAATCCTTTTCAGTATAGATATTAAAGCAACATATACAGATGTAGACCTCTTCAAAGAGTATTTCATTTCCCAAAATTGCAGTTTTTTGACAAAGCTTTTCCAGTTTTGCGAATTCACGTTTTTGAAGGGGATGAAATTGCACAGCCGACACAACAAACCTGAAAATAAATCACTAGAATATTTAACTAGAATATTAAAAAATATCCTACAAATGCAGAAATGAAATATGAATGAAAATTGATACATCGATTTTTACCAATCTTTATCATTATTTTACACCGTTGCGAAATTTAGCTTTCCCGATTGCTCTTTCTAAACTTACAGTATCTCTAAAAATATTGTACCCGAAAAAACAGAGCAAGAAATAATTCACCTCATTTTTTAGAAAATTATATTTACTTCGGTAATTTATAACGTGACAATCCAATCCATTCAAAATGAGATAATTCTCGATTTTCCACACTAAACTTTTTACCACAACCACCATATTTATACGTCATAGCTATTTCAATACCTAAAAAATAAAGTAGCAAAAGTGAAATTGCTTCTCAATAACGATTATATCAAAAATTAGTGCAGCCAGTAATTCTAAGAATGAATCAAAAGATGTCTCGTGATATACATACCATGTGGATCACAATCCAACAAGCCAAATAATGGGAGATTGCTCAATTTTTTTAACATAATTCGCGTAGCAATATCCGGATAACCTCTGCCCTTAAAGACAAAAATATAGCTATATAAAATGGATGAAACCGATTGATCCGATTGATATCATCACTAACTGTCACAAGAAGCGCATTCGGGAAAAGATTCAGAAATCCTTCGCCAATCAGTTCTTGAAATATAGCATCCTTTTCGACCACTAATATACATTGTGCGGTGGTAAAAAGATTTGTATGGGAAAAATCATCAATAATAGTAGCTTTGAGTGAGCAATCCACTGTTCCAGAGCTTCCATAAATTTTTAACTGACCAATTACAAGTCCATGACCAGATGAAAGCTAAAATTTTAGAAATTATATTATATTATTTGCAATTACGGAATCAACGAGTACATTTAGTAATCTTGTATAGGCATTCTGAAAGAAGCCGATTAATCACTTCCATTAATTTCACGCTAATTTCTGATATTTCATCAGAACAATTCTCACAAAGAATTAAACTAAGCATACCACTAATCGTTAAAATAAGTTCTCAAACAACCAGTCACTGAAATGATAAATCTTTATTATCTAACAACTAAAATTTAGAAAATACCAGCTTGTTTCTTACTTACTAAATATCCGGAAGTCGGATCCATCCCAAGCCAACAACAGATTCGATTGATAGAGCTATTCAAATTTCGCTGCTCACCAAACAAATTCTTTTGTTCATAAAAAAGATCGCTAAAACTACGAGATTATCTACTATTTAGGGGATTTTATCGTAATTTCAGTAAAGTTCAAAATGAAAAATTTGAGAGTTACAGTCTTATTTTCGAATTTCAAAATATGATAGATATATTGGTACTGGTCAACATTTTTATAATTCAACTGATATCAAAAGTGACACTTGAAATATTTTTTTTGTTGTAATTTGGCAAAATATTTAACAGCAATTACCGTTTCGTTTTACGAATCTTTGACATTCGCAACTGATATATCATAGAAATTGTTCGTAGCATCTGAGCAATCCATCGAGAATTTTTCGGAGTTAACTTTAACTTATATTCTTTACTGTCGTTTGTGCTAAACAAAATCCTTTGAGATTAACTACTTGGATATAAATGCAAGCAATTTGATATGATTGCAATGTAGTTGCATAGCAAATTTCTTTATCTTACATTGCATACGCATATAAGAATCCTCTTCCATCAAACGAGCTGATAATGGTAATTGCCAAACACAAAAAAGATAAAATAGGAAACCGTGGATTGGATAATATAACGTATCCATTTGAATTTTTGCTGATATCCACTAGTGATTTCAAAAATGCTAAGCAGCATTGCTCTATATGATATGATACAGAATCAACATTATTCATATCAGGATTTTCCTTCGGATTTGATAAAAACATTCCTGAAGATGAGATAATACGTGAAGGAATGAAAAAGAAATAACCATTTTTGCTAACATATTCATGCCAATAATTTTTTTTTTTTGAAATATAAAATGTAGCAATTGATAAAAGCATTTAACTAATAAATGATAAACAATATGAACGAAAACAATATCTCGATTATGAATTTTTGCCTTTTTTATGTAACGAATGTTGCATGATAAAAACAAAAAACAGCACTGATATTTCTTATTGCAGCAAATTTAGCTTTTAATTAATCAAGTTTAAAAAAATTATATTAAAACAAAACCGATTACGTCAAACAAAAAACCAGCACACGTTAATGTAAGGTGGGAATACTAAATTTAAAAAAAATAAGAATTTTCATCAAAATTTGTCATTCCATATTTTCATCTTCTTCTCCATCATATTCCAGTTTTTGAAATCAACTAAAATGTTAGCAATCTTTGAGAATAACAATTTCGATACGTGCTCTAAAGGTAGAATCACGGACGGCTTTACCCGAATATCATGTTTCTCTTAACTGATTTATCAACAGCAAGCTTTCAAGCACGCTCAATTTTGATACTCACGTCACCATTTCGTGACATGCCAGACTTTTACAAGTAACAATCATCTCTCCCCTCATTTGACGGAATCCCAAACAGTTTTTTTCCGAGAACTGAACCTTATAGTTTAATTTTTAGATGAAACATCACGATCACTATGCCCTTTCATACGATAAGCAACACCAGTGAGACGTACTAACCAAGTCATTCTCGACCACACCCACACCCAATCTGACTTCCCACATTAAGGCGTCACTTGATAACTTACGATACTTACTGGCTATCCATAAGATGGTGTATATCATCGATTTATAATTTTATTTTACTTTGCTACTATATTCATCTACCCCACAAATTAAGTTTGGAAGTCTTTATTTCACTCTAAGTTATGGTAGCAATAAATCTCTGTAACGGAAACCCTTAAATTTAAAACAGGCATCATTTTATTTTCTTGAAAGACGAAATCCGTCATAATAAAGCTTTTATTATCAATTCTATTTTATCTCTCGTTGTTTTTCTTCGTTTAATCATTTAACTTATTAATCATGGTAACGAGATCAAAATCTTTTACGGTTTCTTAATATGAAAAATAGAACCATAGAAACATCGAACAACCGGATATACTCACAATGCAAAACACATATACTACATCTATTATGAGAATATAAGCACTTGACGGCACATCTTTTTTAGGGTGAAAATAAATTTTTTATCATGATTTGTCGTCTTATGGCACTTGATGATCCCGAGTTGTAACAAAATGTAATTCCTGCTCCTAATTTGCTAGGCTTAGTCAACTTTTCTTTCACATTCGTCAGGGAACTATCAACGATTCCATTAGCTAAGGCATCTATATTCCGCAGTTTTTCCAGTTCAATCTAAACAATAAAAATATAATGAAACAATCAAAGATGAAAAATTTTAAGTATACTAAGCGATGGTTACATATTAGAGAGGATATAATATTTCAACACTACCTGACTATCGCCGTTTCCGCATTGCACATAAAATTAAATTAACAAATCATTCAGTACGAAACAATCTAATCAATTCAAACCTCATGTGCTATTAACTGTCTTGCAGCATTGGATAATATTTTCGAGGATCGGTTACTTTGGCAAGCATTATCATCAGCGAATATAACCAATCGTTCAACAGCACTGAAAGGAAAAAAGAATATTGCTTAATTCAAGCATTGCTGATTCAATTCGACAAAAACTCACTGAAACTTACGGTTTAAAAATAAAACTGACGGCTCCATCTTGTAAAACAGAAGTAAAGGTAAGAGAATATGTACGCATAATGCTCACAATCGAATGCAATACAGCAAGTTCCCGAATACTGTACAGCTGTGTATTCATCTGCAACAAACAAAGCATTTAAAAATACTTAGGTTATCAGTCAGGAAGTTATTTATGCCATGATTACGAGTAACTATCCGCTACCTGCACTCATATCGTAAACATCAATTAATTAAAAGAAAAAGTTTGGTAAAATATTTTGAAGAGTTCCGAAATATGAAAAAGACTTTAGAGACGAACGGGCTTGAAATCTGGCTGCACAATACAGATGAGATACGGCAAAATTTCGAGTGCAACTGTTGATAGTGAAAGATTTTTCTGCACTGCTCCAGCTCGAACGCTTTCGACTATCTCAACAGACTGCTCATAACGCTGTACTGCATTCTGAAATATGTTCAACTTGAAAAATAACAAACAAAGTTAATTTGTTTCACCAATCGAATATATGTCAATTCGAAAGAAAAGCTAAATGAACGAAATTATCATGGGAAAGAACAAATTACGTGATATTCTGTTGGAAAGCTCAGATGTGTTCGATGTCTGCAGCACAGAAGGATATGTATGCTTACGCATGCAGCGGATAAATATTTCAACAAATTATAATCCTGGACACTATTCATGGATGTAACTATTCGATCATAATAACATAATTGACGGATCGCCATAGAAGCCTGAATATGGAATCGTAGGTTAGCTATAATTAAGAAAAACCAAAAATTATTGACATTAAGATTATCAATCAGATGAGAATTTCACATGAAATCAAAATTTCAACATAACAGTTGAAGTTCGAATATTTATTCTGTACAACAGAAGTGTCTCTTGAACTATTTTCCGTCAAACAGAAAAAGTACACGACCGATCATAAGATACATTTTCAAAATCCGAATATAGTAAAATCCGTTCATTCAGTTGCTTACGTTTCATCCATTTTACAAAACCAAAAAAAGTAGCAACGATAACGGTCATTTTTTACAGCATATTTTCAGTCAGTTGATTGAAATTCGCGTAATAATTTTATTTCGACTTATTCATAAGTAGATTAACTAAAGACTAGACTTATATTTTGAAATTTTATTTCATTCGACCAATAATCGGCAATGCATTCTTAAGTTGTTAAAAAATTTCATGCATTACCATTCATTATCACGTCACGATTGAGCACCACCCAATCGTGACTATTTCGCAGCATGGGGAAGCGTCTCTAAGTTGAAGAAACGATACTAATTTAAATAGTAAAAAAATTCATGAAATAATTTACATGTGTCAGCACATTTGCATTTTTGCTATTCAAATAGTTGGTGAAAAGTCCCATATAAAAGCGATCAGTTTCGTTTCCATGCAGCTCCGAAATAAGTCTAATTTGTTTAACACGTGAAGCTAAAGTCTGAACTCGGCCATTTGCATCCAGATGTCGAGAAATTTCGAAGACTGAAGCCCACGAGTCGAACAATGACTTTTCGCCAAATTGTTTCTCACGCTCGCAAAACTACAAGTGCCTTTATTTGAACGAAATTGATTGTCAGTAAGTTTATTATGATCAGAAGAATTGCAAACAAAAGATCAAACATTCAAAAACAGACAAAAAAATACATACCTTGAGGATAGCTTTTCGATCGATTTTAGAGCAATTCTGAGAAGCAATGAATTGCAAATTGTTGATGGCGGAACGAAGATCGCATGCGCATGCATCAGTGATTTCCAACAGTGCACTTAATTCAACTTTCAAATGTTCTAATTTCGATATCTAGAAAAGGGTTTGTAAATACATCAATAATATGAATGTATTTATAGGTTTTAATGAAAAAAGTTTTAGTAGCTTTTTTCGATTTAATTTGATTTATATTTATATTACAACATAGCTAAACCAAAAACGGAACTTGGCATCTACATGAAATCAATACATTTCATAAAGCCAGTGACCGAAAGTGTGCCACTATGAGACCACGATAGCAAAAACACCGTTTTTGTCGCAATCACGATTAATCTATATCTAAATCTGCCAGTGATGCAAAATTAACTTCGTTTATTCAATTCAGCAAAAGCAAAGAAAAATGAGTGCCTCTTCGAGTCTCCTGATTAAACGTTTTTCGTCCGTTCTCGGCAATTGTAACACGAGAGCGATTAATCGTAATTCGCGCAAAGATGAACTATACCTGCAATAAAAATCCTAATAGTTCTACATTAAAAAATATGAGAGAGATACCAAGTTTCACTTCGATTACTTCGTATGGAGAACAAGCACTAACAAATTGTTGCATATGCATATTACTGGTCGACGCAGTGAATGTCTTCCAGTTGCAGCTACAGCTTTACATAAATAATGAATGGACTGCGCTGGTGCACCATCAATTTCATCCAAAATGAGACAGTTTGGTTTGGAATTCTGCAAAAGAAATTTTTTTCAGAAGGGAAATGAATCGATTTTAATCTATATAAAACTTAAAAAACAGCTCCTCACAGCATCCAAAGTCCTTGTAGTTCGTAACACATCCTCAAAGCACTTTTCAAAATCTACGATATTTCGCTCATCACTGAAAAGAAAGGATATGTAGAAATAAAGAAAATACGATGTATATGCTGTATTGGAAAAGTGACAACGAAAAAATCATATCAAACAGTCTTGAAGAACCTCAATAACCAAGTTAAGAGCTATAAAACTTTCGCTGTTAAAATTTAAGAAAATAAGCAAAGGCAAAAAAGGATTGTAAACAATTATTTACCAAAATTCACGTAAATTCACCTAGCATTTAAACTCAATACTCGATATCCAGTATGTTGTGCCACCAGAGTTGCTAATGTAGTTTTACCAGTGCCAGCAGGTCCAGCTAGAAGCACTACCTAAACATATTCTTTCGAATCCTTCCAAATGTTCGCACTCGAATGAAAATTAATGGATACGATATACGGTGTTTTCGGCAAAAAAAAATGAAACCAGACACACTTTATGCGATGGGCGTCTCGGTTTTTCATTGTTTAAAATGAGCTGCTGTTGATTTGCAGTACCTTTCAGGACAACATCTGGAACAGTCTTTTGAAAGACACATTCGTCCCAAAGTTTTAACCAATTCAGCAAGAAACGATTCACAGTCTGAAATTGTTTTGTCTTCAGAAAATCCATTAAAATATATGTCAACCATAATCTATTAGAAATTTTGCTAACAGTCTCGATGTAAACTAGGACTACTACAACATGGGAAAATAGAAGAACCTCGTCACTAATGAGATCAGCATAAGTGTGCGGCGCATATTTTTCAACCCATAGCTTATCTTGAATAAACACAGACTCTTCTTCTTCTATATCTTCAGAAACAATATTAGGAACTTCAAAAGTAATCCCAGAATTTAATATCTTTTCGGTGAAACCAAACTTCAAAGTATCACTTCGTAGTTTATCACTTTATAATTATCAGTCGTTTGTTCAGCACTCCTTAACGTTATGTAGAATCTGTAAATAATAACCCTCGTAAGATGGAACTACTCAAATGCACTGAATCAGTCTTCCTAAATTATGATTCAAAATACTAACATTCAGCAGGTCATTCAACAACAGATTTCCACATAAATATTGAAAACACTTTCAAAAATCACCATTCCATATATACAAAGATCTTCACTTTAATTAATCTGACCTTTGCAAGACCGTTGGAGCTGTAAAACCGATCCATGGCGTATCTCCACATGGTGGATATAGCAACACTTCGCTTTTTCTCGATTTTGCTGATGTACTTTGTTCAATCTCCTCGTCATCTGTTTGCAAATCTATTAAACGACGTTTTCTACGAGCCTATAAGTGATTATAGAGAGATCTTATATAGCGCAAGCTAATACATTTTGAAACCACGCATGATCAAATTTATTTAGAAACATCTGTCATAATCATGTACTGAGATAAGGCCCATTATATGCTTACTCGAAAGCAATCGAAGGATGGACCTAGAAAATTTAAAAGTAATTTGATCCATACAACCGTCTTTAAAGCAATCAAAAACAAAAACGCTCCAATTAAATCACCCATAAAATGCGTTGTGCAAGACGTTCAGTCATTTCATTGCTACGAATTTTTCGCCGCATATCTTGCTCTTCTTCATAATTACTGCAGTTTACTCGCATATGCCAATCTGTAAATAAAAAGTCATAAGTCCATCTTGTAAAATTCAATTTCAAATCTTGTTCAGCATAAGCACTGTGCGATCACCATTCTGATGTTTCAGCTCGTTATACAATCATAAAACGAAAAGTCATCACATCGGTATAAGGTCATATTAAAACGTGATTAAGAGAGACATTAATTACATACCAAGTGCATCACAATCATCAAGTACCAATAACCGTTTTGGCGGTCTTCGTACAATGTCATTCAAAATATTTACCGCTGAATCACTTTGTAAATTTTCTTCCCTACAAAAAAAAAAAAAAAAAAAAAAAAATTTAGATATGGGAATTAAACATTCTATAACTTCGATTATGACAGATATCACACCATATGACGATGAAACCAGTACAAAGAAAAACGAACAAAGAAAACTAACCCATAATTCTGGGTATCATCCGCAAAATCCATCCCAATCTCATTATAAACATCAGAATCCATCAGTTTATTCCTGAAATAAACAAGGAGTCCACCTTGTCACTCACGATTTACACAAATATACATCATCCGGAAATTAGGTATATTATTAGATTCGTCCCCCTCTTCAGTAGGCCGTTTATCGAACATGTCAAAACATTAACAATTTTTTGGAATCATGTAACGTACAGTATTTTCGGCAATTTTGATTATCTCAACATATTCGTGGAAGTATCGTTTCAAAAACGTGACACATCTTACCTGATCTCAGTACTTCTAAATAAATAAGTGGAGTAAATCATACGGAAAATAGCACGCTAATCACAGAGGATTAAATGTAAAACAAATTTCTGGAAAATTATCGTTGAATTATTCAAAAGAATTGTGGAAAATAAGTCCTCACAATTATGTATGGGCATACTTCTAAAGAGACAGAATATGCAACTGAATATTTCTGAAGGCCTCATGATCCCCAGTGTGATTTGTAAACCAATTAATTTGAACGAGAAACTTGTATTGATAGAAAACTGTTTAACTTTGATAAAAACATTGTAAGAGTTGCAAAATTGAAAAGATGATAAAAATAACATTATTGGTAATAATTAGTAGTAATGATAATAAAAAATAACAATAATGATAGCAAATAATAATACTTCCAAAACTGCATCCTGCACTTAGCACGCATAACATCGAGCAAATCATCGCAGAGGAATAACAAACAGCTTCCTTTTTTTTTCTGCATGTCACATATGAGAGAATAAGAACAATGTTTGAAAAAGAAGAACGATGTGCGAAAAATGATTCTGACAACAGATACGAATAAACAAATAGAATGGATGGTACGATGAACAACAAACAAAAATGAGAAAGTTGAATCACAGTGCATAACGGCTCAGAAGAAAGCAAAAAATAATAAACAGTATCCGCATTAATAAATGTCTGACCGGGCGAATGGACACTAACAATCCTATCATTTAATATAATAAATACTGCTGTTACACTAGTTACAGCCACCATGAATGGATATTTTATTTGGATCTAAACTTAAGGGATTTTATTAAATCTCTCCTGAATTCTTAGAAACTTTACTGGATTTCTTATCTGTTCGATTTTATGCTTCCAGAAATCCGCAATCATAAGACGAAAAATTTGTGATATCGTCAGGAACAAAATAGCCAAAATAATGTTTCCCAGTAAATATGGAAGGTGATGAATCAATAGACGGGATTCAAAATTAATGTAGAAGCAAATTAAACACCGTTAAAGTAACAACGCTGTTATTACTGATGAATGGATGAATCGATGAATGATGACACCGCACACAATGCCAAATAGTTACAAAGATATTTAAATCTTAGCCATTCCAAACACTGAAATTTATTTAATCAACAATCCGTATAAAAAGTCAGCTTGTAGTAGTAGCTGCCAAATGGTTTAGCTACTATGACACCGCAGTCAAGTGAACTACTGCTAACAATACTTTCATTGAAGAACCATCAATTACAGAAAAAGCTGAGTAAAACGATTAACTAGCAAGAAAAAGTGTAAAAGACTGGACAGTACGAATGTTCTATGATTATGTGAGAAACAAGTTCAAACTGCCCAGTTCAAAATCTTTTTTAGAATCATAGACTTCTTGCAAATTGCTCTTGTGCAAAATATTAAGATTATACAAAAGAAATTCAGATACCCTAATCGTAAACAAGACACATTTAAGAAATTACATAAAAACTATCCTGGAAACGGTACTTATCCATACAAACATATTAGAATCACATGGGAAATATATCCTAGAAATCATCATCGTCGAAAGCACGACGGATCTAAGGAATTATGTTATAAATGTTCTAAAAACTCTTCACTAAAGAAGAATAAATGATAAGAACTGAATTAAAATTAAAAATCAAGAATTACAAATAGATACGGAAAGAATAATTAAAAAACAAATCCTAAATACAGCTGGGAAAAGTACAAACATTATGGTGAATAGATTCCCCATTGTAAGAAAATATTAAATGTATGCATTCTGAATATGACATTTAAAATGCTTACATCCTTGGACCCTGCGTTTGGGGTGGGTGTAACATATATGAATGATAAGTGTTGCAAAAAATATGAGTTACCACTTGGAAAAAAAAATAACATATAAGGCATATAGTGGTGCCCCACATCTATAACAACAAATAGGAAAAAAGTGTTAACTAGCAAAAAACTGAAAATAAAAAAACTACAGGAACCTAACAAATTTGTCGTTAGCTAAAGCACCAGATTTTGCTCCCAATATAAGGATGAATTGTAAAATATATACTAAAAAGTTATTTCCAACCAGAAACTTGCGGTAACAACAGAGCTGAGGATTGATGGTGAAAAACGAATCAAGTGAGGCACTAATATTAATACAAAAGATCCCGGTTGAAATTGAAATTTAAGAAAAATTGAAATATTAAAACAAATAAAATGTGAAGGGTGAATAAACGGCTCATGAAACCTTCCAAGTGAATAACTTTTGACTAATATCAGCTGCATATCACATGAACTGTATTAAGTTCATGTATTTTCAAAACTATTCTGATAAAGAATTGATGCCTTCAACTTTGGATAAAATTTAGTTTATTATCGCGATGGAAGATAACTGAGCAAATGTCTTCTGAGATTTCATAGAACAACGAATAAAAAAAAAAAAGAAAAAGCAATGTCAGGTTAGGGAATCGCATGGATACAATATAGTTATGATTTGCTTGCTTGACTAATTGATGATCGTTGATTGATGGAGGGAGTTTCCGATAAACACTAGTGCCGACCATGTTCGCTTGACTGTCGAAATTCACTACCACCACTATAATGTCGCAGTCCGCGAGCTCCTCCTCCACCACCACGTCCGCCACCAGAGCCATTACGCACACCGAACCCGCCACGTGACAAACCTGGAAACATCCTTCCATTATTTTCCACTGAAAGATCAACAGTGGGCAAATTTTTGAACAATCTTTTACACAAAATATGTTTCAACAATGAACAATTTCGAGAGCTAGAAAACTTTTGTAATCAACTTAAACAAAAATTAAGGTGAACATAATTAAGAACAACAATTCAGGATCAGTTACACACGAAACAACATGTAACCTTGCAGTGGAGGGCCTCTGTGCATAAATGATGTACGAGAGTTCATTTGTCCACCCTTCTGCTCTGAAAGAGTGGCTTCTCCGTCGAATCCAAGTGAATCAATTTTTAGATGTATAAGTGAAAGTGATCGCTCCTACAAAATTATACTTCACAGGCTGTATGCATTTCGTGATAAAAAATAAAGTTGTGCAAAAAATAAAGTTGTGAATGTGTTTCGATAAAAAAAATTAAAGAAACTTTTATTTCTCCACAAAGGTAAAATTTTTTCAAAATCCTATCAATCTCCATTAACAAAACATTTCTAGGAGTGCGTTTCACGCGTAACGCAGTAACTCATATTGAATTAAGGAAGTTATCTCAACAAAAATTTTAAATAACCTTTCTTGCAGCATTGAATGCATTTCTTGCACCCTCTGGTGTTCTCATAACCACAAAGGCAAAAACAGTCCGTTGTGGATCCGCAGAATCCAGTACACGACGGGGTACATTTACCGCAGCAACATTTCCGAATTCTAAAGAAAAAAACCAACAATATAAAATAATAAGCCCATGATATGTACTAAAATCCAGCTGAACAATAGTTATTAAATCATTATAATGCAGATAGACTTACTTTCAAATTCAAAACGTATATCTCTTTCAATTGCAGCTGCGCTTTCCGGAATAATATTACGAGTTATGCCGCCAACGTAGAGCCGACAATTGTCTTCTATAAAGTTTTCAACATCTTTATTATGTAACTAAGACAATTAAAGTTCTCCTCTCTGGCACCAGTGTATGTCGATTCTCACCGAATTCGCATGAAGATTTGCACTATTTGAAGCTGATATCGAAAGTCTGATTTTGCATTATAGGCAATCGCGCTGGTGGCTGGGTTGTCGTCTGATTCATATTCTGTAGCTGAGCAGTCAGCAATAGTTGCTGCAGTTGTCTGATTACCACCAACTAATTTAGCCAAGTTTTCGGTGGATCAATCGTAATCGAACTGGAATCTTCTGTCTGCAAACGAATTCACTTATATAGTAATTGACCTTCAACTCCGAGCATCCAGCATTACTATGAGCACAAGAAAAAATAAAAAAAAAAAAAAAAAAAAAACCGCTGCACCTCACAATTTTAATATGAGACTTAAAATCTCATAAGTTCTAACATGAAATCATGATATTAACTTACCTGTGCCTCTTCAGTGGAACTATCATCTGATTTGCTACTAGCTATGTCATTCAGATGTTTTGCATTACGAACAATAGCATTTGCATTCATTGACGAAATAGGTTCAGATGCTGCAGTTTCTTCAAGTTATCAGGTGGTTGATCGATAGTCTCAATTTCTGGAAATCTCCGAAATCAATTACATCCTCTCAAATGTTCCTTCTAATCTTTACAAGGTAGTATTCAAAGCAAACTGTTTCGCTGCAAAATTTCAATTATAACTTAGTGTCTTCTCAGATGATAGTTTAGATTGTCATTAGAATTGCGTGCTATAATTTCATCGCCATGATGAAAACTGAAGGAATGAGAGATGACAATGAAATTATAAATACTAACCATTGCGACTTGCAGAAAGAGTCTGAGCATGACCGTTGATACCGCCCGCTTCACCGTTTGCTCCAGCATTCTCCTCAGTGACGATTTGAGTCTGAATATCTGAAAAGTAGCTAGATATCCCCATCAAGATTCATTAAATTTAACTTGTGCATCTAATGCTAGTGGCTCTTCCTAGGAACTATTTTAGTAGTGATAACTGATGAACTGTGTTACGAAATATTGTCGAAAATAACTCGGAATTCGACAATCAGAGCTTCTGAGATTATGTTTCATCATATTTCCAGAGCATTTATGTGCTCTCCTCCCACAACATATTGAAATATAAAAGCCGGTTATGAAAAAAGACTCATAAATTACTTTTTTTTCATGTTTTTCTTACATATGCACCGAATTATGAATCATGAGGAGAAAAAGCATACAGACCGTTCTTTTGAGGTTGGATGATAGTGTCACCGAACGCACGATCAAGCCACTGGAAAACATCATTGTGAACATAGTATTTCTTAGGAGTTTGTGGGCATAGAATGAAAGTTTGCAAGAAGCGCCTTCCAGGATTATCTCCAGTAGAAAGTTCGCCACAAACCTTTAAAATTTTTTATTTTGTATCCAAATTTTCAAAATATGAAAAAGTGAATTTTAAATCATAAAATCCTTATTACAAATTTAGCATAGAAAATACCCCATAATAAGTTCCATAACTTACCTGTATGACTAAACCATTATTCATAGTGGCAGTGCCACTGACAGTATAAATCCGGGCTTTACAGTCAACAAAAGCCAAACGTTCGATCGCTTTCTGTATTTTCTGCAAATTAAAAGAAAATCTATTACCTCAGTAATGTATTCAATGCACAAACAATTATCCTCCATTCAAAAGAAGATGGTTTCACACAAGATACTTAAGAATTATGACCTGCTGTCCCTGAACAGGTTGATCCATATCATGAGCAAAATATGATTCATGGCTATAGAACCGAAAAACGTCTTCCGGCCTTTCTGAGAGCATCGTATAGTACTGACGAACGAATTCACGTCCGATTTCTGAAAACATAATAGTATAAAAAATAGCAAGAAAGGTTAAAAATTAGATTTACTTGATTTTACGTTATATTTCTCCGTTATGATGTTGAATTTCTAAAACCTTTATCTTATTTTTATTTCATTTATTTATTTTATTTTTTTTTTTTTATTTTTTGAAATGGGAAGGTAACAATAAATGATCATCCACAGCATATCCTGAAGACTCACAATGGTGTGAGAATAATGGCGAAAGAATGTCGGAGAACGGTGGATACGCTTTCTAAATGCTGCAGGCAAGTCGAGATGACAATGCAACATAACGAAGATTAGGTAATTCAAATCACAAATGCCTATGAGTGGAGTAAACAGAATCGAATAGCGCCAGATATCGCAAACTTTTTCTAATAAAGAAGAGACACTGACAGCTATCTCTTCAGCGTTCAATCTTGCTCTCATTGCATGACTCCAGTAAACACTGACACCATCATGTCCCAACATAAATGTTGGAATCATTGCGTCAACATCATAAAATATTTATATATTCAAATTGGAATTTAAAATAAAACCTTTGGGCGATGGTTGTGGTACTTTAGCAATTTCATTAGTACGGCCATTCATAATATCACCAACTCCCTCCATCTTCATATTGGACGAGTACTGACCACTGCAAACACGCGATTCCTGAATAATGCTCAGTAATCAAGACGACACGCTCTTTTTATCTTAGTACTAAGCACCACAACGAATATTTATCTAATAGAATGAATACATTAAAAAAAAAAAAACCTGAATTCATCAGAACCTCAGTATTGCCAATAAAAACTAAAAATGTCCAATCCTTATGCAAGGACGAGAATACGTTAACAAATAGTAAGGAATCTTGAGCGACAATGCTGTCATATAAACAATCTACACCATAGCACCATGGGACTTGCACGCTATCCCAAAAATCTGATTCTTGCTATACAGATACATCCAACGTAGTATATTACATAAAAGAAAAAACATTCGCTATAGTAAGACCTTTTTTCTTATTTTATTGGCTTTGCTTTACTGAATCCATCCCATTCAGATGTGATTATCTGTTAATCATAGACAAATGAATGGTGAAATCAACCAAACCAATGGGATTTCCGCTTTATTTTGGTTCTGGAAAACAATTATAACAAACATCGCAAACCATAATGGAATAATAGAAGTACCAGTCGGAATTCACTACCTTCTTCAACTATTACACCACCCTTGCAATATAATTTAATTTTCCATTTTTCTATTCAAAAAATATCAATTCGCTTTATGGTTCAAAAACAAGTTGATGTTACATATTATTGTGCATACTCAAACGAAAAACATCGTAGTGACAGATGATGAAAATACATATATGACGAAGATATTCGTCTTGATTCAAGAAAGTTATCCCGCAACACATACCTCACCCATTCCTAAACAACATCAAGAACTACAAACAATACATAAAGCGATCTTTACCAATATCTGTCGAATCTGAATAACATGATAAAAATCAATTACACGTTTCAGATAATACAAAAACAACAATAAATCACTTAACAAATTTAACACGGTCACCTAACAACATGCATTTCTCCTCACCTTCTACTAGAAGTTCATCATTAGCAGTGCTAAAATTTAAGTACCAGATTACTGCCTCAAGTCAACTTTTGTCAATTCAAAATAATGGGGTGAATTACGTAACATGATCCCAGCCGCATTCTACCGTTTTTATTATAATTCAAATCATCAAAATATTCATCCGGAATAAAATCAGAATGACCACCTTGTCTATCTATTTACACAACATTACCTAATAATACGTCGAGAATCACAGAACAGAAGTTGAAAGAGTGAAATAAGTAGGGTCTATTATATTAATCATACAGTCTTACCATGGCAACTTACATTAGTTTGCAAAAGTCTAACAAGAGTTTGTTGAATCTAAAACTAATCCTTACAACATTATATTTTGAGGAATATGATTCATGTAATATATGTTACCTCGCATGAGAAATGAAACCCAACCAAACTGATCCTCGACCTCACAGACTACACCAACACCATACTTACCTACAACTCGCTTCGAGCACAGTTTCGGAACACTACCACTTCGGTTCAAAACGCGGCCCGTCCTAAAAACGACGGGGACGATATGCCCAATGAAATCTCGAACAATCAAAGTAGACGCTGGTTGCCAGTTGGACTCGGCCGTACAATGAGTAATAGAGGGAGTGATGTTTCTACCAATATTTCCACTACTATCAGGAGATTCCGTGAAAAACGCTAAGTTATGGCCATTCTACGAAATAGTTACGGAAGATGACATCTGAAAAGCTATTTTAAGAGATGGTTGCATATCGTCTTCATTTACTTCCTAAATAGTAAAACCATTCAGGATAGATATTCGTCATGTTATTTTTTTTTATTTGACTATATTAAGACCATATTGCTGTTAACTATGTCATAAATCTGCAAACAATTCTAACGATCGCAATCGTATTGTATTTCGAAATAATATCACGTACTGTTGCGTTTTGAAATGCAATATTGCTGTCTTTAGTTGTTAACATGGGCATACATCAAATGCTGCTGAAATATAAACATGATGTGCATAGTAATTTCATATATGATTAAAAAAAAAAGATATGCATTGATCAGTTTTAAAAATTATATTTTCAAATGATTCAGAATTCTCTTTTAAATCCATCCCTTATCTCATCCTCATCCACACCTATTATTCCCGAATTAATTTATCGTACTGCTGTCGAGAAAACGTAAGCACGTAAAAGCCAAGCATCACGAAATACATTTAAAACTTAACCTGTGAGAAATTCAAAATCATTCGGGACTTCCTGGTGGTCGCAAATTAATTCGAAGCCTATGGTGTCTCTCGTCGCGCGACACCCACCTTCACTATAGTGATGCTATTATGAATATGTGCTGAAGTTCCATTGAGAAAGCGTTAGATGTCATAGCCTAAGCTGAGTTACCGTCTTCCTCAAATAGCTGGAATAATCGAATCCTTTCTATCTGAAAATTCAATCAACGCATGGCTTATTTTGTGAAACTTAGAAAGAAGTTAGTACTATCGTTATTATGTAAATCAATTGGATAAATAGATTCAAAAGAGTTTCAAATTTTGGGAATTTTCTCTGTGCAAGAAGAAAACTCATTCTTGAATCGGATGACACAAGGACGACTACTTCTGATTTTACCGATATTGTTTTCCTTCTTAACTTTATGTCCATTTCAATTGTATGGATTTATTCAGTTAAAGAAAAGTTGCTTCTTCGTTGATAATATCAATGTTCTCAGCTATCGCAGTATTTTTTTCTGTGTTAATATTACTGCAAAAAGCTCGGATATTATTATAACGTGCAATTGCATGGTAAAATCGTGTTCAAATACTGTAGACTGTTAACTTAATAAGATTTAAGATATGACAGGAATGCGGTGTCCATATGCAATCCTCACAGCTTGCTCACAATCACATGCATTCGAAGAAAGGCGTTTTACAGTTCCAAATTCGGAAGAGAGGCAGTGAAAATTGGACGATCAGTTGCACGATGGAAACCTAGTTCGGATAATGCTATCTTTGATTGCAAGGTTAACGACAAGACTACCTTGATCACTGTTCTAATCTTTTTAATAGCTGTGAGATCTTGATCCTATCTATTATTATCCAGTTTACTGTAAAATCAATATTATTTCGACGAACTTTACAGATTTCATGTTCTGATGCACTTCAAACTCACTTTTAACGATTTCTTACGTTTGATGCTAATGTTGGGTTTTTTCTAATGTTGTAGTATAAATATTTAAGGTGTTATCAAGAAATCATGCAGTCTTATGGCATGAGAAAGGTTGTTTTCTTCTCAAAGATACGAAAAGCAGCAATGGGACGTTTGTTAACAATGACCGTTTATCGAAAAGTGCAGAAGAAAGTTCTCCGCGACAGATATTCTCCGGTGATATATTACAGTTCGGCGTAGAAATTTCTGAAAATGCTAATAAAGGTAAGGTTTACACAAACCGTAATTTTTATATTAAGTTTCAGATCTATGTATAGTCGAATTAAAGTGACTTATGTTCCTTGTACTTGAAGATCCCGAATCTCATTTTCTTAATCGTTGCAGGACTTTTTTTTTTGATCTGCTATAAAATTAAATTTTTTAGTGACTCATGGTTGTATCTTAGCTATGATACGTCTTTATGATGCAAACGGTGATGAGGCTTGTCCACCTGATGTTACGGAAATTAGTGGATATTTAAGAGATCCCGTGATGTTTCCACTGGTTGACTCTCAGCAACTCTTCCAACTGCAGCATTATATGCGTGAAGCAATGTATCGAGAACGTGCACTCGAGCAAAAGCTTGCAATGTTGGAAAATATTCTTTCCTCTACTGAGCAAGCGGCTGAGTCGAGTTGTCAGGTAATTATCAGCACCAAGTTTTGACAACGACGAGAAGTAGAATAGCTCATTCCTGAAAAAATATCGAATCTTGTTCTAAACTAAACTGTGCTCGCAAAAAAAAGTCGCTTTTCTCATCTGGATTTATTTCACTTTACAATAATTTAAAAAACTTTAATCGTTTTTCAGAAGGACTTAATTTATCTGTGAAACCACGATTTTAATGCTGAACTATGTTATACAATAAATTTGAAAATATTTAGAGCAGAAGGATAGCAATTGCTGAGTCATCTCATTACTAGCATTACAATTTTAGGCATTGATAAGCGAAGATCAACTGCTATCGCGTATCGAAATGCTAGAAGGACAGCTTGCACTGTATTCGAAAAATGTTCTTAGCGAAAAAGTAAAAGAGCAAATGAATGATTTGCTTGTGGACAAAAACAAATTTGAATCGCTTGCAAAAGAATCGTTACGTAGAGCACAGGAGGAACGATGTGAAGCTTTGCAGCGACTTGCTGATGTTGAAAGAAGCTTACTTAATGCTGGTGCGAAATCTTCATTTCCACAGTTTATCTGTAAAGTGAGTAGGGAAATACGAATTCTTAAGGATGCAATAATTTTTATCTAGTAACAATTTACATATAATTCTAGAGGAAGAGTCATCGGTTCTAAGACGGCGAGTTGCTGATCTAGAAAATGAACTTTCTGTGGCAGTGGATGCAAATAATTCGCTTCGGGAACATGTCTCACAATTTAGAAAGCAACTAAGAGCAATGGAAATCAAATACGGGGACTTGCAAGACAAGAATTTATCGGTATGATTTATCCTTGAAATCACTATTTTGTTTGGGAAGTTTTTTTCCTCTGTTTCAAATAATCAAGTATTTAAAGTCCTTATGCTATTATGGCTATCATGTGGTAATAAGTTATTTGAAATTCCAGTATTCTCTGTGTGTATCCCTTGTGTTCTCTTCAGCTTAATTTGCTGTGCGAGAAATCGCAGGTAAAAGAAAAGACCGACCTAAAAATATCCGACCCACAATTCCTTAATACATCACAAGGAGAAAATGGTGAGTTTTTTATTTCATGTTGACTTGTCATTAATTTGTTCAAGCACACTGCATGAAGTTTTTAAAATTAAATTTGATATTATTTTGTAATATGAAATCTTTCAGGTTATGCAAAATTATTCTTATGTGATGGAAAAAGCCAACCTATGCTGGAAGTGAGGCTAGCGCCGCATCGATCCAACTGTGACTTTGCTGTAGGTTTTGAATTTTGGGATGCAGAAACTTCTTTTAGTTTAGCTGTCTGATGTCCTACTTTAAATATGTAGAAAAATACAAACTAAAAATAACTGGAAAAATATGAATGCCTGCATTCGAGAATCCAATATTAAGGCAATCTCGATACGTTGCACCCCAGTTTTGGTTCATTTCAGGCTTTACTGCTATGCGCTTTACCGCTTTTTTCGATGATGTTTATTGTTTACAGTGTCGGGACAATGTTTATATCCTCTATATTAAGCAAGATCAAAAGAGAATAGGAAGTACTCATTATATTTCGCTCTATTTTATAAAATTTTTGTATATTTCACTTATGCGCCGTAAAAACCAAGGAAAAAAAAACCGTTAAATCCTTGATGATTCGTTACATTCTTGATGATACGTAAAATTCCGACTGAATTACCGGACGGAGTGATTTACATTGAAAACTTTCCACTTTATCCCAGTACTTATCTCCACATTTGTTGTGCAATTTCCAATAACTTGCAGATTAATGCTTTCCCTTCTTACACTATCTGTCGCGAACAGCATTGGAATAACTGGCTAACCCAACGATCCATTTCGAGATTACACGAAGAAGTTCAAGAAATGGCTCGGGTTTATACTGCTTGTGGACTAATCACATGCACTGGCATTGGTTAATTCACAGCATGAATAAAGCGAGGATCAACTCATAATCATAGAATGGAGCGATAATCAACAACCCATAATCATACGGAATTCCGGGATATACAATCAAGTCCATCCCTTCTGAAACCTGTATTATCGAAAAAATAATTGCGCATGATTTATAAAAGTTGAAGAAATAGAAAATATAAAACATTAAGCTTCAAAATTTTTTATCAAATACAGATGACAATATCTATAACAATCCATATACCGTACGTCTCAATATTCAACACCAGCTGACATCATCCCATTAAAATAACGGCTGCGCTCACCAAATCTGTGTTTCACGAACTTCACTAATTATATTACTTGCTTTGTTGAGCGCCTACAAAATACTTTTCAATTACCATATTCTTATATAGGAAGTTGCGCTGTGAAAGTACAACGAAATTCCAGATGAAGAAAAGATATAACATACGTTAAGCATTTCAGCTGCTTCCTTTCTCCTTTGAGCCATAACTGGACTTTCAGTCAATAATTCCTCAATTACTTCACGTTTATATAACTGCTGTACGAGCTCACTTTGTAAATTATCCTGGAAAAGAGTCAAATTGTCCCATATTCAACAGAATTCTCAGCAAGGCCCTACCCACTTTCTCCTAACAAATAATGACATTTAAATAGAGTTCATTGGACGATAGACTTACGAAAATCAATGAATGTTTTGCATGAAAATACAAGGAAAAGAAATTTGACATACGCGAACGTAATTTACTAGGAAATGCATGATAGCTTTCGGTACTGTATCCTGAACATTCTTCCTGACAATCAAGAAGTAACATCGAATGAGCCGTTCTGCAAAAGTCATTTCATTCTAATAAAAAAAGCAGTGAAACAGAAGTTTATAGATATACTCATAAGAATATCAGAAAAACAAAAGTGTTAAGAGCCAGAGCTAAATGATTTAGAACTTTTAGCAATGGGATGAGTCCAACAACACAATGAACAGTGATATGTCTTTAGAAATCAAGAGATTGAGTGCATAAGTGCTACAACCACAAAGAACCTATTTAAAGATATAACTAGAATTATCTAGCAATTCAATTCAACACATCTGAAGGTGTATAACTGTTTGTCAGGTATGGCTCTGCAGCCTCATGGAAAAGAGGCTCGTAATGATAAACCACTTCACACAATCTATCGACAGATTGAGCTAGTAAGTTTCATTACCAAATAATTAGACATACATAGCGCACAACCTACCTATTATTTGGCAATCTTTCTGTTCACGAGCGGTCAACTTTCGTGTGATTGTTTTTTCTGGCACTTCTGGCAAAAAACTCACAGGTTTGCGTACTGAAACTGCTGAAACAATAATACTAATGCGATGAGACAGATGATCCAAGAACAGTGCTAAGATACTGCAGTTTGAAGTATTTGACGTGATTTATTTGTGCATATATATTATGTTTCCTTTTGTATTAGCAGTGGTGAGAAAGACACTCAGCAAAATGACAACACATAAAAAGAAACTAAAAAAAACCATATATATTTTTAAAAATTATATATTTTGAAATAACATTTAAGACTTTGGAAGTTAAAAAAAGTTTTGCGTTCCAAATAGATAAATATCAGTAGCTCCGAAAACTTTCAGAAACCCACGCGAGAGTACTGACTCCTTGTCTTTCGTATTCGCACCGAAAAACCAACCGGTGAAGCTTGAAATCTCGGTAGAATTCTAAAATGCTCATAAATTACATTAGGATATAATTATGTATAATTATATTAGGATAATTACCACATATAATAACTGCTCATTAAACTACTGCAAAATCAAATAACAAATGAGTAATTACTGCCTTAAATTTCCCATGAAGTTCAGCAGTTCCACGAACGCTTTTCTATATGATCAATTTTCTTACATAATAATATAAAGTTCTTTTTCCTTCGTTTATTAAGCAAGATTAAATTCAGTGAATAAACAGTGGCAGAAAATCACTTAATTACACAATAAGACAAGAATACCACATAAGAAAAAGTGGTTAATGGGTAAATCAAGGATTCTTGCCTGTGTTCCGACTGAACTTCCAACTGAAGACGACACGCCACGGTAGCCTAGAATAACACAAATAGGAAGAGCTAGTAAAAGACTATATTGAAAAGTATCATGAAAGACCCATAATTTTATGCAAAATTAAAATACCGTAGAATTCTCGTGTATTTTATGCAATGGTGTTTCAGTTTGAGAACCACGTTTCATAGATCGTTTCGAATCATCATCGATACATACATGCTCCTGAATTATATCAATTGAACAAATCTTTCTTAATAAAATGAATAAGAGAAATAATTTGACAGTCCATTTTATATGAAATTTATTTAAAAAATGACTTGAAAATAAGTCATAAAAAGAATTTCACACACGACATATAATTTCCAAACATAACGCACAAGTGAAATACTTTTTTGCCGACAAATGAACATTTTCGTACCTTCGGATATCTTATTAAGCAAAGTCAACTTTCAATATACTAAATTATATAGCAGTTGGTGAAGAGAGCTCGTTTTTTCCGAGCACTTAATTGGAAGTAAAAAACTAAACCTTTAACAGATTGCCAAGTGATGCATCAGCGAATTCTGGATGTTTCGTATTAATATATGCAAGCTCAATTGCCACCAAATTTTCAACAATTTCATTCGTTGGCTTTAAACGACTTTTCAGGACATTGCTTACCACTTCATTGATTTTATCGTACAAACGAGGAAATCGCTGCATTTCCTGCTAAAAATGAAAAAAAGTACGGCGACAGTACAAGAAAAATCTTATTTGATAAATAATAACAACTATCCGAGGTTGTCTTCCATCATATTTGCATATTTACCACTGATATAACTAAGTCAAATATCGTTATTTATTGACCAGTAGCCTCACTTATTTTTTTTTTACTATACGCTAAACTCTTCATTCTAATCATTCCCTGGTCAAATTATTCAGAATATCTGTCTTAGCCACCTATTAACTAATGTGATAAATAATATAGTTTTTCAGCCTATTTAGAGTTTATCAGAGAAATATCCAACTGCACTTAGATATTATCAAATTGTTGCTATTATCAGCCATAAGATGGTGTCGACGTGGAAACTAATCATTACGAAAAAAGAAATTTTGAATATAATTCTAAAAATTAAAAAAATAGGATCGAATTTTTTCCTGACTTCGTTTTTGATAAAAGTCTGAAGAGATTAATAGATATTAAAATAGTAATAATCAAACCTGAGTATGAATGCCACAGTGTTGCACAATTCGTTGCAATTCTTCATGCACAAGTTCCACGCAACGCAAGCTGGGCTCTTCCAGTCGGCGAATTTGTTTTTTTACCAACAGTTCAAAACTGACTTCGGGTACAAAAAGAGCTGGTCGAGGACCCTATAAAATTACTATTAGCGGAAGTCATTTAAAATCTAAGAAAAAAACTACCTTAATATGTTTTTTTTTTTTTTTTGCCTTCAAAAACTATAATTTTACTGTTGCATTGCGTATTGCTGTCAGTATATCGAGCTGCGTTAAATCACCCAATGGATCAATTGATTCTAGAACTCGACCAAATGTTTCGTGGAAGATATAACAAATGCGTGCTCCACCACACCTGCAATATTAAAAATAAAAAATAAAAAACAAAAAAAAAAACACTGAAAACTTTCTAACAGTTATATACGTAACTGAATATACAAGGAAAGACAAAAAGAAAAACTAACAGCTCCGAAGTTTCGATGTTCCTGGATGTACCTTCAATTGTCGTAGTATATGCAGTTGCAAAACGGGTTATAATCTGAAGCAGTGTACTTCCATAATCCTGCACAGGCTCTCCGTATGAATTAAGCAAAGTTTGACATTGCGCTATCAGGACATTTACTCGCATTTTCAATTGTGGAAGACATTCTCGTATATGGTGCATTAGTAGCTAAAAAAAATCATTCTCTCGTATAAATGATAACATTATACTAATTTCAATTTTAAAAAATGTATAGCATATAAAATAAACAATCCTTTTACTATTCAACGGAGATAAAAGTTGCCAAAAACATTGGTAAAATTAAGAAATCACATTAAAAGTCGCATGCTGTTCCTTCTATAGAATATGCGTGATTGAGGAAATATGAACATGCATGACTGAGGAAAGTTACTTCGTGTAAGAACAATCATTAATAATCATGAAATTTAAACAGAAACGAAAATAAACCTAATATTTCTAACTAGAATGACTTTTGGAAACATTTCTTAATATTGCAGAAATATTAATGCAACTAATATTTCACACTAAAATTTAAAAGAAAACTCAAGGTGAAATGAAAATTACTCTATTGAGTGTTTTCGATAAATATGGAATTCCATTTCTGCTTGCTAATGTAGGATACTTTCGTTGCAGAAATGACTGCTCATCACGTAAACAGTCATCGATCGACTTTTTGTTCATGATATCTGCTTGTGACCTAAAGCATGTCTATTTTTCTGCTATCTGAAGACTATGATATTACAGGTATGAAAACGAATTAAAAGTAATTATTGAAAAAAATTAGTTAACCTATTCACAACTCCTATAATACCAAGCTTTACTGGAACAACACGTCCGAGAAGAACTTCCATGGCGTCAGTGCCATGATCCATCAGGTCAAGTTTAGTGAGTACAGCAAGTGTCCGACAACCTATAATTCAACTTAATATTAAAAATAGAAATAACAATTTCTAGATTCCATAGCACTGCAAAGATCATTCTACATAACAATAGTGTTCGCATCATTAAGCAAAGAAAATCACCTTCCGGATCGACTTCCCTTGCTAATTTCAGTGGTTCTGAAGTGGCAAAATCTTGATTTGCTGGTGTCACGGCAAGAATAATGGAATTTGGATTCCCTATATAATTCATAATTAGATCTCGAACTTGAACCTAAAAGTTTGTCATTATCTTGGATAAATTGATCGCCAACGTAAATTGAGATATGAAATTTAATTTGTATTTAAACGACTTCCACTTACTCAGAAACAATATCATAACTTAACATTGTGCATACAAAAAATCTAAATGAACTTTTAATGAGATTTCAAAACCACATCACTTTTTTCAAATCGAAAAAAAACTACCACCAATTGTAAACATCAATCACTTCAACTGCCAGAGAAAACAAATGAAAAATTTATGAGTTATCCGCACCTCAATATCCGTAGGCTGATCACCGACTGGCAATTTTGTCATTCCGGGTAAATCTATCAGTGTTAAATTAACTACATTAGGTGAAAAAATTTTAAGGTTGATTGGCATTCCAGATATTCCCTGCAAAAAATCCATCAATTTACATGAGGAAATACATCGATACAGACTATTCCTAGTTAAAAGCCAAATGAAATTTCACTTACTTTGTTTTTCCCTGTGACTCTTTCCGTTTCAAGCTCGATTTCTTGCCTCACTTCATCAAAATCTGTGAAAATCTTTTCTTTCAAGTGACCAAATACAGCCCACTCAGTTGCATGTATCGTTATACCTGATATTATTCTTTTTAACAAACGAAAAGATGAAGCATGGATTACGACGATATTTCAAATTAAAACGCACTGGAAAAAGTCAAAACCTTACCTTTATCAGTAATTCTGGCTTCTCTATCATCCGTAAGTACATTGATAAGCTGCAAAATCAACGGTCGTCTGGTAACAATACCAGCTCCACGAGGTAGAAAATCCCGACCGACGATACCTTCTAAGACAGAACTCTTACCCGCACTCTACAAAAAGCAAATAGTGCAATCAAGAAATGAAAACACACAGTTAAGAAACTTTGAAGCAAATCAATAATCTAAAATATTGAACCTGTGAACCAACGACGACAATCTGCGGCAATTGTATTTCAGCCTCACGTGTGCCAATTGCAGAAAAAACCTCTTGTAACTTATTGATAACAGGAATAAGCGATTCCATGAATATCCTGAAAAGATAGTTATAAACTAATGGCATACTTACACAATAAGAAATTCATTCAGTTCATATTGCGAACCACAATGCCAATGCACCAAAACAAAACGCAAGAATAGAGAATCTAGACAATATAACAAGCTAACCAAAGTGCAGGTATTACAGGCCAATTTAAATCATTTACTCCATACATAATATTAGAATTGATATTCTATAATAGCTGACCAATGAAGTAGAAATGAATTTATTTCAACAAGTGAGATGACAATAAGTGCCACTGCAAAACAAATAAGATAGAAATGGATAATGTCCACCTAATTAAAAAAAAAAAAAAAAAAAATTGACGCAATTGCTCAAAAAATACAGAAACAGACATCAGTACTCAATATACAAGAAGGGAAAAAACATACAATAGAACATAAACGCTACAGAAATAAAATCCAAGACATTTTTTTAGTTCTCCATTCTTATTTGTCCAAATGTTTGCAATCTAAATAAACTTACTGGCTATTTTTTAAAAGATTTTCGTTCGCAGCCGTTGAATTCGACTTCATCAAATGCGTTTTGGTTGTGTTTTCCACTGCTACATTACCGACAGAGTTCTTGTTTTGGATGATGCAAGGAGGCAATTCAGTGCTTCTGTGATTCGACACTTCCTCCGTTTTGATTTTGCTATAAACCTTCAGAAACAGAAATTTCTTTCATTTCAATTTTTTACACTAATACCGACATTTCATTAATATGCAGTGTGTTTTAAGAAAGTTACGCTTTCGTTCGCTACGATGTTCAACATAACTAGCATATGTTACAAGTCCAACATAACAGAATTATGAACATTTCGTAACAAATTGTCATTTAGTCTATTTAATTTATCTGCTTTATCAGCACTTTGTATGAGATAAGAAAATATGTGCTATTCTGGATTTGTTTTTCCTGTAGCAACATTACATAATGGTCAAGGAAATCACACATAATCAACTTACAAAGTAAATAGGATGACTTGTACGATATTACTGGAAATTTATTAAAAAATGAAATAATCCACAATCTTAACGTAGAAGTGGCAAAATAGGGAAAACTTATATGACGACGAGCGTGTCACCACATACTTAGAGCATTTTGCCGGGATTAGATGATTTCATGCTAAGCCTAGTCATAAGAGCAGAACAGTTATATTTATCAAGCTCAATTTGATTTCTATTAATTGGTTGCGCGAATGTGGTGGTGAGCGGTTGTGTGGATGTTATTCTGCTGGTAAGGACTGGGTGTGGGTTATTGTATTGTATTAGGGGAAAATGATTCGATATATACAGCATAATATCCGTGTTTTTCCATTATTCGTTGCTATTTAATTAGGGCGGGTATTAAAAAGAACTGGATAGAGAAAGAAATGAGGTTGTCAAATGCGTGCATTGAAATCCCATAAAGTGATGGATGATCTCTAACCTTATTCCTTATTCGTTCCTGACGATTTGTGAAATGGTGAGGTATAGAGAGTAAAAAAGCAGGGTTCTGAAATGTATGGACTGAAATCCTGCAAATTTATAGCTGACTTCCAACTATGTTTGTAAGAAGGACCCTAGTCCTGATAGTCCTAAAAATTTAGTCCGTTGGGAATGTTGCCAAAAACTTCAGATATGGCTTGAGATATAAAGAACAAAGAAAATTTTACGAAAATGAGCAAAATGTAAAGTTTTGATTTATAACGAGAAATCTCTGAGATATCTTTTGGGACATTTGCTCTATTGTCTGTGTTTTTCTAAAAATGTCATGTCCCAAAACTTTTATTTGCAAATTTATTTTGCAAGAATTCTGCCAACGAGTAATGGTTGGTGTCGTAGACCGTTTCAGAAGCTTTATGTTCTTATCAGCTGTTGGGTAAGCACGCATTATCTTTGCTTATTTAGTTCAGTACTAATTCCACATATTCCTCTTTTTAGTCTTTCTACCATATTACTTACCGGATTCTTATCGTGCGCTCCAGGATTTTGTGGTGTATAGAGGGTCAATCCATTACATCCATATCTTAAGAAGTCTTAGATATTGGTTTGTTCATCCTTTTTTTAAATTATTTGTGATAATCATATACGCATGCGATTACTTATTTCAAATATTACATAATATAGAATGTGCAGTAATGTTGCTTGTCATGAGTAGTACAGCTCATAAGATTTATATAGAAGAATGCAGTTAGTTCGTGAACAAACCTGAGATAATTGTCTCAGTTTTTTCTATTGTCCAAATTAAAATCGGTGAATTGAATAATGGATTTCAACGAGTGAAAACGATATTCGGTAACATATAGATTCTGCACTAGTAAATGCCCATTACAGACTAAAGTAAGAAAGAGGCTAGTTGTTCTTATTACTCGATATGAGCTATTCATGCTTTATTTTCAGGAAAAAAAATGGGTGACGCCATGCTTGTAAAAAAGAGACCTGTTTCGATAGATGAAATGAATCTTAAATCTATACAACGGCTGGATCCATGTGCGGTAACAATCATTGACAAGGTTATTAATTTTGTTAATTTACATATTTTTTTCCTCCAATATGTTATGTTATGATGTCTCCTGGTTTGTACAATCTAATTCTAGTTTTATTAGAATTTTGTTGAATTGAATGGAATTGGAACTAATTTTCAAAATAAGCTATTGTAAAGGATGAAATATAGATCTATGTTCTAGTCTGAGATTTGTTCTGGATCTAGACAGCTAGAAAGTCAAATGGCATTGTCAGTAGTGCTTCTCTTTATCATTTTTTCTAGTAAAGGATGAAATTTGAATTGATTTTGTAGGCAGTGCATGCTGCGCTGTATCAATTTGATAAGTGTAGGACGCAGTGGGTGAAAACCGCGATCGAAGGTCCGCTATTTCTGTATAAACGAGCTGATAAAACACTCATTAATGATTGCAAACCGTCAATCCCTCGAAGATCATATCGAACCGATCACACCTCCATTGCGATTCTTCCTTGAAACTCCATATTTATTCATGAATACTCAAGGTTTGTTTGCTTTAAATATGAATATCTAAGTACTATCCGCCATTCATGCAATGCACACCGCAATTCAATTTTTATTTTGGTAGCACCATGTTTTTTTTCAGTTCTGTTTTGCGTTTCCATTTTTGCAATTTAAAAGTTTGTTTGCAGAAGGCGAGATAAGGGGTTTCTGGTTCTTTGAAGAAGAGGATTGTACGCGTTTATATAAACTGCTTGTCAAACTTGCTGGCCCAAGTCCATCGACATCTGCCAATGTTAATGATCAAAAAAGAACACTGTCAGCTAGTTCGCAAAATGGGTGTGATTCCCATTCAAGTACTGCTGCAGGAAGAGGTGAAGCTAATTAGGACCTAGTTGATTATTTTTTGTAAATCCCTAGATAAATTTCAAGAAAAAGTTTTTAATGATATTGTTCATACTGACGACATTAGTTATACATATAACTTCACTGTTCATTGCTATTGGGGATCCAATATTGTAAATCAGCAGTAACTATTTGATTTGTTGGGTGTCCCAATCGTCACTTTCAAATATGTTGAGTAGTATGATTTCTTCTTGGAGCACTGGATGACAAATTAGCTCTTTTTTCATCATAATTTAGAGAAGAATTTATTCAATTTTTTTTTCTTGTTTTACTCATGTTTTTAAAGACAGCCGCTGTAAAAAGCTGGATCAAATGCCGGCTTTACTACAGCAACTGCTTTCACAGCAAACAACGGCTAAATTACCGGATGTGCCGACTAGAGGTGCTTTGAACGCAGATGAGATTGAAAGACAGCTTATTCTCCGAGGCACTAAGAGCGAAAGTACTATGCTGTCGACACAAAATAAATCACTTGCGAAAGTGATAGGGTAATTTTCAAAATATATTTTCAGAACTATTGCCTTAATGTCTTCTGCTGCTGGTGTAAACTATTGTTCGAAGTAATGAGCCTTCTTTCACAACGGATTCCCAAACGTTATGATTGCTGAGGAAAATTCTTTTAAGTAATATTCAGGTGGCGGGTTAGACATTTTAAAAAGACGTCTAACTATGAAAAGGAACTAACTTATGACACTTCTACATTTCTAAATTTACGTCTCTTATTTTAAGGGATTTATTCTGTCTCTGGATTTCCTGGAACCGGACCTTTTTTTTTTAGAAAGCGTGCATCAGCATCTGAAAGAAACGAAGAAGATAACTTGTCGAATTTAGTGAATGATCTATCTCTTTGTGCTGTATCTCCTAGTTTGAAGGATATTAAGAAGGTACAAATCAACATTTTTAATTTGAGAGCATCGTTTTTCGTAATTTAATATCATTTTGAGAAAGTTTACAGCAACGACCACAGAAAAATTATGAGGGTGACATACCAATGAACGATACTTCACAAGTTGTTTCTCTTACAAAGGACCAGTTATTGGTGGCTCTAAAGCATTTATTGAAAGTTTGTTTAGTTGCTTCAGTCTATTCAAAAAATTTGAAAATTTTATATGTTTATGAAGCTTTGCAACATTACCGGTTTTTTTTCTCCTTTTCATTTTTTTCTCTTGGCAGAATAAGCAGTTTTATCCTTTTGTTACATGAGGTAGTTGTAATATGAAGCTGTGTAGATTAACAGTCATCCAGCTTTGATTTACGAATACTGTGAAACTCCAGAAACGTTTTGATGATGATTGTTATGCTAAAAAAAATTATGCAGAAATGTTCTGTAGTTCCTCTACTATTCATAAATTATTAAATACTTGAGAAATACTAAGCAATGTTTTTCTTTCATGACGATGGCTTTGTAACTCGACTACATCGCGCATATTTGGATAGCATCAACACGCGATTGGGATTACGCGATTAACGGGATTAATACGGAAGTACTTAATAGCGAACAGCCTACTGAAAAGAATAATAAAATGGATATATAACAGCAGCAACTATTATCGGATGCTTAAAAATACAAGACTTTGTATTAGGCATTCATTATTGCTATAGCATGGCGTTAATAATAGTTTTATCATTAGCATATTATTGATAAAGATTTTTTGTTTTGTTCTTTGTATCTTTCCTGGTAATTTTTTTATTTTCTTATCATCGTCGTGGAATATGTTTCACATGGATTTAAGATGGATGTATAGAGATAATATGGGTGAATAATGGTTCCATCTTTTATATAGTCTGCTATGATTACTGTGCTGTCATCTCAATAATTAATTTAAAAACAGTTTCCAGGTGCCATGTACGACTTTAAAAAATATACTACTGTTATCACAAATATTGCATGCATGTTTTGGTATGCTATTGCTAAATGTGAATCAGAGTCTTTTGGTAAGTTTAAGCTACAAAATGAAAAAGTGGGAAGATTCAGGACTTTTTGACTGCAGTCTGTTATTCCATTAATAATCTGAAATTTAAGCTGAGGTGCTTTGTTTTATTTTACGGTTATCTAGTAGTAATTTTCTTCCTCATTTTCATAGTCGCTATGAGTGTGATTTTCTCATTCATTCCAAAAATTCTACGAAGTAGTGCTTTACTTTTTTTTTTTTCTCATTTTATGGGTGCTTCTCCCATCAAGATGAGCATCAAATTTTGGAAGAATAAAGAATCGTGTTTTACACTTTCTATTGCTGTAATTGAAATGATATTTTCGAAAAAGAGGGTAAGTGGAATGTTCGTTCAAAAAGTCATTTTTGGTCATTTAATACAAAAAAGGGTGACAGGTGTGGGGTGTGGTTTGCTAAAAAAATCGAATATCTCCAGCAAAGCTGGGCTCGTTCACCAGTTGGGTTCCGTCAGATCCACTTGATTCTTCGATCTTAACAGATAGCGTCACTTCGATACAGTTGCTCCTACCTAATCAACTTTTTGTGCATAACTCGTTAGCTATTAATTTCATCCGCGATTGACGCAGATTCTCGTCGTGTAAGGTGTAAAGTTCGAGTCCCTCACATGATAAATAAAGGAGACAATGAATTAAAACATGCTATCTAAGATGCAGAAGTGATTTTCAACGACTATCTATTATTATAACATATTCCGGAACAGGATCAGCAGATGAAACAATAAGAAAACGCCACTTCCAAGTACCGTCACTCTTTTCCATTTCACATGTTGCAATACCTTCACGTCGAGTACCTTTCACGTTAAACATGATGCGTGTCCTATCATTTCCATCCTATAACAAATTAATCTCTAATAACAAATATGAGAAAGTAAGCACCATAATATCAGGTAAAAATAAATGAAACCAAAGGCAATTTCACAATTCATAAAACACTACAAATTTTACTTTTTTATAAACGTGATGTACAACTTGTTTCATTCGTCCACGTCCTTCCACATATCCCATAATTGAATCACCTAGTAATCTATGACACTCCGGATCTTTTTTGATTAACGACAATGCCTTTGAAAACACTCTTTGCGGTGCTCCAGGTGAAAACATTTCCTCATACAGTAAATATGTCATACCTCCCACAACAAGCATTGACACTACATATGTCACGTACAAATACGCATTGGTTGCCTTTTCTTTCACTAAAATCCAAAAACAATCCATAATTTAATTCACTAATTTCTGTTTATTTTCTGAAAATATTTTAATAATTGTTTAATTTTAGCGGAAAAAAAACCTATTTTTATTCCGAAATTCGATCAGAATGTTTCATCATGATGCAAGAATTAATGAGATGTATTTACTGGAATTTTAAACAGAGCCGAATATGAATAGGAAGATTAAGTCATCAAAAACCACTCGTCAGGAAAAACCTGGTTAATGATATGAAGTGGGCACACTTTCTAATGGTAAAAATGGTAGAAAGTGTACCCACTTCAAGTCAGTCTGCCTTAGTTAAAATTAAAAAAACCAATAGGTGATCCGCCACTAAATTCATCGATACTGGTTTGAATAATCTCGATTAGAATTCGTACAGCAATACCTTTCTCCGCTGTAGTTTGAGATTCTTTTATAATAACTTTTTCCAAAATCGACTTGGTCTTCACCTTCATTTCTTTATTGCTTACCGACTCGACATTTCTCCTGGTGACCGTTAGGATTGGAATAAAACGATGTTGTAAAAAAAGTGAACACCGACGCCGAATAACCCGTCCAACAGCATGAAAACCGATATGCAGAAGCATAGTATTATCTAAAAGTTTTCACTTCTAAATGTTTCACTATCTACTATAAGGAATGGACTGATTACAACATATCGATAGTTTGCAAAGGAAACTTCGGAAAGTATAGGCTATACAGCACCATCCAATGATTTTAATTAGAATGCTTATCGCAAAGGGTGTAGAGGAATTGTCGCAATTTCCTT
This sequence comes from Dirofilaria repens, assembly GCA_008729115.1. Lineage (NCBI taxonomy): Eukaryota > Metazoa > Nematoda > Chromadorea > Rhabditida > Onchocercidae > Dirofilaria > Dirofilaria repens. The sequence continues at coordinate 851,487 of SNRZ01000016.1, read as the reverse complement.
ACATTTCATTTAATCAATCAAGACATGATCAAGGGATCACACTGTGGGAGTACGGTAATTTATAAACCATCTTTTTTATAAACCAATAATCTTATCATACGCAAACCTTTTTTTATATGCTCACTCGACGAATAGACACTACTTCAGTGAAGCATAGTGCTCTGAAATAAATCCAAGATAACACGACACATCTGTGATCTGCATCATCCTAAATTCAAAACATTGGAAGTGACTGAAACTCGCGATTTGACGACTCATGATACTACAGTTTCTCAAATAACGACAAACCTAATAAAATAGGAACTCTTACCCAAATTACCAAAGCAAATTACCCAAATTACAAAAAAATTAGTGGACAGGAAATGTTAAGTGCCACATGGATATAAGTAGTATGTTCATTGCAATTGTACTGGATGAGAAATTCATAAATTGGTAATTATTAATGGATAATTTTCTTACAAATAAAATATTTCTTATAAAATAATTACATATATGAATAATTTTTCTTACAAAATACAGTCTCCTCCTTCGACGCGTATCAACGTCATCTTTTCTCAAAAAAAGAAAATATTATATTAAAATTCTCAAAGAGCAAATATAAACACCAAGACATACGTTCAGAACACAAAATGATTCGATTAATTCAACATTCTCCTTTTGATTACACATTCAGAACATCGATAACATTGTCTGAATGTCCAAAAATTTATCAGTTACAACATCGTTATCCCTATATTCATAGCAAATAAATGAAAGAAGAAAATCATAAATGAATTAGGGCAAAACACATATTTAATTATGCACATGCATTTGGAGTGGCAATTTTTAAAAAAGGCACCAACATTCAGACTTTTTTTTACCACCACTCTAAACGAGGTATATACAGATCGGAATTCGTTACACAGATACAACATGGATTAGATAATGAAATCCCTTGGTATGGTGCCAAAAATAATAAATCAATCTTACGTTCAACCAGAAAACTAAAATTTAAGAAAATTTGCATAAGAGCAGAAAGGCGGGCTTAGAAAAAACGCACAACACGTAAGATCATGAAAAACTGTTATTTATAACATAACAATAATTTGGCCTGAAATTAAAGAGACTGGACATGAAAAAAAAGTGACATGCGATAGTGCAATTATTGTCTTCATACTAATGATTTTATCATCGCCATATATTTGAATCTATTTTAAAAAAGAAATGAAGAAAATTCCTAAAACAGCTCGAAATAAGAACCATTTTAAAATAAAAAAGATTTATGAATTGTGAATTCATATAACAATGATCATAGCAGAAAGACATTAGTACAACGAGGAAGATACATATTTTTAATAAACAGTAATTTTACGCGAAACCAAAGCCTTCAGTACACTCACGTACGGCTAACAACAACATATCCCGAAGCTTGTCATATGTTTCATATTGCGGAAGATCCAACTGATTGAAGCTGTTTTTAATATAACTGAATGAGAGAATAATAAAAATTTTCAAAAATACTTCAAATTTCAAATATAGAAATGCAAATACCATGTATGCGCTGTTGGCAACCGATCTGATGATCGCGAATAATCCAAATGAATGGAAAATTTCTGTGTACCATTCATACCCTCCAGTGCGCCAAAACCTTGCAAGGGAACTTTGCTGGTACCAGTAACAAATTGAAGAAACTTCGCACGATCTTCCTGGTTCAAACGAACGTAATGCTTTCCAAAACCATTGTATCTGCAATAATACAGTAACGCATAATAATAAATAATTAGAATAATAATAACATGTTATTTACAAGCACAATATTTTGATTATGGTCAAGTACATGCCCACTTATCAGCTTTTCCGAGGTTTCAACGGTCTCTCGTGACTCTTCACAGATATCACTAATTTTTATAATCGTTCAACTCATTAACTCTCATTACTGAAAGAATTTGAAATTTGAAAAAAAAAGATAATCTACCTGAGACGAGGATTTAGTATATGTCTTGTATTCTGTATTAGCATAGAGATCATCGATATCAACATTAGGAAGCCCACTTATCAATAATTCTAATTCTTGTTCATTGAAAATTGATATCAAATGCTTCGGAATTATTTCATAAAAGCCGTCCAAAAATGCTTTCAACTGTTGATTGATAGAACCTGCAAGGAAACAGCTGCTATGCACTATATTATAGCAAATTGTTTAAAGTGTTTTTTATCGTACAGGCATTATTAAAAATTTGAAATGCATGTTAGCATAAAACGACAAAATCAGTAAAAAAAAAGAAACAAACCAGTCATTTTCATCTGACAAACGAGTTTCACATATTCTTCTTTATTTTCATCAGTAACTGGAATGGACGATCCATTTTCTTTCAACATGCGCATTTTCCTAACTCCAAATTCCTCAACCTCCAAACTAAATGTAAGTTCTGTACCAAGATCTTCGATCGGATTATTGAGCAAGAATTCCAATGACTTGTAGAAACTAGGATCCTGAAATGCACATTTTTGAAAACTATTTCCAGGATTTGAGAACTATTTCCAGGAATTTGCGAATGACTTTTTTTTTTTTTTTTAAATAAATAGATTTCTCCAATAATTCTCCCAGCATTCCTTACCCCGCTTCCAACCATCATCTCTCATACTCTTTTATTTCATAAAAAAACGTGCTTTATCCTTCGCTCAGCAGAAGACAATACCTCTGATTCTAAATCCTGTGCTCGAACAGGAACACTTAAAATGTGCTTGTAAAATGCTCGAGTAAAATAACATTCTAACAATTTGTTTTCATATATCGCCTTTGCTATAATTCTTCCAACAAACTGAAATGGAAGATCACTGTACAATTTTATATGAACGAATAATTTAACAAATATCGAGAAAAGAAAATAATAGTTGAAGAAGGATTTTTCAGAAAAAGCTTAAAACTGAATTTAAGTTGCAACCGTATAAAAATGGAATACATGTAACAAAACCTTGAAATATTCCAAATGTTCCGGATTAATATAAGAAGTCTTATTGATCATATATGTTACACGATCTCCTGGGGAAGTTATAAATAGTGCATAGTTGGGATTGAAAATTTCCCGTGTGATGATTGAAAACCATTCACGCAATAATCCACCTGCATCTTGTCCTTCTTCACCCTCGAAGATGATGTAAAACCTAGCCTTCCATTCCGGAGTACGCAATCTGAATAACTCCCGAAAACTATCGCTGAATAAGTGACTGCGACGAATCCGAACCGCTACGTCTTCACCTCTATAACAAAGACATTTTATAAAATCTTTCTCCATTTAATGTAAAAAATAAATACTAATTTCACGAATACAATAATATTTCGAAAATACTGTCAATAGAGTGAAAAGCAAACCTAACACGTTCATCGATTTTCTGCATTTGTTTCCGGAAATAGATGCGCTTGACATCAAAGTCCAACAATTTCGGCATCTGAGTTAGTACTGCGAATGGGCCATCCGTTAAACTACCGCCACTCTGTCTCAGAACTTGATTCAACATATTCCGATGCTTCTCTGAAAGCAATTGAACAGTGAATGCCACGATTTGTAACAAATAATGAATATCAAAGCTTAGCAAGCGTTAGTTGGAATCCTATGAACGTTCAGCAGAATTCATTTTACAATTCTTGCTTAAAAAAAAATTTAGAGATAAAACAGTGTCAAGCAGTTGCTCAGAAAAAATGTATATTCAAGAGAAATACACAGTATATCAATGTAAGCACATAACTGCAGTATACCTGCAAAATGAAGAAGTTTTTGAGCATCTGGATGCTCATGCAGTTTGCTTGGATCAACAGAAGATAATTCCGATCCATATACCAGAAAAAATGCTTCAGCGCTTGGCTGAAGAGCTAAAGCTGCATGTGCATCTGCATTTGTAAGACGTTTTAAACATCTTGATACGAGTTCCCACAATGGTTCCAATGTATTCAATAATACGCTCATGCTTTCTTCTTTCTAAAATCTTAGAAATAAATACGGCAAACAGAATGTATTTATAAATTAATAATAGATCATTCAAAAACGTTATGCTCATCAGAGAGATGTATAAAGAATCGAATAGAAAAAAAGTAGACAAAACTACTAGTAAAAATCACAGATTTAATCGAATTTCAGTAAAGATAAAAACAAAACGTATAGGCGCTTGATATCCGTATCAAATGGATATGAATAGATAAGATAAATCTGACAAAAGTTACGAGTCTCACCTCGACAATTCTTTTTCTTTCATGTTCCTCGCCCGTATTTTCATTGTCCTCTCCCGCTACATGTTCGTCATCTTGCTCACCTGTAGTGTCAACACTAACGTCAATTTCAACACACCTTGCATGCGCTTGCAACACTTCTCTTATTTTCATGATTGTCTGCAGCGTTCTCAGAAATACATTTTGGACGCCATTTTTGTCAGTAAGTGCTCTCATTGCAGGTAATTGTAGTTCGTAACAGCCTGATGCATTCATAACTGCCCTTGAATTCAGTATTCCACTGATCACAATTACTGATTCGTCATAACTACAATAAAATTTCATGTCCTCATTATCATTATTTTTGGATTATATTTCAAAAATTACCTAGATCAAAAAGTTAATCAAAAATTTATAAACTCAGATCATGATCGTTTTAGATATCCAGTTGGAAAAGAGCCTATAAGAAATTATCGTTTCTGCTATGATATACTTATTTGTAAATTTTTTTTTTCTTACTTATTTTGTAAGTCTAACCGATTAAGCGCAACTTTTGAGCCTGATGGCTGCTGCTCAAAAGATGATGAAGGGCTTCCTTCGTTCGGTAGTTCTCTCAGTTCTTCATCAAGCCTCTCAATATGTGGCAAAAGTCGAGCTCCTAGACGTTCAGCAGCATTTATAAGAAGAGACATTATGAAAGATTTCGTAGATGGAGTGAGAGCACGGATCAATTCCAATAATAAGGTTCGTCCATCTGCCAAACCTTCCTCTGAACATTCACCTTCTGTCAAGGCCTGGAAACTTAAATTAAGATAAACCGCTACATAACATGGAGTTGGAAGATCAAAATGTTAAAACGAACCGAAACAATGTATTCGAGTTGCAGAGTAAGTGGAGGTCTTTCTGCTGACGAATCAATAGACATTTTCGTGGCAGTCTCATCCGGCAAAGTCTGGACGATCTGAAAAAGTTAAGTGCTAATAACCCTAAATAAGAATTTATTTCGAGGAATTAGTCATACTTCTTAATATTTAGAAAATTTTGCAAATCGTTAAGCCAAGTTATTCAATCATAATCTCAAAATAAAAATAACAAATAACTAACTGTACATATAAGGCGAAGCAGCTTATCCTGCAATATTGATGAGGATAGGATAACTGGACGTCTGATGTGTTGCATTAATACGCCAACAGCACTATCTTCAAAGTGATAAAGCAGCCATGCTTGCATTAACGCCACCCGGTCCCAAAGCTGTTTCTAATGATGAACCGTGTCGATGCGTACAACGAGATGACATATCAGCTTTTGACAGGCTAAAAATATTGAGATAGTTTTAAAAAAAATTATACAGCAAAAATATGAATAACTCTTTCAAATTCCCTTTAAAGTGCTTAAACATGAAATTTTCTTTAGATAATACATTCTCAGTTACAATTCTTCCAATACTAAAACAGAAATGATGAATTAATTACAGAAAAAATAAAAACAGATAATCAGAAGTGAAAAAAAAAAATGAAGACATTCATCATAAAATAACTTACCCATGTACGATAGCCCAAAATTGTGAGAATGGTGGAGTATGTAATGAAGCACTGGAAAGAGAACCTGATGTACGTAGTTTTGCAGGAAGGAAATGACCCGGATATGTTTTGCAAGATTGATTAGTGTATCCAGTACAAGACGGCAGACTGTTGCTAAGACTGCCGGATGTAAAGCAACTGCAAGTACAACGCATTAAGAACTTCACGAAAACTTCAAAATGAATTGAAGAAACTTTGACTTATTAAATCCATTGTGAGCAGTGATTATTCCACATTCACGCTTTTCCTGTCCTTATAATGCAACTGGATTGTCAAATTTAGTTAATCTAAATACATCAAGATCTTCTAGAGTTTGAAACTCCAACCTATGTGAGTACTCTTGAAGAACTTGACTGCTTGTTCATGTTGACCAATACCGCTGTGAACGCATATCTGATCTAACCAACCAGACACTGTGCCCGCAAAATCTTCATATTGAACATCGTCTTCGTCTACTTTGTCAAGCAGAGCAATTAAGCACCAAATTACAAAATCACATGTTACATTTTGTGCACAAAGACTTTTGATGAGCTTCTAAAATTAAAAATGCTTTTTCGCTCATCGATATCATTATAAACTTCCACTCAATTCAACAACTGGATATAGTTATTTATAATATTTCTAATAACATCATTAATAGCTATTGCAGAAAGATGATAGCAACAGCAGATAACCTGTAAACGCTGAGTATTAAGACGGATTGGATCGATGAAGAAAAGGAGTAATAATGTAACAATGGCATCTCGATCCAATAACTGTGTAGCATTCTTTGAAGCAAGTGTAGTAACTCCAGCATGCGCACCTACAGGAGTATTATTACCGCTTGTTCCAGGAAGCGATCGACCATTTGCTGGTCGAAAGCGTTGAGTTGGTGCTAACATACGAGCAAAACGCATGACCTGCTGGAATATTGTTAATAAACTTCAATTAAAAATACTTATCCGATTTCAGAATTTCTATGGAAGGCAGAAAAAGAATTCTATGATGACTGATTTAAAACAATACTTGCGCTTCATAGGATGCTCGCAAACGTCGTGCTTCAGCTGCAACATTTTGGGGTAAAACTTGTAAGACAGTATCGTCCGCATCAGCGAGTACTTGTGCTCGCAGAGTTGGGGGAAGCGATTCAATTAATGCAGCTGCATCATCTGCACCAATGGAGTGTCTAAAATAGAGAACTTAACTATTAAAAAAAAAAAGGAAAACCACTGATTCAGCTAGTATCAGTATTACATATCCACATATAATAAATTTTAAAAAAGAAACGAACCTGCTTGCGGCACACTGTTACTTTCAACTCTTTCCTGAGCTAATCGCACAGTCCTCTCATGCTGTGCCAAAATTTCTTCTTGTAGATCAGGTGGAAGTGCATTTAGAAATTCTTGATCAAGCGGTTCAACTACAGGCATTCCATTTTCACCACTTGCTTGTCCGGCTACCTCTAGACTTGCAGAGGTTTGCATTAGACGCTGCGAACGCTGTTGCCTCATATGATCTCGAATAACTTCTGTACGTATGTCTTCTGGTAAAGCTGCCAAAAACGCGGGATCTACACCTTCGGGAATTTCAATATCTGAATAACAAATAAATTTTATAATTTTTATACTTATCTTTCTTTTAAACTAAGAAATTCAAAGAATATGTTACCTCCTAATATTTCTCTGAAATCATCTCGGTTAGAATTTGAAGTTTCACGTGTAGATTCGGGTGTATTAAGTTGTTCCACATTCCCTGAAACAATTTCGGCAACAAATCGGAGACAAAAATCGGCTAAGAATACTAATGGGCTAATCCGCCTTCTCTTCAGGCCAACTATTTTAGCAAATATAATTTCTCAAAAAAATAATTGAGTGACTCATATTTCAAAACATACAAAAACTAATTGTATTTTTTTATATAAGATAAAAGTTATAGGATCGAAAAAATAAATATATAAAACAAAAGTAACCTTATACTTACCTTGTCCTTCAGCATCGTACGCAGTAATTGGCATCGGATGCATCGACGCGTTTGTTGAAATATTACTGCTTTCATTTAAAACGATATTTTCCTGCCTTTCCTCCAGTCCAACAGTCCGGTGAATATGATCTTCAAAATTTTCCGATGCATCATAATACAAAGTTCCTGGAATTAATTGAGAACTGATCTAGACTTAATTACTGCATGCTTTCAAATTTAAGAAATACTCTCCAAATGAAATAAAATTTAAAGTATAAAACAACCTGATTGGTCCATTGGCTCTGGAGCATTATTTGTTTGAACTATTATATCTACAGATTCCGATGACTGTTCTGGTTGTATATTAGTAATAGCATCAGCGTTTCCAGTATCCTGTATTTCATGAGCTCTTTTTTTTTTATTTTCAAGCAGAAAATCGCAAAACAATATGTAACTTCGAATTAATCATCTTTTTTTCCGTAATATCTCCCTTCCTGTTGCCATTATTAATTTTCATATTCGTAATTTTATTGCATGATGTAACGGTTTCTGATCAAAGCTTAATAACAGTCACCTCATGTTCTTCTTCATCAATAAACAGTCGTGTCGTACTAGTACTTTCATTTGATGTCGTATCACCCAAATTTCTCTTCGAAGTGATCTCCGTAATATCTTTCGCCGTTTTAAATTTTATTTCTTCTTCCGCTTTTTTCTCATTCTCGTCCTTTACAAAATCTATTAGACTTGAAAAATCGTAATTTTCAATATTTTTCCAGCATTTCATAATCTTCAACATTGAATATTCACAATCTCTCAAAAATTTTATCTAATTAAGAGCTCCAATTATTTCGAAATTATGAGAAACGCGAATAGTACTTGAAAAAAAAAAAAATGAAATAAAACATATTACTTTCTCAATAGCATCCATAACACCGGTGATATGAGATGCCACTATAACCCACAAGTACAAGTGAGCATGACCATCGATCATTCTTGCAGCATCTGAAAATCGTTCCAGTGGAAGTGGGACGGATGTTTGCCGTCGTTCGTCACTAGCAGCTGTAGTTGTACTATCCAATCCATGGTCTTGCATCTAAAAAGTTAAACACATACATTTATCAACGGTACTTATTTCGGTGTGTCTTTATCGTAGACTACTTAAAATCTACTTACCAGTACAACTGTTCTGCTTAATTAGCAATAAAAATTCAGGAATTAATTTCGAAGGACAACACAATGTTGTTATTTTAAACTAAAACATGAACGAACCGAATTCCTCGTTTAAAATGTTAGAATTGAATAGATTCTATATATCATGTCAGAAATAAGATCAAAACAACTTACAACGACATTCAAAAAGCGTTGACGTGATGGCGCAATGTCGAAAAGATGAGTACCATTAGCTGTAGAACCATCAAAGAGCCGTTCAATAAATTCACTTTGTGTGCCGAATGTTGTCCAACGTCGCACCGCATTCTGCCGATGCAAGCCTGTTGGATTCACATTTCCACCTCCACGACGCTGACCAACCAGAAGGCGATAGCTCTGCGATATTTTAGAGGAAAATTCTAGCTTCACAGTAACAACTCATTTCTGTACATAGAAATAGCAAAATCCTATACGAAAAAAAGAAAAAAAAAAAACAAAAAGCTTATTTTTATAGTTTCTTCATAAATGTAAAAGAAAAAACTTACCGTGGGTCTTTGACCTACGACAGTATCACTGCCACTGGCCTGTGATGATCGTTGCAACAAAGGATGCACTGTAGTGATCGCGACGGACGATCGATCAGCATGTGCAGATTCCATACCTGAAATGCATTAATGGACTGGTTCTTCCAATAAGTTTTCACAGAATTTATAGAAAAAAATGCTTACTAGTATTTACAAAAAGACGAGCACCGGTGAAAGCACCATTTGTAAGAGCATCAATATCATCCAGATTCTCAACAAATATATTTGCATTCACGAAATTTTCTTCAGAATCGCCATCTTCAAATCGATCTGCGGGTACAGAATCATCTACACTATCGACTAAAGCAAAACGACTTAATGCTCCCGGCTCCAATTCTACCATTCCAAAATCATCTTCTTCTTCGACGCTCACACGACCTTCTTCTAAATTCAAAAAATTTTAAATCTTGGACACAGTCATCATGAAATTCAGATGCACACCAATTTGCTTTGGATGTAGATATTTTCGGCAATGAGTTCTTTCAAAGATTTTCATGAAATCTCCAAAGAAATAGGGAAAACTATTATAGGAATATTTGCTGTTTACTGCCTAAATCCCATCAAAGATTGTCATTCAGATTAAGATAGTCATGAAACAAAATAAATTTCGTAGGAGATTAATTTCTAAACCATATATGATAGAGTAGCGCACCTTCCATTACATCGTCATGCTCATCGTCTGATTCATCGTCCACATCCATTTCATTGAGACCGGCGCCTTCATCCTACAAAAAATAATGATAATTTCTAAGTTAATATATAAGATAATGCATACGATTATTGAGTCAGGAAAAGCACACTGTTTTGAATACTAGAATAAAAGTTTCATGCTCATGCTAATTGATGCTAATGGTATAGAGATACAAATTTATAAATGCCAAAATTAGTGAACAATTAGGAATAAATAAAACATACATCATCATCGTCATCTGCATCGTCTTCATCTTCTTCACTATCACTTGAGTCTTCGACGGCATCCGGGTGTCTGGCACGACCACGGTCTTCATCATCGTCCGCACAGTAATCATCATCATCAGGCCTATTTCGTTCAACCGTTACCTGGAACTAATCAAGACGGGCATCACACATTCAAATTTTAAAGTTACGAAAAATTTTGCGAACTCCTTTCTTCCAAAAGATATTTAGAAGAGTTGTATGTCATATCCATTATATTCATTAATAATCAGTTAATCCAGTTAATAGAAAATAACTAGAAGCGGCAAGTTTTTCTTTGGAAAAAAACGAAAATATTTATAAGGAATAATAAATACCTCATGGGTCTCAAAACGATGTTCATCAGCAGTGCTACTACTATCTTCAATATGCTGATCCTCCTGGGAATGTTCACCCTCTCTCGCTGTTACTGTGGCTGATGCATCGTTTTCTGCTGTCGCAACTAAGGTTACAGATGCTGACGCGTTTTGAGTCATTGATCTCGTTTCTGACGTATTTTGTACTATTGAATTTTGAGCAACATGATGGTTACTGTAAATTAAGAATGAATTTTTTTCAGAAATCATATAAATAAGAATTCTAAAATGGAATTACAAATGGATGAAATACCTTCATTACTCAATCTTATTCAGTGGAATGAACTGGTCTTCTAAGACATATGGCACATATTTCTTATGATAATATAAATTAATTATGAAATTTTGAAGGAACCTGTTGATTGTACGCGTTAACTCTTCCAAAACTCGTAGGACGTAGTTTAATGTTTCAATACCCTCCTTCGTTGACAGATTTAAATACCACGGCACTCTACTCAGTTCGATACAAACACGTTTCTTTACAATTAAGCGCAAAATTGCATTTGAATTTGTGTTATTGCGCATATCTTGCGGCCCTGTAGGACATGCGTCACGTGCCAACAGAAAGAGATCCGATAATGCCCTAAGCTAAAAAAAAAAAAAAGAAAATCCATACCTCACACTGAGTTCTCTCCTGCAATCATACTGTGATGTTTCACATTCACAATTATTTATAATACATACGATATATTGAAAAAATTTTTGAGGCATCAGTGCATATACTATTATTTATTTCTTACCTTGGTGCATACAATTTTTGAATCAGCTTCAGAAAAAAATATGAAGACAAGAAATAATACTGGAGATCAACGCTTCCTGAGCCTAGAAGCACAATTTAATGAATCAGATTTTGAATTCCTTCAGGTATTCAAAAACGAGAGAGTCAGATACATATAATCGAAATATGTATTTATTTTGCAAATATCATGCTGAATAGAATACACTTACTTTAGGTGAATGACTGCATGAAGCGACTGCAGCTACAAAAGTCTTCACAGCTATGGAGAGACTACTATCAGCAGCAGAAGAACCGCTTGGAACAATACATTTACTAAGGAGAGAAACCATAAAAGGTTGTCCATTAAGATCATGCGATTCAGCAACTAATGTTGCTACAATACTGTAACTTTTCGCTAACTCAGCAATCAATCGCACGAGTGATGCACGATTTATCACTCGATTTGAATCTTCCCAAGAAAAGTCCAACGTGTGATTCAATAAATGCGTTAACACCTGCAATTAGCTTTTAACACTACAATTTCATGAATGACTTTTAGTACTACAGTTTTATGAATGTTTCCATCCAAAATTCAATCTGACTATAATTATAAACAACAAGTTTTGGTCTCTTGATTGAAGCGTATGCAATCCAACCCTATAATATCATTCTTACGTGAGTTAAAATTGGCAAGGAAAATCCTACGTTTCAGCATGAATAAAATATGCATCGTTTTTGCTTTTTTTACGAGCTAAAATGTTTCTAAAAAACTAAGCAATTGTACAATCATATTACTAAAAAATATCGTACGCCATGCTAATGAAGAATATCATGCCGACAAAACAATATTATGTGCAATGTCGTCACCTGTTTAATAGGTGAACATGCAGCCCACTGCTTACAAGATGGATCAACAGGAGTCATCGGTAAAACGGTTATCTGATCTTTTTGTTTTCGTGTGACACGTTCCATAGTAGCAGCAAAAATTTGCGGATGACGTGCGCAAAGTGGAGAAAGAGCGCGTATAGCATGTAACCAATCATGAGTTGTTCGCGGTGTCCTAAAATCTTTAAATGATTCAAAAAAAAACATTGCAGTTTTCCCACTGAATTTCGTTCTATAACCTTTAAAAAAGCATAGTATGTTGTCTAAAAAAGATGTTATTGAATAACAGTAAACTTGCCTAATATGATTCCATCTTGTTAAAGGTGGATTAATGGTATAACCACCTGCAGCAATTGTACGTACTGTTTTTTCGAAAATCTGTCTTACAGCAATCTCATCATCAAGACAATGACGAATAATAAGAGCCGCAAGAAGAGATGATGAGGGTACGACAGAACCCAACACATTTATTATTGTTTGCACGCCCCCTTGCTGAAAATCATGTATACTTCAGCATAAACCATACCTTCCCAGGCTAGCAGAAAATTTTCTACAAGAACCAATAAAACTACTCGATCCTCAACCATCTTTGGATATTGTGCTGGAGCAGCTATTTCCCTTAGGTAAGCCTTTATCACTGAAATCTTATCACCTAAAGGAAAAAAAGATCCTGTGAATGATACTTTTCTTCTCGGAAATCATTAAATAGTAATATCTATCTAGCATCAGATTTTTTTTGCAACAAAACCATAAGCCAATAATATAGAACTTCATGAGCCACTTTGTTTAGAAAGGAGCTATATGACCTGTAAAAATTCCCTTGCAATTCTGAAGTCCCTCGTAATACGTGCAGCCAAAATAAAAACTGCATGGATAGAATTTGTATCTATATTTGATAAGCCAAGAAGGCCAATGACAGCTGATACAAGTCTGTCACGCACTATCTCATTCCATTCTTTATGCTCGTTACTCTAAATAATATTGAATACATTAAATATAGAAAAAATATCAGAAAAATTATCTTTTAAAACTTTTTTATCAAATTCAATTACTTAATTTGCGCATCCGCGAATAAAAACATCATCGATGATGACACCGTGATGGAAGACAACCAAGTATTTTCATTTATTGAAGAAGTTCAGAATCATTAAGTCATTCTGCCTAATTCACTCATTGTACAATCACTGCGCAATTTTGGCTAAAGTTCAAAAATGCAATTGTAAAAAAAACCTCAATAAGTATTTCGGATAATATGATTCCATCTTTCAAACGACCGGCAATTGTAATTGGCCGTTCGATATGAGATTCAACGTTACGATGGCTCATTGAAGGGAAATCAACAGTGTACTGGCGGCCTCCTACGCTCACGCTACAGTTTTTCCGACCAGCAAGAAATGCATTTGTAAGTGTATGTGAGGCAGCAGGAGGATAATTAATCCAAGTAAATGCTCCACCCCTTTCATCGGTATCCCAGTATTTCCATGCATATGATTCAATAGCCTTAAATCAGAAGTATGGCAGAATAACAACGAAATTTACAATTCCTCACATTACTATTTTTAGAATGCTCATAATAAGGACCTTTTCGACTTTATCCTTGCTATCCAACAACTTTAACATTTTATCATACAGATCTAGCCACAAGCATATCGGTGCAATAAGTCTGAAATGTATAAAAATGAGACGCATCATTCTCACCGAAAAAAATGTGTTGAATTACAATGAAGACAAAATATCTTCCTTATTATACAGAGTAAATTCAATGAATGTAATAACTCAGATAACTCACTTAATAAATGAAGGTCTCCTTACACAGTGTATGATAACCATGTCAAGCACAGAAATCAAAACACTGTGAAGACGATACTCTGTAAATACATCCATATAAGTGGTAGCAATACCAGGCCACAGTAAACATACGAAATGCAAACGGGTTGCAAGCGATATAACTGTTTTCTCGTCAGTCTGAAATGTTTTAATCTTAACTGTATAAATCGCTAATCCTGGAGTTCGTAGCGATTACTCGTAATCATTGAATCAACTTTTTTGCAACCCATACTAAAAGAAATATATTATATTTTATAGCTTCTCTATCTGGACTATGAACTAGTGTCATTCTATAGCATTTCTACAAACTCAGTTCCCCAAAATGCGATTAATTTATAACTGTATTTCCGATTTTGAAAATGAATGATGTCAGGAATTATCATTATGCAATTTTTGTAATTTTCTAACCTCGTCACAGCGTAATTCATCCACCATCAGAAGGATATCCTGTACTAAATATTCACCAATGAGCATATTTTTTCTCCAGTCATCGTCCACTTCATTTAAAATCGCCAGCATAATTTCCGATGTGCTGAACACTAACTCTGTTCCTCGTTCCATCAAATTCAAAAGAACTGGAATAACCTACAAAACCACAACTTTTCTAGTACCGTTTCCTAACAAAAAAAAAGTCCGTTTCGAAACCTCTTAATTTCTTCATGATGCAGTTAGTAGCGCTAAAAAGGAATAAATAAATGCAATATGTTAATAAATCGAGTTTATCAATTTCATAGGAATATGACTAATAATAAAACCTACATCCTTGCAAAGGCTGGATAATACTAGGCGCGTATCGAGAGGAGGTACTTCGTTCAAAGAAACTGGCTCTTTCAAGAGAACATCTTCGAATTCTACATTTAAATCACCGTTTTGACCACCATTTCCTTCTTCCGCATCAATCTGAGTAAAAAGTCTTATTTTTAATGGGTTTCATATTAATGAAGCTAATTTGTCACCATTTAAAACAGTATTTGAAGCTCACTTCATCAGCATCAATTCTTTCATCAGTTGACGATTGCCGAAGTCTGCCTAAACCGTCAGTTGCAATTAGATACTCGGCAGCCTCTGGGACGGTTGAATATTCCAACAATGCATCAACAGCAGCATCACGATCAAATCCCATATCAACTAAGAGACCAATACTTGCCCCATCAAGTTCTGCCTCCATCCTGAAAAATATTAAGACGTTTACTCAAATTAACGGTTC
This sequence comes from Dirofilaria repens, assembly GCA_008729115.1. NCBI lineage: Eukaryota > Metazoa > Nematoda > Chromadorea > Rhabditida > Onchocercidae > Dirofilaria > Dirofilaria repens. Next base: position 836,106 of record SNRZ01000016.1, on the reverse strand, counting down.
TAAATAATGACGCTAAACAAGGTGAAAGCCAATTAACAGGGAAAATAATGTTTAAACCGGAACCTTATTACTAACTCATTCCAAAAAAAAGTGATTCTGGTGCAAAATCTTAAATATCATTCCTCAATAAACTGAAATTATTCGACACCATTATTTTTCATGAATCTTTTTTTTATTATCCAAAAATTAAAAAAAAAGAGAAACAAAGAACTTCTTGCGATCTTCAGACGTCGTTACCACAGCCTGTTTTTGTTTTTCGGTCAAAGGTACAATTCCTTTGACTATCTCACGATATATCGAAACAATCATGTCACAGATGTTAAAATTAACAGCTTCACTTAAGGGTAATGAAGACAACATGCTGAATATAACATTGGCTTGCCGGAAGGCGTCCTGAAAAATATTAAAAAAAGCAAGATAAAACGCAACAAAATTTGAGCAATATTTCGATAAATCGAAGTGTACCAAAAAAAAACCTGCTGGCATTTTGTGAGATATTTCTCGGTTGGAAAACGCTTGGATTCAGCAAATCTTTCCGATATTTTATAGCGTGAATGGCGAAATGCGTGTGCGTTGACCAGTCGTTCCGTTAAAGACAACCAGGCTTGTAACAACTGTCCCATTTCCACTAAAAGACAAAATATTTAGTTTAGCTTGGTACAAGTATTTCAAGCTACAACTCTATAAAGTAGTTTAACTGTCGCTACATTCACAATTCCAGAAAATAAACAGCCTACAGAAGACTCAGTACCTCAACACTTCACTACCAGTAAAGAAAAAGTCTCTGAATACTGATTATTTGAAAAAAAAAACATTCACTTCAATCGCAATAAAAAGATTTAAGCTATATACCATAATAATTTTGATGTTGATCAGGTCCAAAGTAATTTGAGATAATGTTAAAAAACGTATCATGGGTACCAGTGCGATAAAAAGCGGAAAGCATTAGATGATAGGGAGTCTTCCGTTCATCAAATAGAATGTTGCTTAGATTGTTGATCCAGACTGCCAAATATGGTAACCTTAAAAGACGGAAAATATCATTTAAAAGTTTACACAACTTTTTTCAACAATTAATCTTTAAAAAGAATCTTTTTAATTTCAAAAATTTTCAAAAGAAATAACATTATAGCGGGATCAGTTTTATCGCAAGGCTTCCATTCCAGAGCTTGTTGAAAACCTTTCATTATTTGAAGTGCTAGTTGCACTGCATTTTCGCATGGTGTGCCACCTTCATTTTCCTGAATTCTTCTCGTTCTGGTCATTCCACCAATAGATATTTTGACAAGCATTGTCATCAACTCAGTACATTGCCGATTACAGCGATTCAATGCACTGGTCCCTGATTTTGAGCGAAGCCAGTAGTCATCGACTAAAAAATATTATTGCAATCTTAAAAACGTTTCTGCAGTGAAATTTTTCAGTTAAAAGCTAACTATAAATTTATGAACGAAATTATAGATTTTGTCACTATTCCTCAAGCTGTTGCCCACTAAAATTTTGTTGTACCTTAGTTTCTTCGATAAGAAAAACTTCCCGAATTTGTCTCAGAATCAGCCTAAATTGCTTTATGATAGACCCGGATAGTTTTGACTAAAGTATATGATATTATTCATTTTGCAAAAAATTTTAAACAAAAACATTTTTTTGCGGAAAATTCTTGGTAAAAAAAATTTTTATAGTCGAATCCACTCAGTTATCTCCCTTACGCAGATATTTTGGACGACCTATACGCTGTGGTACACTATCCGCTCCAACTGAATCTTGTTTTAGAGTTATATTAGTTTCCTCTATTTGTTCGTCCGCTTGAATATCATCTGTCTGTGTAGAAGCTGTACATTTATTCGCTGCATTAAATACTTGTAAAACCGCACATTCCCAAACAACTACTCTGAAAAATTAAGAAATTTTTATAACTCTATTATTTCTCACGAAACAATGTCGGATCAGGAATTTAGAAGCTTACCTTTGAGCATGATTACAGGAGGCAAGAAGTCTGCAGCCTTCATTTGTCCAAAATCTGAGAATTGCTGTTTTAGTTGCTGTGTTACTTCCTAAAGCAGTTTTTGACAGACTGCCAAGAATAGAACAAAAAACTGAGATAGCACAAATATTTGCCAATGAAGTATCTGATGAACTCATTGCAAGCAATGACGGCTTCGATAAATCTTCATTTGTGTTACACGAACTTAACATATCCAAGCAAAACTTATTCAAACGATTTGCAACCATATCCATCACCACTACTACTTCTTGTATGTTGCTAAAACATGAAAATACAATGAACATGAAATCAATTACCGGTTCAGTAGCATATTTAGGTACTCACTGTTCAGTAGCATATTTAGGTACCACTGATAAAAAAAAAAAAAAATAAATCAAAATATTTACAAAGAGAAATCGCATTATATTCGTGACAAGTTGTGGAAACAATGACTGCGATATTTCTAACGGTATCTGCCGAACAAAAAGCAAAGAAAGCAATTTATCGGCAGCGCCAGACTGTATAAATATGTCAGCTTGTTCAGGTGATGCATTATGAGTTAACAATGTTTCCAAAAATTTTCCAATGTTCAACAGGTACTCGCCAAGAGGAACGAGTGGGTTTCCGTCGCATACAATTGATAATGACAAACCAAGATCGAGTTGAGGTGATTCATTTTCGTTTGTATGCATTTCTTCCCTAAATTTTAGCATACGACAATATATAACGATTTGGTCTCTAATATTAAATTGCTGTATATGAAAAGACATTCCACACAAATCTTACATCATCTCCTACCAAATTACACTAGGATGATTAATACGAGATTCTTATAAATTTCCGCGTTTCGCTTGAATTTTACAATGAGAAAATATCATAGGTACTAATTTTATCCAGGTAACTACAAAGCTTACAATTATACGACAGGCATTAAATTCCTATCATAAAAACATTACATCTTTGTAACAGCTGCAGCTTGATCATCATCATCGTCATCGGAAGAAACATTGCCTCCCATGACAGTCTCGTCTTCTTGAATGGGAGAAGTTGACGTAACGATCAAATTTGAAGAACTTGCTGCGGCTGCTTGAGCACTACGACATGATACAAGAGACATGACGCAACGCGGTGAGTCCATAGATGTAACATCGAGCAATTTATTCAACATCTGAAACATCGAATGCAAATGATATAATGCGCGACAATTCAATCCTAAATTTTCATATTTCAAATACATTGGTTATGATAAAAGCACACCTTAGATAAAGAACTGAGGAAATTTTCTCGCAATGTTGGATGATGGCGCAAAAAGGCATCGAACGATGTGCCGAGATTCAAAGCCACTTCATCTTCAATTATAACAAAATAAATTTTAGATATTTAACATAAAAAAAAAATCTTCATATCAAAATTAATCTTAAACTTTAAACTAACTCCGAAATATTTGACAACTGCCACTATCAGTCTCGAGCATGGACAGTCATCGACAGAGTAATGCTGTCTTCAATAACAATTTCAAATAACCTGTAAGATCAACAAAGTCGATAACAACATACTCATTTCGTTGCGACGGCATTTCATAGCGTATATGTATTTTGTCGATACGAAGATGTCGCAGAAATGATCGAAAGGGTTTTCATCCATAAAAGCTTTCAGTCCACTATCGTTCAAACAAAGAGCAGTAAAAGTGTTCGGTAATGCAGCAATGACATCACGAGATGTAGGCAGCTGAAGAAACCGGATAATAACATATTGGCAAACGTGAAACATTTGCTATAGTTATCAATTTGAATTTTTATAATAACACATACCTCTTGATGGAAAATTGACCTTAAAATAGCAGTCGTAACACCTTTATCTTGCAAAGACGTAAGCAACGAGGGTTCCTGATAGATGAAATTTGTAATCAAACAAACAGCTGCAAATAAAACGACATTATAAAGCATAAACTGCAGGAAAAATAAAAAAGTTTTAGTTCATAACAATTAATGGAAATTGGATGTTTCTGACATATTTCAAATTAAAAGGATGAATAGGATTGAAAATCTGTTCATGACAGTGGGGCTCTGATCAATGCTTTGTTTTTGTAATCACATAAGTAAAATCCTGACCATTGTGGAATAGTGAAGCTCCAAAAAATCCGCAGTTAGTCAAGATATTTACCAAAGAAGCCGGTAAAGCACCATCCATGACTAGAATTTCATAGAATTATAGTATATATCATTATGATTATAAACACATACAAAAGTACATCGAGAAACTCTAAACATGTTCTCAAATTCCTGAATATTTAAAAAAAAAAAGAATTATAGAATACACTTACTATGTCGAGTACTATCAGCGAACTGTGTATCCTGAACAGCTCTTTTGATGAAATTCAGCAATGATTTAATTAGAGCAGCACGCTGCTGATGACACTGTTCTGTTGTAGGTCCAGTGACACTAAGTTCTGCTAGGTGTTTCATGCATATATTGACATCAAACTATAAAAATTCTAAATAATGAATATGAAGTTCGTTTTCATTGTACAATGTCATATATATGGCTAAATTAAAGCAACTGCTGATCAACTATTTTAATGTAAAAATCGATCTAAAGTTTACAGTCGAACCGAGCAACTCAAATACTCCTAATCTCTTTCGCCTTAAAGAAAAATTCTTTAAACACTAACAATTAGACGGTGAACAATAATGCTCATCCCACCGCAGGATATAAAACCGTTGGCATCTAGCGAAGTCATGATATCGATAACGCGGACAGCACGTGTCACAAAAGTAATAAGTTCTAAAGGCAGTGTTTCACAGGATACCACACCAAGTAATGTCTCCGTTAAAGCACATGACACTAATGCTTCACCGCCTGAAAGAAAATTTTAAATAATTTGCTACAAGCATCAATAATCATGTTATAAAAAAGAATCTGCTGAATCCAAAACTTACCATTTTCAAAGCCAGCAAGATGATAAAGCAAAGAAAACAGAGCAGTGCAGAATGGTACGGTCGTGTACCCATTCCCAATTCTTCCGCATCGCAAGTCATCGACACACTGGCGAGTCATTCGAGCCAAGAAACCGTGATACGAATTCACTCCAAGAGATTCTACTACTACGTTCAATCTATAATTTCTCTATTATATTTTTGGAAAGTGTTTAAAGATTTCTAGTCCTAGGTAGTAATCTAGAGTCACTAATCACTAAACCAGTGAACATTTTGCTTTAATTGATCTATGACTGTCCTACTGAGCCTGCAGCAGAGAGACATGCACAATATGTCTTAAAGGCAACTCTGCCATCATTTATGGATAAAATATACTGAGTATCTTAATTTCACTATCACTCAATAATCCTAAGAAATTTTTCAAATCTGCAAGAATTAAAAATACGAACAAAGACCTTACTTTGCAGGTCTTCCAAGTGAAACCAATGCTCGTTAGCGTACGAAGTGCTTCCGTTTTAACAGCATCAATAATTGATTCCGATGTATTATTAATCAACAATAAACGAGTTATTTCTTCAATAAGGCCATCATAAAGCATTGTGGTCATTGCCCATTCTTCTATCAAACTACGAGTGTAAACTGCAATTCGAAATATTACGCTGCTTTTTGAAAGAAGTACTACGATAAAAGAATATTCAGAAATACGCACCTAATATCGACAGCGAAAGAAGGCGTGCAATAATACTTAAACGTCGACCACGCGAAGTGTTAAACGATCGTACCAGCCGTAAACGAGCTATGAAAGATGCATATTCATCCTCCTCAAGTTTTTTACCAGATAGCAAATGTTCTAGTTCAGCCGCAAAACTTTTATCTAACTGAAAAATTATTTGCTCACCGTAAAGAGATGGAGGTGGGTCAATTTTAATACCGTCCCTTCATCACTGATTACCAAAATATAGATTTGTCGTGAAGACTTACATTCTAAAAAAATTCATTCAAAAAATTTAAGCTTCGATTACATGACGAGTTAAGTAAGAATAAACAACTCACATGTAAAGAACGAACGAGATTGTTCGTATCCGTCTGAAATCCGATTGGTAACAGAGCAGACGGCCGCACATTTGTAATACAACATTCATCCATCTTCATATTTCTGAGTTTACCATTCCAACACTAGAAATTATTACTATTATTCAGATTAAAGCTGCTATCAATAAAAAAGATGAATGATGAAATCTCTATCTCTCTCGCTCTTATTCTTCAATTTAAATACTAGAAAAAAACAATCACAACTACAGGTAGTTACGGACAATCTGAAAATAAACCTGAGCAATAGCGGAAAGTCGAACATTTGTTTTTCTGCTGATATCACTCAGATGTTGTGAAAGAAATCTTGAGCGCTTACTGATAACCAATAATTCGTAATGTCTCCACAACAACCTCTACATTACCAATCCAACAAGTTTAACAATCGCTGAAACAGTTTGCTTAAAAAAAAAACTGTCCAGGATAATCAAATCAGAGTAAAAAGTAAATTGAAACAAATCAGTAGGAGAGTCTCTGTACTTATATCTCGAGACTACATAACTAATTCGATAAAAATTGTGTTCATAGAAGTTATAGAAGCAATTTTATTTGAGTTTCAGAATCACAGTTTCCCTCTGATTTGTTTGTAAAATAATCTAAATCCTAAATATCAGTGAATTTTGATTTAATTATAATACTGACGTCGGTAGAACTGTAGACTGAACGGGTGAAAGTATTCTCGAAAAGCATAGCGGTAAAAGAAAGAACAGATGTAACATCTGCTAATAGAGTATGATCTTCGTCGATCGCCATTGGTGCACCCGGTGATGAACTACACGTTACAGCATCTTTCAATACATCATCGCACATGTTCAAAACGTCGGACCATCTGGCCATTTCGGACTACAAAGAAAAAAAATCAAACTTATTAAAGAAATAAACCTGATATATTTTGTGGAAATATTACTAATTATATGTACCAAACAAACACATAGCTTGTTTACCTTCCCGAACTGTGGTTGCCATTCATGAACTTCAGTCAGCCGCTCCAGAAAAGTTCTCCTATCCGGAGCTGATTTGATATGTTCAATAAGTTGCATACATCGAGGAAACTACAACAAAATATTATTCCAATAAAATTTTTCAACTCAGGTTATGTTTTCTGAAAATTGCTTGACTGCGAGTTATCTTTTTCGTCAGTGATTCCTCAGCTGGAAGTAATTCATTTGAACTCAAGAATTTTTTGCTAAAAATTCTTTAACTGGATGTTTAATCTCTTGTCACGATTCACATCCTGTTTACTGAACATTTTACTTGTTGGAAACGTCTGGACAAAATATAAGATTACCATCAACTTGACTGGTGCTTTATTTTTTGTAAAAATGGGAAAAAAGTAGGAAATGAAAAAACCATATAAGAAAAAAAAATTGAACTAACTAACAATTTCTGCATTACACGGCCGTAATGTTTTAGAGTCGATTTTCATATCTACCAAGAAGGCGCTTTTTTAAATATTCACAATACAGTTCGAAAGAAACACCAAAAAGAGATCCTAAATTATTATCAAACGAAATGTATGAAAATGAAGTTTTCAAGAAGTGAAACCAATAATATATGTTGATTATCGTCACTAACTTAATAACTGAAGTGGTCACAATTGAAATAAACTGAAACGTGGTTTTGATAAAGAGAGGAAAGTTAATGAATGTTTCGTCACGTGTGAGAGTATTCTGGAATGGAAGAACTCCATGCATAGTCCCAGACTATACTTAAACATGCAATGAAGACATGAAGTAGCAGGGATAGCGGATGAAAGAGTATGACGCATCGGTTTTGAAATTTTTCTATTTTTTCTTTTTTTTTTTGGAACGATTTCATAATCGATAGATTCATTCGAGCAATCCTTTTTCTTTTCTGCTGGTCCCATGTCACACTTATGCTTGCTTCTCACCCTCTCAACCTTATCTATTACTTCACCATTCAACCTCCCGAAAAGTTCACCGCCAACGATACAAACCACACCCAGCGTAAGTTGACGCAGTAACACACGTCACACCTGCGTAGACACAAATCCTCATCTTAAGAAAGACCATCGTTGCATGCGACGACAATTTTAACGCTGAGACAGTTAGTTTTCATGAATGTTGTATTGAGGTGTTGCAAATTTTTTGCTTCTGAAGGAAGTGGACAAGACTGGAATGGTGCAGCGATGACAATTAGCTCTTTATCATTTATCATTTCAGTGCACATGAATGCCATGCAAATACAAAGTTTGAAAGCATGATCGATAGATATGGGTAGCTCACGGTATGTAGCTATATCGATTCTTGAATATATTGGTCCAATAAAGGCTTTTTTCGTGTCCAAGAGGCTTTTCGTGACAGTTTCGAAGAAATTATCAGCCTAGACAAATTTTCCTTCCCTTTTTCAGGACAGCAATGAAATTATTCGGATTGCGTTGTGGGATGTCGCTGTGTTGTAAGCCAGTGCAATATTTAACATATCGTTTTGCATCCGAGGGCAGCCAAAAAGTTAGAAAAGAATTACTTCCATCTGAGCAGAGTTTTAGCGATGTGGCAGTCGAATTGCGTACCAAACAAACTTTCCTAAATGTTATTGGTAAGTTCAGAAGCCATACTGTGATTGATATTATTCATGATAATCTATGAAAAATAACGCTGAAGAATTCCTATAAAGCAGCAACTCTGAATTATATGGAAATAAATTTTCTGAATAATTGAAGTATTGAAAGGTAAAGATTCCTTATCTTATATTAGAATGTTATCACTAAGTGGTACGGCTTGTAGTATTACCCATAGCAGCCCCTCGATAATATAGGCTATAATCGCACAAGATTATGAAACAACTTTTTGAAGGAGACTTATGATGTCAGTTTCCAGATTTCATGGTTTGCTACTAATTTTAGAATATTTAATCATATAAATGACCACACTATAAGGAGGAACAATGACTAGAAACAAGGTGGTAAACGTGATTTTATGTTCTCTTAAGCGTTTATGTCAAATTTGATTTAATTTTATCTTAGATAATTTTTACAAAAAACAAATACATGCTCGAGGACACGTAGAATTTATAAATTCTGCGCTAAAATATATGAAGGAATATGGATTACAAAAAGATCTGGATATTTATAAATCTTTACTCAATATATTTCCAAAAGGACCAATGATACCACAGAATGTTTTTCAGGTTCGAACTGCTTATATTTTTATGATCAGCTAATACTTCTTTTCAATTCTTTCTGTTGTAATCTGAGGGCAACTGCATAATCTTATTAGTTTCAGCAGAGATTTTTGTATTATCCCCAGCAGCAATTATGTTGCGTCAAACTTCTCGATGAAATGGAGTGGTTTGGTTCGTATTTTTCTTTTATGCCTTAACATTCTGGTCTCCTATAATTTTCAAACAGAATTATATAATTTAACGATGTGAAATGAATAAGACATTATTCTTATTCAACTATTCATATAAGGATTTTGTATAAAGATTAAAATCTAACATCGTTATGTGATTGCTTGATCAGTTCTAAGCATTATAGGAGTGCAGCCTGACAAGGAAATCCATGATTTAGTTGTTAATGCTTTTGGTGAATGGAATTATGCCTCAAAAAAGGTGAAGCGTATGATGTATTGGATGCCAAAGTTAAAACATTCAAATACCTATTTGGATCGCCGGAAAATTGAAGGCAAAAAATTAAGTGCTGTAGACCTGGTTATTTAGCATTAAAAATGATATCGCGCGACCCAGGTACACGAATAACCTTTGTTAGGGTTGGTTTATCTGCAATTTTTAAATGCATAATTTTCGTTCACTCTTAGAATGTTTGTCATAAATGAAGGCAATTCTTTTTTGAGCAATCAACTTTAAAAAAAAAATTTCAGTAAGATATTTGGGGAAAATCATACATCAAAGTGCACAGAAAGTTTTCCTTTTCGGGGACGTTTCATTTCAGTATTTTAAATATAAAGTTTTATAGATTAGCGATACAGAGTTAAATGAATCTGATAGGTGGCTCTTATCTTCTCAAAGTCATCTTCAAAAGAAGTTGCTGCAAATTTTGGAAAGAAATACAACTTTATATGTAGACGGACCTAATAAAGTGTATTTACTGGATCAGTGTGTCGAGTACGTTGGTCTTTTTAGTGATCCGAAATCTCAATACTATGAAAAGTATGAAGAGAATGATCTCGTAAGATTTTTTTTATGCTAGTAACTATTCATACTTGAGAATAAATCTTATTTAGTGTGATAAGAAGTTGTATTTCATAAAAGTAAGTTTTTTGGGATTTACTGTAATATCGATATTTTTCCAATATGTTGACACGTTGTAATATCCTAAAAATCGTTTTTTTATTTCTAATGCAGATTTTTTGTGTGTGTCAAATATCTTCCACATATATATCCTGCCAAGCTGTAGTTAAACAAATCGCAGTATTTTGTTAATTTTACCGAAGCATTCTTTCTTAAACGCCAAGCATTATTTTTTAAAAGTTAGTCGCTAATTTCCGATATGCGATTGGTCTATTTTTTGTACATATTTTCTGCGCTTTTTTTTTTCAGGACGAAGAATTTGAAAATTGGAAAAGCGAATGGGATGGAGGATATGAAAAGCGTCCAAAACATAACATTCATGAACAGCAAAATGAAACAATTCTAGCCCTTTCAGTTTTTGGGAAAGTTTGTCGAGAAACTGCAGTTGCCTGGATCAATCATTTGCAAGAATCAAATGTATCGCTACACACTGCTCGGGTTTTATTCCGAACAAAACAAGCAAATGAAGCGACGATAACACGATTATCGTAATATCGGTCATCATTTTAATTTTTTGTAATGAAAAGTTGATAACTCTTAATAGATTGGATGCAAATTCATGTTAAATTATGTTTACACTTTGATCCAATAATAAAAGTGTTATGGATGCGCAAAGAAATTATTATCTCTTGATATTATATACATTTGTTTGCGGTTAAGTGTCATTGTTATTGTTGAGTGCTTTTTATTATCAAACTTTGACTATTATTTTTGAATTATGTTCATAATTTTATATGGATTTTTTTTTTTTTTGCTAACCATATATTGGACGTTGCAAGATTTCAAGATCAAAATTTTTGAATAGTTCATTTTGACAAATTTTGATATTCTTGAGTTAATGTGATGCAGTTAAGATTAGCTAAAGAGGGACATAGATGATTATAGATTTTGAATATGAAATAAAAGCGCAGAGGAATTTCTGAATAACATCATCTTACAATGTTTCCTGTTAAACATTCTTGACATATATAGTTTCTTCCTCTCAAGTAATGCAGCTATCGACGTAATAAGGAACCATTTTGCAGTTCTAGACGTATTTTCTAAATATTAAATTTTACAAGTGAAAAATTTTTGACAATCCCTTTTAAAAACAATTCGTTGTTTTGATTTTTCTTTTTCAATTTTAAAGCGAGAAAAGAGAGGATGATTCTTCGAAAATTCTATTTTAATGATAAATTTTACAGTGTGTATCCCTCGTCATTAAAATGCCAGTATTGAAGGATTTATCGGAATGCGCACATGCAAAAATTTAATTTTTGTTTTTTTTTTCCTCGAAATTATTTTCGAAAATAATTCACTTCATCGACAATAAATAAACTCCAACAGTATTAAGAACGGTCCGAAACCTGTTAATGCTGTCATTTCTAGAATAACCAAATGTGCTTTCTTTAGGTATTTAAATAGCTAAAGACAAAAAAAAAGGTATTTCAATACCTCCATTAATGAGCACCTTCTGTGTTATAAAAAAAAATTCTTATAAATATGGAAAATCGACTATCATCGAATTGATGGTAAATACATTTAGGAAATATTATCATATCCATTAGATTAACATTGAATTTCGTTTGTTCAATGAAGTTATAAAATTTTTAGGAAAAATAAATTGATTTTCATTGTTGCAGTGAAATGTTGCAAATTTCATTTTATTTACATATTTAAATTGTTATTGGTGAAAAGCGTAAAAGTATACAGTCGAAAAATATTATGATCTATAATAATTGCGTCCTAGAATTACCGAATATAATGGCTTCATCCAGCGATTATTAAATGTATTTTCTCAAAAATAACTCTGAACATATTTTTGTTTCAAAAGATTACATTTGATGTATATTTTAATTTCCAGGAAATGTTTTATTTGATTTTATTTCTTACATAGAACATTTATTTATATGCAAAAATTTGAGAAAGATGATAATATTATTTGTTTTAATCATATATTAAAAGAGTGATTTTAATTTGGGATGTATTTTTGTAATAAAATTTATATCACAATTATCCTAGAAAAATCATTCCACGATTTATTTCCTAAGCAAATTTTATTTTGGATAAACTGGCAATATCACATTTATAACGACTACTTCTACATTGTTCTCAATTGTTCTTGGGCATGGTTTGTAACCTTGTAAGATTTACAAAACTCTGATTGATGCCACGGACGCAGATTGTTAAAATTATTATCGACTTTTTTTTTAAGATTCTTTACATTTTGCTCATAAACTCTTGTTTTTCTTTTTCCAATTTCTAAATTTAGCAAACGAAAATCCAAATAATAAAATAAGTAGTTGGATTTTTGTATTTAACTTAAAATATTTTCATTGCAAAAATGGTTCCATTACTCTAATTACATCAACTGAATATATTGCATTCAACGGCAATGAATGCTTGCTGTAAATGTTATTTAAAACAGATTTTTGGAATCATTAGTGGCTCTTTTTGAAAGATTCTTTGCATACTGCCCATAAATTTTTGTTTTGCTTTTTTTAAAATTAACTTATTTCCATCATTTCAAACAGAATATCAGCTGTTTATTAAAAAGGAAATAAATTACAGTTTTAGTTTTTCAAATTAAAATTGGACGAAAGAATTACTATTAAAATCAATTTTTATACTTAATATTTTTGCTTCATCACTTTTTATTTAAATTTTATTTTCCCTCTCCAAACTATATACTATATAAGAAAAAAGCTACAAAACGATTAATATGCTATTTGCCACTAATTTCTCATACTTCATTAATTCTCACTAATTCAAACTAACAAATCATAATTTGGAAAAAAAAAAGAGAACGTCCAATTTTTATTCGGTAAATTTCATTGATGCATCTTTAATTCTCAAATTCCAATATCATCATTTAGATAACTCCTTTTAAAAGCTAATAGTATATTTGTGACGAGAAATTCAGGTACAAAGAGGTATTATTATATGGAAATGTTTGATTTATTCTTTTGTTCTAAATTTATTACATCAATGCAACAAATTGTTTGAGATGTATTTGTTGACTATTTGACAATGATTTACTTCTTGATCTTCTAATTTATAGTTTGAAGTTTTTAATATATTTTCTGATGAATTTCATTATTTTGAAAAAAATGATCCTATCAGAAATTATGTGATAAAAAAGAAAAATGATAAGAAAATAAAGATACACGATGAAGTAGTCACAACTGAATCACCTTTTCTTTATGTAGTATAAAAGAAAAAGTAATTCAATTCATCAACTGGATCACTTTTTTTTACGAAGAACAACACATAAAATAATTAACTGTTAAAAAAAAATTATTTTAGAGTATAACTAAAATATTATAATGTAATTGCGGAAAATTAAACCGAACTGAGGAGAAAAAATAAGGCAAAAACGAAAAAAAATCCACTGAATTCATTGAATCGGAACACATTAACAAAGATGAAATTCTGATACGATACGAAAATTTTCATGAAAATGTTTAAATCTGTCCGCAAATTTTTATCAATGAGACAAAGAATTGTCCCAAAATTTCACCATGTTCAGATATATACATTTGTATCCTCCATTATTTTGCCCTCGTTTATTTCTTTGAAAATTATGAATTGAACAGTAAACTATTTTATTGAATTAGATAATACATTCCAACCTTAAATAAATAAATAAAATAAGACGATTAATAGAAAATGCTTGAAATTATTAAGAAATTTGAAGTTTTTCATGGTATAATTTTTTTGTACTCATAATAATGCTATTTGATAAAATCATATCAACTCCCTTATAACTAATTACATCACTTTCTCCCTTCTTTTACCAGCATATAGCAAAATTATATAAGTCGAGAAGATAAGAAATAAACATATCATAATTACGAATCATCCTAAATGCTTCCAGAAACATTCGTTTATCCAATCTATCATCACCACAAATGATAGTCAATTTCATTCATAACAATAAATGAATTGATCAATATTTTTAACCACTCTCCGTCAATTAATCACTTTCCAAACTCACGTAAATGAGTACACGAAAGAATGAAGCTCGTTTATAAAGTCTATTTTTGTCTCATATATATAAAACAAACTTGTTGGTAATGTCTTCTAAATTATCATCGATAGTGTAAAAACTTCATAAGAAGGATGATAGTGAAAATATATGAAATCAATTATTTGTTCAGCTTCATCGTAATTACTACGTCATTATCTCCCTCTCTCTCTGTTTAGTGGGTACATTTTCAACTTTACTACGTAATTTACTTAATTAATTGCTTCAAAAGAAGATTACCGACAAAATTGATAATAACAACAAAGGAAGATAAAAAATGGAAAATAATTTCGACTGGATAATAATCGTATGATCCAATAGCACTTCATATTTCGAAGATCTTCATCCGAGAAGATAGAAATTTTAGAAAAATTTATTCTCGAAAACAATTCATCCAATCATTGGAAAGACTTTGCTTCAGCACAAATGAAAAAAAGAGTTAAATGTTATAATTGCCCACCTGTAATCAAATCAATTTTGATAATATTAATTTTATACTACGCTAAATTTAAATGCATTCACTTGCAAAATTAATATTAAATTAAATCTCGAAAATTTTTTCTCCGTTTCTGAATGGTGGAAGGATTTATGTTAAATTAAATTTAAAAATTTTTCATTTTTTTTTGCTCTGAATAGAAAGAGGATTTACTGTCAAAATTATAGATAACTGAAATATATATTGGCATTTAGTGAAACGATCGATAATAATATTAAAAAAATTGATAAGAATATTTAAAAAAAAAGAAAAAACAAACTGTTAAGGATATATCTATATAATGGTAAATCGATCATTCAATAATCCGAGTGTAAGTAAAAAAAAAATGTGAAGTTTTTTTCCCACCTCCTTCTTTTTAACTATTCACAGGGTATTTAGCTATAGAGAGAGATATGCTATTAAGAAATTATTAGAAAAAACGATAAATAAAAATAAGGGAAGATCTTATTACCTACTGACTAAGGAAGTGAAACTCTCATTCAGTGAAATTGCTGAAAGTGTAATGTGTGTTAAATTTTAACGATTTTCAATGGACTATTAATAAATGTTGAAAATCACTGAAGAATAAAGTACGACTCTAAAAATTTCTTCTTTAGGAAAAGGACGAGACTTTTTTCTTCATTTTTTCTGCACTCTGTTGTAAATGCAAGGAGATAGCGATACTGTATGTTACAGACATATATGAATCCATACAATATTAATTCATTAGCAAAGGAAAAATTAAAAATTAGAAAAAAAAGAAAGATCAAGTTATATCATCGATGATAGATATCAAAAAAAAGAAATGTGTATGTTATATCTAAAATATACATATGCATTATTTTATTTCAGCACATACCAAGATCATTCATTCAAAAAGTTCAATTCATCATCTAAAGCCATGAGAGATGATCACCATAATCTTCAATATCAAAGCTATGTTTAAATTTTGTGTATATATTATTGTTTGTGTGTGTGTGTGTGTGTGTGTTTTTGCAACGAATAATCGATTGAGAATATAATGAAATTGAAATAATGAAATAAATAAATAATTATAATGATAAATAGTAAAGAGTAAATAATAAGAAATTAGTATGAGATAGAATATGAAAGAAGAAACAAAGAAGTAGGTGCAACGTGGATGATTTTTAAGATGAGATCGAATAAGATTACGAAAGGATTTGAAATGAGGTATTGATAAGGATGGGGATATACAGTTGATGAAAAACAAACAGGTGAGGAGGGAAAAGGATCGTAGGACAACGAAAGGTGTACAACAACATTTTTTTGCATGTATATGCGTTCCACGACGGCGACCGAGAACCAGTGTTCCCGAGTGGTATAAAAGGATCCTCGGCTCGTCATTAGGATGGCGAAAAATGGAGGAGCAAAGAGAACGCGCATACAAGGCGGTTGCCTATGCTGCTGTTACCTTCTCCCTGATATCCATTTTATCAGTATGTATTACAATGCCTATCGTTTATAGTTTTGTCGATCATATACAGCAACAGACACGAAAGGATCTTCAATTTTGCAAAGTACGAAATTATGCTATCATTTATCTAATTACTATTAATATTTCTATTATTACTCGCTTGAGTTATGACACTTTGATATGGCCTAATGAATGATAAATGAATGATTCATTAGATATTTTGGACCGCGAATTTCTTTTTTTTGGAATGCTCATAAATTGGATCTTAATCTCAGGCACAAATAGATCAGTGAGGTGATTTTTTTAGTATAAAAACCTGTTCCTAGTTTATTATTATTATTTTTATTATTATTACTATTATTATTATTACTACTATTATTATTGTTATTATTATTGCTATTATTATTATTACTATTTATTATTATTATTATTATTATTATTATTATTATTATTATTATTATTATTATTATTATTATTATCATTATTATTATTATCATTACTATTATTATTATTACTATCATTATTATTATTAATTACTGTTTATTTAAGTTATGAATTAGATAATCAGATTTTGATATATTAAATTCTTAAAATTTTTTTTTCCCAATATATATAATTACTGCAAATATTCTACTTTTTTATTTTTATTTTAAAAAAAGCAAGCGTCAATAATTGTTATAAAACAATTGATGGTATCAGTTTTCAATTTCCATTATTCTACATTTATTTATGATAATAAAAAGTCAAAATAATTATTTTATCTTTAAAGAAATATCATAATAATTTAACAATTCATCATACATATATCCTTTCTTATTTTCATTATTCATCAAATAAGAATAGGAATACAAACATTTATTTGTCTATAGGAAACAATTTTTCTTTGTTATTTTATTCTTAAAATTTTTAGTAAAATTTTAACATTTTTTCTTTAAAAAAAAAATTCTTGTTTTGATTATCCACTCTTTCGCAACTTTTATTTCATCTTTTTTTTTAAATTACCAGTTGATAATATTGTTGATCGTTGTTTTAGATAACATTTTCTGACATTTTGATAAATGCTAAAGTGCAATTTCTTTTTTCTTTTAAATGTAAAGTTTAAATATTTCTAATTTTATAGTCCTCAGCAAGAGATATCATGTCGGAAATAGTGAAGAAACAACCGGTTACTTTTGCAGTTGCTGCAACGAACAGAACAAAAAGGCAACTAGGAATTGGAGCCTGTGATAGTAGGTTTTTATGCTTATCAATCTTACAATTCATATTGTTTTATTTTAAGATTATTTTTCGTTTTGCTTCAGGAATTGACATCTCATGATTTTCGCAGAATTCCAATTATTGTATTCGAATTTGATTTAAATAATTTAATACATGTACCAATACATTTGTTCACTAAGATTGCAGGTTGTTGCAAACCTGGACATCCCGGACGGCCAGGACCACCGGGAGCAAATGGAAAACCAGGCACGCCAGGAGCCCCAGGACGGCCTGGTAAAATATTCTTTTTGATATGTAACAAATAATTTATCGCATCACTTTTCATATTTATTTCTATAGTATTTCTGTACAATTTCCTGCAATTTGCAATATCATTACTTTAAAATCACTCGAAAATTTTTTTTTTTTTGCTAATTTTTCAGGCGCTCCTGGGCGACCGCCGATAGTTTGCGAAGAGGTGGATATTCCACCATGCAATCCTTGCCCACCAGGACCACCAGGTCCGCCAGGACCTAGTGGCATTCCTGGAAATCCCGGAAGGGGCGGACCACCAGGCAGACCAGGGAACAGCGGTACGTTTTTGTTTGCTTATTTTCTACAATATTTTTTACCGCCGATATATATTATGTAATGACATGGCGAAATGTGGAACATATAATGCAATGTGTTTCATAAAGTTCATAACTAAAAACAACTTGTTCAGGTAGTGCTGGGCCACCAGGACCTGTGGGACCACCAGGATCGCCAGGACAGCCTGGAGCTGACGGCGAAAGAGGAGAACCAGGAAGGCCAGCATCAAGTACACCTGTACTTCCCGGTGATCCAGGTCAACCGGGCGAACCAGGTATATTTTGACGACTTGCAAATTTTGTACATTTTATCTTTATTCTTATAAATAGGAGCTAAAAATCATAGAAATGCATTTGTTTTTGCGGTAAAATAATTGAGAATTTTACAGGCCACCGGGTTTACCTGGACCGGATGGAAATCCAGGACGAGATGGACAACCAGGAAGTTCTGGACCAAATGGACCACCTGGACCAGCTGGACCACCCGGAAACGCTGGTGCTAATGGTGAACCTGGTGCACCCGGTCAACCAGGACCACAAGGCGAACGAGGTATCTGTCCGAAATACTGTGCACTGGATGGCGGTATATTCTTCGAAGATGGAACACGAAGATGATCTTTTT